>JARHVA010001546.1:820000-1227500 GCA_037957365.1 Torreya grandis | reverse complement strand
TCTGTCCTGGTGCGTCGCTCCTGAATCTGCTGTGTAATTTCCTCCCCTCCCCAAAAACAGAGCGTTAATTCCTCCGTCCCCAGCCGTGTGGGCTAATTTTTTCCCCCAAAAAGAGGGCGCTAATTTTTCCCTCGCAAAAATAGAGTGCTATTTTTTTAGCTAGTGCTAATTTTTCCCTCGCAAAACCAATTTTTTATTATAAAAAATTAAGATAAAAATAATTAGAGACAAAATCACAATTAAAGATAATATTATGATTATTGTCTCAAATTAATGTCTCAAAAAAACCTTATAGGTAGTAGTGATCCTTGAATAGTTTAGTAAGTAAATCACGTTTATTGTCATGTTTGGATGGGTTTCGTGCATATGTCAAAACAAATAAAACATGTATTCATTTAATATGCCCAATAAATTAGTGTTTATAGTTTGCGTTTAACATACTTATAACTAATTTAGTGCTCATTGATTCCATTGGTTTAACATAATTAACAATATAATAATGATAATGGATAAAATAACAATAAAGATATACATTTAAATTTAGATTACATTTAGTTTCTTAATTTAATCGAATGATAATAAATATAAAAGATAAGGGAGAGAAAAGAAAATAAAACCCTGTGCTAAGAAAGCAAATTTGGATTTACTAATTGAATGCAACACCCGAAAATTTATCCCTCATGTGACCAGTTAATCCAAAATGACCACAGGTATAATGCAAGTGTATGAGGAGAATAAGAGGATGGGAGGAATATAAATGACCACCTTTCACATATGCATATCATTAATAAACCTCTTAATATTCTATAAATCAAGATTTTCGTGTTGATAACAATGCTTGAGTTGATTACAATCGATTATATCCAAATTTTACTCGTGTAATGCTAGGATTACAAAATGAGGGAGAGATTAATCTACTAAAACATAAAATTACATGAAAAATCAGTGTGATTGGCTTTATAGTCTCATTGGTAAGAAGAAAAGCCAATCCCTTTACAATAAAAATTAGTCATTATATAGAAACTAGAGTCCTCAAGGGAAGATTTTCCCTCCAAAACACTCAACCACCTCCATTAATGCTAAACAACCAATTTTATTGAAAATTGTGCTCCTCTCCACGCCACTTTTATTATTCACCACTTACACGAGACCAAAACACAAGTCATTTTTCAAGATAGGGAACTTATGGGTCTTTTAAGTGCATTTTACCAAGGCAAAAATGGAATGGGGTTAGAATAATGGACATAAAAATTGATTGGAAAATCATACAAAGAAAGTAATTATACCAAAATGTCTACATCGAAACCATATTTCCAATGTATCTAACAGTTCATAAATCTGATAAGTGGATCAAACGTTATGAGCAAAAACTTGACCCTATGTTCAAAGGTGTTAAGACTTTAGGGTTGCACTGTAATTATCAGATTCCAATGCCTGCAGTACAATTTTTGGAGTTTGATGGTTGCAATGCTACCCTAAAACTTTGACACTTCCATAGGATCATCATAAACCTGACATTTAAAAAGGAGGTCAAAAGTTTTCCTTAAGACAAAGTGCTAAACATTAAAAAAAAAAAATTGGTCAGTCCCAATCTTCACAATGGAGAGAGAAAAAAGAACACTGATAGAATAATGATTGCATCTACTGATTGGAAAATCATATTAAAAATAAATTATACCATGACATGCGCGTTGAAACCATCTTTCCAACACACTGAGTAATTTATAAAATTGATTTTGGGGTCAAAAGTTATGGGCAAAACCCTAATGCCCTACCAAAACATGTTAGGGCTTTAGGGCTGCACTACAACTTAGATTGAGATCTATCCTTGTTTTATTTCTTAAATTTTTCATGTATTATTAGTGTAATTTCTCTCTCAAACCCCTCCCATGTTGTTATGCTGGTGAATTTTCGAGAGAATCATTGTAATGGACTCCAATGTGATTGTCAAAATGATAGATTATTGATTAATCGAAGACTTGGGATTATTTTGATGTTATTTATGCATGTATAATGTGGTGGTTGTTGTTATTTCCTTATTTTGCTCCCCTCATAATCTTAGATTGGCTTTGGATTCAATTGTGCATTTGTTCTTTGGCTTTGAGAATTTCCTTCGGGTTTTCTTCCTGCAATCTTTCTGAATTCTTTTAGACTTTTAGTCCAAAGGAATTCCTTCGAACAAAAGTCCGAAAGAATTATGCCTTTGTCTGCCTTAAACAAAATTTTGAAAGAATTTACCTTAACTGTTTCCTTGAAAATGACCCTTCCGAAGGGTGTTTTTGTCGACCAAGTGCCCTCCGCAAGGGCACTTGTCCTTTGGGAAGCTCTCTTGAACTTTTGCTTTGAACCGCTCCTTTGAACCAAGCTTTGAACTAAGCGGGTGAACCATTTGATGAATCGACTAAGTGAACCGTTTGATTGAACCAAAACATTGAACCGCTTGGTTGAACCAAACGTTGAACCAAGCCGATGAAACAAGCTTTAAACCAAAATGGTTCAAGCTGATGAACCTTTTGATTGAACCAAGTAGATGAACCAACGCGTTGAATCGAGCGAGTGAACCAAAGCATTGAACCGCTTGGTTGAACCAAGCCGTTGAACTGTTTGATTGAACCCGCCTTTGAACTTGTTGAACCTTGAACCCGTTGAACCTTTGAACCAAAGTGGTTCAATGGTTCAACGGTTCAATGGTTCAAGCCTTCTTTGCTTATATGCTTGCCGATGGACATTTTTGATTGAACCAATGCGCTGAACCAATCCCAAAAATGACTAAGTGTTGGAAACTGATTCTTTTGATTGAACCTGCCTGCAAAAACTTTTGAACCTGTAAAAATGAACCTGCTTGCAGAGTCCGTAAAAAACCAAGTTTGTAGTTTTCTTTAACCTTGAAAGAGTCCGAAGATTTCAATGTGTGAAGCCCATTGAACTTGGCCTGAAGAGTCCGTAGATTTTCTTTTCCTGCTGAGTCTATAGAATCAAGCCTGCAGAGTCCGTAGATTTCAATCTGTGAAGCCCATTGAACTTGGCCTGTAGAGTCCGTAGATTTTCTTTTCCTGCTGAGTCTATAGAATCAAGCCTACAGAGTCCGTAGATTTAAGCCTACAGAGTCTGTAGATTTCTGAGAAGCTTGAAAAATGAGGAATTTGGATGCCCAGGACAAATTTTGAAAAAGGAAGAAACAATTTTGGTCTGTAGGACCAAAATAGTTCAAATGTTGTCCCAAAAATGAGTGATATTTTTGGGGGACAACAAAGGTGATATTTTCAAGTTATTGAATATAAAGGAAGATAAATATTAAATATATGCACGTAAGTTAAATTCAAATTCGTATTTTATTTTCACATTTAAAAATACTTAAGTATAATTAGAAAATTATTTCGATTAATAATGATGAAAAATGATTTTTTTTTAAAAAAAAAAAATCTAAATACTATATCCCATACTTAAATATATTGCAAATAGTATATTCTCATTCACCAATTAAAAAAACCTTATGTTGAAAGTACTTCATATAATTAAAGAATTATTTCAACCAATAATATCTATAAAAAATAATAGATTTTTAAAAAATGAAATAGTTATTATTCTAAAAGCTATATTCTAAACCAAACAAATCACACACGTTACATTGTGATTGAACAAAGTAAAAGGAATTTGTTTTTGTGAAGACTTTTTTTAATCGATAACCAAGTTTGATGTGTCCCTTAGCCAGTTTTATTAATATCAAAAAGTGGTTAGAAAGAACAATTGTTTTAGAAAACTAACAAAACAATAGGTCCAAGACCAACAAAAATTGATTGATTAAACATACCAAACTCCACCAAACAAAAAATAAAACAAAGGACTTAAAGGAAGCATTTCCCATCACCAAAAACCACTACCCAAGAAAATTTTGAGAAAACATAACTAAAGCCAAAACTATGTCCAAAAGACCTGTACAAATGCAACCAAAGCTACCAAACTGCTAATTCAAGTCTAAGATAATTTCCACTAGAGCACCAACTTTGAGGCCCAAATCCACCTCGCCACCCATCATGCCATTAGTACCAACCACATCACGCACCAGATCATAACTTCTCATGCTCAACTGAGACACCCACATTGAATCAACCACTAGCTTACATAGTTCATAACCCCTCCCAAGGATAGGTCATACTAAATTGCATCTAAACATTCCTTCATGGTACCCAGAGAAAATCTTTTTGCACCCAACTAGGATCAAAGACAATAGCTCAGCTTGTCACCATTGATAGAAATTTGATCGTTGTCCCTTGGGCCCTATAATGTGTTTCTTCTAGCAGTGGTTCAAGAACGGGGATGGGACCCTGTGCCAAAGCCAATAGTGGTGGGGTTAGGGACCGACCAAACTGAGCAAGGGGGTTTGATAAAAATGGATTCAAAGCCTCCGCATAACTTAATAACACCATGAATTTACCTTCAAACTCTTGAAAAAATGAGAGGGAAAAAACATACCACGTCACAACTAAACAAGGGCAAGCAAGCTTGAGGTTAGACGCTCACCACCTCTACCATTTCCAACAACCCCACCTTAATTTCGATGCCACAAATAACTCCACCACTTGTTGTTTTTCCTTCACCAATAGTAACAAGTTGCTCAAAATCATAGAAGTAACATCTAAGTTAACCTTTAACTAGTGGTAGGAATTGAGATAGGAGTCACCCAGTATTATATAAATGGATTGAAACACCTACCTAGAAGGACACCAAACTATATTCTTCAACCAAATGATCGAAACCTCACTTGAGAATGCCATCTCCTATTTTTAAACCTACATGAAGATCATGGGTACTACAGTCACCTCAACTATTGAAACCTCTATTCCTACCAGTAGAGCAACCCACAATAACAAACAAACCAATCTGAAAAATATCATATGCCATAACCATAGCCAACAATACAAATAAAAATCCTTCACAATGTGTTGGGCATAAATGCCACTGCAATCAATCAACCATTTCACACAAATGCCATAACCAACAAACACGGGGATACAAAAACGTTGTCACCAACTAAAACTGTGATTCACATGTCACTTGAGGTGACATTCAAAAAATATTAATGGTCAAAATCCACAAGGGAGACCAAAATAGAATCTGGCCAAGCCTCAACCACATTCTCCACCCTAAGCCCCTCATCCCTAGGAATGCTTTGATTGGCTAGAAAATTGATGGTTGTATTTGCCTCACAATAACACTGTCGCACCTCCGAGTTAGCAAGAAAATCCAACCAAGGCGACACTTGCTCCAAAATATTCTTGATCATACATGCCTTAGCCCCCTAAATACAAAGGACCTAAATCATGACCATTAAATCACCTTCCACCACAAGTCTGTCCACCTCACATTACAAAGCCAACTCCACCCCTAAAACCAATGCCTAGGCCTCCGTTACATTGTTGGTAACATCCACCAACTTTAGTGAGGTAATTCTGATCAAGAACCCAAAACAATTTTTGATAATAACCCGACACTCAACGTTACCAAATTTCCATGAAAAATGCCATCGAAACTCAACTTAAACATATGCAGAAAGAGCTCAATGTAAATCTTTATGAATACGAGACTTAAAAATATTAAAGAAAACATATGGAATATATTTTAAATTTAAATATTATTTAACACGTAAAATAAAAATATTTCTACCTTATACATTTCATATACAATAACAGATATAAAAAGAGTCCACATAAATACGCACATGGCCAAATCCCCTCAACCACCAACAATAACAACAGCGTCTTGACGAAAAATCCCTCATTGCCATCGACATCCTCCTTCCTGTCGGAAATGGAGGCGTCAAGTGACAGTAACCGATCTCCGAGGAGCAGCTGGACTTCGCAATGTGGGAATCTTTGTTGGGAGATTCAGACGGAAATCAGCTCTTGAATTTGGATGAATTCCCGTTATTTGACGCAACGACATTGCAGCTGACGTCATCAATAGAGGAGCAGGGGTCCGTGCTTTTCGACACACTGCGACTGGTGAATTTTTAAGTAAAAAGGGACTTTATGGTTAATGTGGACAATGCCTTTTTGAACGACCAGGGTCCACATTGGCAGGGACGAAGGACTGCCACGTGGACGTCATCGCGCCTAACATCTTTTTGAGTGCGATAAATCTTCAGAATCTGGATTAGTGTCACGTGTTTAAATTGCTCTTGTGGCAATCTGAGCTTCTTATTACTCGCACTGAAGGAGAATCTGAGCTTTTGTGGGAATGTCCCACGCGAAATTTGGACTTCAGTTTGTGGTCCCTTGCATTTGTTGTGGCCTTTGTTTTGAGGTTTCCTATTTATTACAAAATTCATGGTAGATATTATTTTAATTTTAAAAGAAAACATTCAATATATATATATATTGTATATTAGTATATTTATTGTTGAAATGATCATATATTATGATATGATTGTTTGTTACGAGATAAAAGTTGAATAAATATAAAATTTATTTTAATTATTGATATAAATTTATTTCAATTATTGGTGCAAATATAATTATAAATCTCCTTTATATCAATATTTTAAAAAATCAATTCTTACATTCAAACAATAACATATATAACATTCAGGGAACATTTATGTAAGAGAAAATATATGTTTACATTTAATTTTTTTCTCAATATTTTTTTCTTTCTTCTTTTATATTTTAAAAATATATTTCATATTTTTTTTATATAAAATTTATATATTATTTTCCTCAAGTCTATTAGCCATTCCTATCCTCTAACTCATATTAATATTCAAATTATTTTAAATATTATATTAAATACTCACCAAAAAAATATAAATTTATTTTTTCCTATTTCTATTTAGAATATGCATCAATTTATGAAAAAATAATAAATCAAGTAACATACAAAACACCATAAGCCTTTTTAAAAATTGTTTAGTTAAAACATATGCAAACAAAGACTAATTTAAATATTTAAATTTTTTTATTTTATATTTTTTTAAAGTACTTGTCAAGGTTAATTCGGGGAAATGTATTGTAATATAATAGTTAAATAAGACCAATCAAATTTTTTAAATTTTTTTTCAGAATATTTATCAAAAGATTTGAAAAGTACTTAGAAAAAATGAATTGTATTGATTTTAACAAGGGTTATATTGTTGAATGAATATCTATCTTTATTAGTAGATATATAAAATATTTGAAAATATATAATTAATGGATTGACGAAGATATCATTCATTTTAAGGAATAAAATTTCCCTTTATAATCTTAATAATAATCGTTGTGCATAGAAATGACATTATTGATAAAAAATGATTTAATGTATTTTCTATTTTCTTTTTATATTATAAAAAATATTATTAAAAAATGAAAAACAATGTTGAAAATATAACCACCTCAAATTTATATATTTATTTTTTGAAATTGTTTTGAATTCAAGCTAAAATTTTAAATTGATCATCAAAATACTGTAATGACTTGTAAAAAAAATATATCTTATCTTTTATTTTTATAAGGGTGTTTTACAAAAGCATATAAATATATTTACATTATTAAAAATTATAATCAACATAGTTTAAAACATTTCATTTGATTTGATTTGGCAAAGTATAATCAAATAAAATACTTCTATTATTTTTTTAAAAATTTATATATTTTTTCAATAAAATAATTGTATATAGATCATCTACCCTTTCGTTAATAACATAAAAATAAATTCAATTCATTATACATAAAGTAATGAATTATATCATAATATATCATATTTACAATTATTAAATATCAATTTATATATTTATGACCATTTTTATTTTCATACGCTTAAAAATTACTATTTGAAATAAATTCAAAGTATACCTTATTTAAATTACACATGAAATAAAATATATATAGGAAACACATGTTTAATCAAATGTCATATAAATTTCAAATGTCAACCATATGCCTATTTATCAACAAAAGAATTACCATACTCCTTATGCAAGTATTTGTGTTGTGATGTATTTTGATGACTTCTAATTTTACATATCTTAAATAGTCCAAAAAAAAAAAAAATCTTGATTTGAGCTAAGTACATTTATTCTTAGTGTTTTCAAAAAATACCAGTTTTCCATATTTATCAATTTCAAAAATTAGAATTGCTAATTATTGTACATCTCTAGTATTATTATATTTATCCAATTTTACACCTATTAGTACAATACACATTTATTTATTTTTATCAAAAGTATAGGGTAAAACATATTGGTTAACTCATATATTTGTTTTGAGTATTGCTTTATTTTTCAATTTTAATTCTAGGGTTTCAACTAATTTTTTATTTATATATACTAAAGAGAAATTCTATTTGACCTCTAGGCTTTAGAATACATTTTTAATCACACTAATATGTTTGCATGTCATTGGATTTCATTTGAATTTTATTTTTTTATTTGTAGAAACTATGTTTCTACATTTTAAAAATTTATAAGACTTGTCATTCTTGCAATGATGTCTTTAGCTTTACTTGATCCATGGTGTGAGGGGTACTACCTCAATACTCAATCCATTAGAAAACACTATATATGGAATTCAGTTTCCAGTTACCTCAAAGGATATAAAAATGTCTAATATCTATTTTTCAGCCTTGAGAAGTTTTTGACTATGTATTCTTGTAGTACACAGTAAGCAATTAGCGATGATAAGTTACTCTCAATGTACCCTAGAGATGGGATAATTGTGGCTACATGATGGTGGAATCATTTATAGTTAGTGACTCTTTAGGTTGTGCTCATTATTTATGATAGGATCAATATATCTGAGAGCCTAAAAAGTAAATACACCTTGACTAGTTACAACCCTTCTCCTGTTTGTAAATTTCAAAGTTTTAAATTAAAATCATGGCTACCATAAACTAATTTTTATTACATATTTTGAAGTTTACCATTACATTATGTGTTAATTTTAAAACTATCAATCATTATATATGTACAAAATTAAAATCTAAATTTATAAAAAAGGATAAAATATATAATTTACAATCTCAAGCCTTCCTCAATTCATATTGTTTAAATATCGAATCCTAGCACCTACCTATCACCACGAGGTGCCAATGGGAATTCATGATTCATTTTTTCCCTCGTGTTCTAATTATTAGTCCATGACTCATATTATATTATATGTTCAGACTGTTAACACTAGATGAGGGTGGATATCTCATCAGTCGTGATAGCAATAAGGTCGTAAACATGTTCCACCTTAAACCCCTTGACCTCCCACAAGCTAGGTCTATCATACCAAAGGGTATGATATTATTGATCGACTACAAAATACTCATGTTAATATTTCAATGTTAGAATTACTCCAAATAATGCTAATGTATAAAGATGATTTTTATGAAGCATTACACAACATAATTTTACCTAGTAATGTAAAACCAACATATGTTGCCTCTATTTTTAATATGTTATGATGGAGGGACGACTTACCACCCAAGAATATCATAGATCAACATTTACCATTATATATCTAGGTTTATTTGCACAACTAAGTTGTTAAAAGAGTTCTTGTCAATAATGGATCATGATTAAACATTTTCAATATCTCTTTCTTAAACCTACTAGGTATATAAGCATAATATCCTACTTATTCAGATGTGAACATTTGAGGATTTGATAATATTCCATGGAAAGTACTTAGACAAAATACAATGCATATAATTGTGGGCCTCATATGATAGCCACCATTTTTTAGGTCATGCCCAATGCCCTTAACTATACTATTATTTTAGAAAGACCATGGATACATGAGATGAGCATAGCTTCTTCCATTCTGCATGCATATCTAAAGTTTGGTCACCAAGGGTACATATATACATTCCCTTTAAATCAAGAACCATTTAAGTATTGAGCATTAACCCAACCTAAGGATCATTAAATTCATCATATGCAACCACATGCACAATAATTTGGATCAATAAAGACACAATTTATTTTTTTGCTTCAATAGAATCATCAACAACCTACTATAGTTAATATGGATCTGGGCTTAAATATTTACAAAAAAATGGGATATACAGGACAATAATTGAGAACACATATAAAAGGAATTGTTAACCCCATTTGAGAAGTTCATTTGAAAGAAAGGCAAGTTCTTAGATATTTAAAGGAATTAGGAAAATCAATGTTAGCATAGATTCCTAGAAAACCCATCAAAACATGTTAATACAAGGATAGCTATGTGAAGTGCAATAGAAGTATACAACAGACAATAACTCAAACTAAAGCAACCTTGTTAAAAGTAAAAATGAATATATTTACACATGAAACATGTGATTAATAAGTACATAACATGTGGAATAATCTACATGATTAATAGATTAATAAAAATAAAGCATTCATTACACACTGAACAACAATAAAAGACACTCAGAGAGAAACCATTTCAGAACTTCATATTAATCTCTATCACATCAAAACCATTTTACAATGCAATTGAGTGCTATATATAAAGTCTTACAAGGTGCTTTTGCTTCATATCCCATCCTTTCACTACATCCAACTTTTTTCATTCTGGAGACTATTGTTATGATTTCAAGTGTTGAATACATATAAAAAGAGTTAAAAAAGATAAAATAGTGTGAGTCATACACATGTCCACCAATTACATCCTGAAACTTTTTAGCTGTGTTCTACTCCCAAAAATTAAAGGAATTCAAGTGTACACTAACTACTATCTATACACATTTCCTCAAAGTAATGTTTGATCTAGCACATGGAGTTCATAATACATCTACATTACAATTGGTATACCCTCAGATGATCAATGATATACAACTTCCTTAGTGATTTGGACATTAAATGAATTTTCAAATCAATAGTCTCTTTTAGAATACCTCGTGACATATGAGGAACTTATTTTAAAACTACCTGAGCATACTTGGAGAAACTAAAGATACTAATGTCCATATTGGAACAAATGGTCCAAATATCATTCCTATAACACCATATATGGAAGAAAAGTCAAATTTAATTAATGAATTGACTAGAATTTCACTATGGAGCAAATAAATATCCATGGGAGATACTTCTCATAGCTTTGTTAAATGAGGATGAAGAGAAAACTTTGTGGCAAGTATTATAAAGATATGTTTGGAATTAATCCTACATGATTACCCATACCTATTTGTACTTTTTAAATTTTATACATTATACATATGCATACAAAGCCCAACATAAATCTTAATTACAATTCAACAAAGTTGCTTATAATAACTCTGTTAATAACATATAAACATTAGTCCCCTCAAAATTATAATAAAAATATTAGATTAAAAACACTGAATATATTTTAAATTTATATGTTAATTATAAATATTCGGTAACAAATAATAAAATATGTAGAAAGTATTTTTGAGCAGTATCATCCACCAAACTCAACGACGCGTGTCACGTTTCCGGAAATATTCCGGTCAATGACACGTCATCTATCTGGAAATATTGGGCAAAAAAACGGGACGCGCTTCAGACACTTTTTCCGGCAGTATATATATGTCATTATACTCTCTTCAAGATGCAGCGTCAACACACTCCACATCTCATTACTCCACACTCCACCTTGTACTGTTATTCATTGCCTGCTTGCCCACATATTTCATTTTGCCCTACGACTATGGACAAATCCTGCAAACAACAGCGTACCCAATTGACTCCTCCTCCACACAGTCATGGAGATAATAGCCGCCAATTTAAAGGAATTCGGATGAGAAAATGGGGAAAATGGGTCTCGGAAGTGAGAATGCCCAACTCCAGAGCCAAAATTTGGCTGGGGTCTTACGACACCGCTGAGCAGGCAGCCCGGGCTTTCGACGCCGCCGTCTATTGCCTTCGCGGACCCAATGCCAAATTCAATTTTCCCAATTCCATACCACACATTCCGTCTGCGTCTTCACTTTCCCGTCACCAGATTCAACTCGCCGCAGCCAAATACGCTTATGGCGAAATCCCCTCAACCACCAACAATAACAACAGCGACTTCACCGAAAAGCCCTCATCGCCGTCGACATCCTCCTTCCTGTCGGAAATGGAGGCGTCAAGTGACAGTCAAACGATGTCCAAGGAGCAGCTGGACTTCGCAATGTGGGAATCTTTGTTGGGAGATTCAGACGGCAATCAGCTGTTAGATTTGGATGAATTCCCGTTATTTGACGCAGCGACATTGGAGCTGACGTCGCCAATAGAGGAGCAGGGGTCCGTGTTTTTCGACACACTGCGGTTGTGGAATTTTTAAGTTAATATGGACAAACTCATTTTGTAACTCCACTGTCCACTGTCCACTGTCCACTGTCCACTGTCCACGTCGGCAGGGACGAGGAGTACCACGTGGACGTCGTAACGCCTAACATTTATTTGAAGCGTGCTCATTGGTGCTACGACTTATCTGAATCTGGATTAGTGTGACGTGTCTAAACTGCTGGTCTGAGGCTTAGGACACATTGTACCCCACGAGAATATGAGATCGATGTTACTTACACATACTGAAGCAGAAGCTGAAGTGGGAATTTGGACTTCAGTTTGCGGTCCTTTACATTTGTTGTGGCCTTTGTTTCGAGGTGTAGTACTATTTATTACAAAATTCATGGTAGATATGACTAGTACGTGCTGCGCAAGTACTATTTTAATTTTTTTTTGTTTCGAGGTGTACAATGTCACTTTTAACCCAACTTTGTTATACATGAGTTTTATGCACATAATTGTCTCTCATTCTTTATTTTCTCACATCCACATATTTTCTAAGAGTTTGGCCCTCTCATTTTGATGTCAATTACTTATACGAACACATCAATATATATCAAATCAATTAAATATATTACTCATACATCTTCAAATCATTAAATTTGCAATTATGTTTCTTAGACACTAACATCAACCTTAAACAATTCCATCATGAAATTGATATGAGGGTGACATTACTAACCATCATTAAGAAACTTGTCTTTTTCAAAATTAAATCATTCTTATGGATTGATCAATTTTTCAAGTATTTTAGTGGTGTTATAAATTATCCAAATGGACTCATATAAATAAAAATCAAAACCACACTTAGTACTCATTTAGAACTTGTATATCAAAAATCTATACACTACTACATATTGAGAAAATCTATCATATTCTTTCCACATTGCAAATCAATTATTAAGAGTAGTCATCAACCAAGCATGAAGCATACTAGTCCAAATCAAGGGTGAATATTTTCAAGTATCAAACTCCAAATTCTAGGTGCATTCATATAGTAAAGGAGCACAATTTCACATTCACGTTAATGAGAAGAACAACATGTGGCTTGATTTCCCTCTTTAGAGTATTAGATATATAGGCAATGGTCAATCATCAACAAAGGTGATTGGGATCAACAAAACACATTAAAATTCTAAAGCTTTTATACATTTCTACCCATCACAATAATACTTAGGGTTTTAAGGAGAAGGAGAGTGATTTTTAGAATTGCACCCATAATTAAGAGTGAATATTGCACATACATAAGTATTACAAGTAGGCATTATTGACTGCATGGTCACATAGATCCAAATCAGACCAAGATAATAATGTCAACCTTAGACACTATCATCAACTTTTCTTCTGGACCCTGATGTTGGTAACCCTACATGCATAAATAGCCAATTCTAGATCCAAGCAAGAAAAACCTACTTCCAACCCTTTCCCATTATCAAAATTTATTCACAGTCAATTAGTAAATCAGGAAAGATAAGTATCTGATCTCTTTATTAATTTCCATATATATCACATGTCACTTGTCAGATCTATTTAGGTAGTTTACATTCATATTCACGCTTAATTATCATGCTTTATAATTTGAATTAATTTTCAAATTTCTATCTTAGTTTCGGTTTTAAAATTTAAATTAGGGTAAAAGAGAATAAAGTAAATCAAACAGTGGAAAAGGGGCATCGAGCGTGACAGAATTCAACACTCTATGATGAAGGTTTTCAAAGGAGCAACTAAATGATAAGAATTAGGTTCAAATATTTCTAAATGCATCATTAATGAATATAATAACACAAAATCCTCTTGTTGAAGGGGTTGACAAAGAGTTAGGGTTACCTTGCATAGAGGGTCACAAAGTGACCACTAGGGAGTACCTAGAAGGTTATAGTATTATATAATTATTTAACCTAATATATGTATGAAATTCAAATGAATTGATGAAATGGATATTGGATATAACACATGAGGGCAAACTCCACTTTGGAGGAATGAGCATGAGGTCTTTCCTACGTGAATTAGCCATATCACAGGGCTAAAGGTTTAAGGCAAAGATATTAACTCTACATTTTAAGAGAGAGAATATTGTAGAGATTACAATAGAGTTACACTTGCAAATGCAAGGTTAAAAATGAGTCTTAGCCACATAGAAACACCAATAATCTAAAAATCTAAGGATTTACCAAGCCAAAAATTAATCGCACTCAAATGGAGGTGTATTTAGGTGGGGAATATACATGATATTTATTTTTCAAGAGGAGATAAAAAATTCTATATAATCATATTTTTTAAGTGTTGAAGGATCTGAATTCGTGCAAAGAAAAGTATGTCACACTTTGCAAACAAAATGTGTGACACCTATTTGTCCAAAATGACAAGCTGGTACAATAATGTGTTGTTGGAAATTAGCATGGAGTCAATGTTGCATAAGATATTAATAGACACATACAAGGATTATGCACAACTTTACATGATGAAACATTTCACTTTGGTAATGGTTAAGGAGAAAGATGATTCATGGAGCTCTTGGATGAAGTTAACCTTGTAGTATGTGCACAATACATAAATATGGAAGTGGATAGACTTATTAGTATCAAGTAGGCATATTTTCAGGTGGAAAAGGTTGATAAGGATGGAATAAACCTTAGGAAATATTTTTTCAAACATGGAAAAAACTAATAGATGAAGATGAGGATTTACAAGACGACACTTTAGATCTGACTCCCATGTAGGAATGTGTGTTGAATGAGGATAAGTTTCATATTATGTGCAAGTTGAGTCCCTCATATGTGAATCCCACATGTATAGATGATTTCCATCATGGAATTTCGGAGAGGATGTTGCACAAGGTCAGGATGAAGAGGAAAATAAATATTAATCAAAAGAAAAGGCAAAGAATAAGAATGACATTGCACACAAACCTAGTAGATAGGTAAGTGAAAGTAAGCTAGAATAATCACCATCAATAAAACATAATGTGAAATCTTAAAATAAGATGAAGAATGAAATAAAAATCATGAAGTCATCAAAACTACAAAATCAAAAGACCATGCATTTTAGGATGAAACATGATTTTGAGCTAAAAGTAGTTGAGATCCACATGGAGGAGAGTGAATTAGATGTAGAAGAGAAGTAAACAACGCACTAATATGGCTTGGATCCCATGAATTTTAATTATTTTCTAACTTGATGACTAAAGGGAAACAATAATCAATTTATGGAAATGATGATGTAGAGATGAAGGTTCAAAAGCTTTTGAACATATATGCCACAAATCCAACATTACAAATTCCAGTGGAGGGAAAAAATATAGAAATATAAATAGATGATGGTTAATAAAACATCTTTTATGACCCATACAAGATGAAAGTTCCATAAAAAAAATCAGTATTAGTAAACCTAGCTATTGTAGAGTGGATACAAAGAAAGTTAGTCAAACATTAGTCAAAAAATCATGAAAAATTCATTAAAGACATAAAAAAACTTAGCCTATCTATTCATGTGAGGTTTGCTAATGAAAATGAAAGATATATTTAAGAAAGCAAGAAACCTATACCTTCCCAAGTGAATCTACCATCTAAGACTGGCTCATAAGTATGTTTTCCCCTTGATCAAGAGCTCTTGTCTTTGTCAACAATGGTGGCCAAACTCCTCCAATGCCTCAAGAATTCTTTGCATAACTTAGGCTTAAAGTAGATGAAATATCTAATCTAGCCTATCAAATGAATCTTGATAATGAAACACAATGATAAAAATGGTATTTGAGGTTTGACAGGTTTATGACAGAGCATGGCTTTAGTAGATGTCAATCTGACCATTGTGTTTATTTTAACAGATTGGATAATGGTAATTATATTACCCTGTTACTATATGTAGATGATATTCTTTTTGTAGGTTCACACATGCAGGATATTAATGAGCTTAAGGTAAAATTAGCTCACACATTTGCCATGAAGGATTTAGGAGCAACAAAGAAAATCTTTGGCATGAGTATTAAGAGAGACAGGAATAATCACAGTTTGATTTTGTCTTAAGAGGATTATGTGAATAAGGTGTTGGAGAGGTTCAATATGCAGGATGCAAAATCGGTAAGCACACCTATGGCTGGACAGTTCAAGTTGAGCAAAGAACAGTGTCTTAAATCACATGATGAGGTTGAGTACGTGAGTAGAGTTCCATATGCTTCAGTAGTTGGGAGCTTGATGTATGTAATGGTATGTACTCGACCTGATATTGCCCAAGCAGTGGGAGTTGTCAACAAGTTTATGGCCAATCCAGGGAAGGAACACTGGAAAACAGTTCAGTGGATTCTCAGATATCTAAGAGGGACCAGTAGTAGGCATTTATGCTATGGAGGGTTAAACACTTCTCTACATGGGTATGTAGATTCGGATATGGCAGGTGACTTAGATGGCAGGAGAAGCACCATAGGATATGTGTTCACTATTGGTGAAACGATGGTTAGCTGGATTTCAAAGTTGCAGAAGGTTGTTGCCTTGTCTACTATAGAGGCAGAATACATTACAGTCACAGAGGCTAGCAAGGAAATGATTTGGATGACTCGGTTCATGGAAGAGTTGGGAAAGGAGCAAGAGAGTTTCAAATTGACAATGATAGTCAAAGTGCAATTCATTTGTCAAAGAATTCAGCCTTTCATTCAAGAACCAAACATATACAGCTTAGGTACCACTTCATTAGACAGGTATTGGAGGATGGACAGTTGAAGCTAGAAAAGATCCATACGGATGAGAACCCTGTGGATATGTTAACAAAGTCGGTAACAAAAGAGAAGTTGAATCTTCGTTCGACTTTTGTTGGTCTTCAAGATTGAACTTGAAGATGGTGAAACAAACTAGAGGATGTTGTTGTACAGGTATAGGTGCAACTGCTTATCTCCAAGTGGGAGATTGTTGAGTTGTGGAGCTAAAACCTTTACCAGATGAGCAAATGCAGAGGTTGCTGGAGTCACACAGTCGCTGACATCAGTCAGGAGTCGACCAGAAGCTACCAATATCGATTATGGATTGGTCAACATCGGTCATATGCAGACAGACAGGGACCAACGTTGGTCACTTGTGCATTCCAGAAGTCTATTTTTGAGGAAGAACAGATTGTTTGCATGAAAAGAGTAACTGTTAGTATTGAGTCCACATTTCTATTTTTGGCAGGACTGATTTAAACTTTTGATTAAGAGGTGTATCTAACGGTGGAGAATGCATAGCTCATGAATCCTAGTATTATATAATAGGGTTAGATCTTCATAGTTTGGACGATGAGAAAAAGGGTAGACAATTCAAGGATTGAATTGGTAGTAATTAAGAGAGAGAACTCTTGAGGGAAAGAGATCTGTACATCTGAGAGGTGTGGAAGAAAGAGAGATTTCTTCATTGTATTTCCTTCTGGAAGAGTTTAATACAAGTTTTCGTTGTTTCTTGTATCTCCTATTCTTTGCTATTTTTGATTTCTAGTTACTTATTAATTCTGGTTTCAATTCCGTGTTTAGTTGCTTATACAAAAGTAATCAATTGTGTTGTAAGATCCTAACAATAAATTATATGAGTAGATATGTTTTGTTTAATAAAATGTGATATGCAATTGTTGATTAGCATGTTTTCACAATTTGCATATAGAGAAAAAACAAAAGGATTTGAAATGATAATTTTTTTGGAAAACAATAATAAATCAATCTATTTGTTACAATTTTAACTCAAATTTAATCCTTTTAATAGTATTTATGCTGTACAACATTTCAAAAATTATAGAGGATGTTGAATGCATTAATTATATACGAGAATTATGAAAAATTATTATATAAAAATTTGTATTGAATTAAGTCCATGCTGTTATCTTAGTCTTGAATCAAATCAATTATTTCAATCCAAGTCATTGATCAAGTTAATATTATGCTGAAAATCTGAGTTTATTTGCAAGTAATCTATTATTTATATCATTTAGATTTAGTCTTGTTTTGATCTTGATTTAAAACACTTAGCTTTTAGGATATAATGTTAGTATGAATATTTCATTTATCTTTTTATTGTAATCCTAATTGGCTCTAGAATTGAATAGTAGATTATAGATTTGAGTAGATTTTAATATAAATTTCATAATCAAATTTATTGCAAAAAATCTCCATCTCACATTTGGCGATCAAACTGGGAGCCCTCCTTTGTGCTAATCTTGTATGTGAAGTGTGATTATGTAGCTTGCATGACTGATAAAACATAAATATGGGCTCCAAAATTTTAAAATATCATTTTCCAGGCAAATAACAATTTTGACATGCAAATAGCAATTTTGCACTTGTAATTTTGACCTCTCAATTGCAATTTTACATCAAACCATTACGTTAACCATTAGCCATTAGGTCACTTGACTGTTTTCTTGCAGTTCCACAAAATCACTTATTGTTAATCATGGTTTTGATATGCATCTACAATTTTGAACATTATAGTTACAATTTTTATTCCTATCTACAATTTTGACTAATCTAGTTACAATTTTGATCTCAGTTCATAAATTTTTTAAATTCATAATATCAGGGGTTTTAAACATGTTTTTCTAAAAATTTTGCTTTATATCTAACCTGGTTGGTTATAGGAAACAAGCAAAGACTCTATCAAACTAAATTCACAAAGTCCTAACTTCTAATCAAAATTGCTTTTATGCAGTTGATTTTTTGACTTCCAATTGCAGTTATGACACTGTCAATAATGATTTTGACTAATAGTAAATTTACAAAAGTTTCCAATTTGTAATTAGTTATTTTTTCTGATTGAGCATATCATTTACTATTTTTATTATCCCTAACATCAATTTTTTTAGGATTGAGGTACAAATATGATATTAAGTCAAATTATGACTCCTAGTTTTGATTTTAAAACTATCATAATTAATCCTATGTAAGTCTTAATAAAAGTTATAAATATCATAATCTAATATCAACATATTTAAACATCTCTTTTAAGTCCATTAAGTCTATGTAAACCTATCAATATACAAACTTTTTTTTTAATTTTTAATATCGCTTCTCTTATCTATGAGTTTGGTTATGTAATTAGAAATTTTGTCTACATTATCTACGGTTTTGAATTGATAACTAGTCAGCTGTAACCAAGCAGTCTGCAATATCACTAGTCAATAATTGCAATTTTGACAAAATCACCTATCTGCAGTCACAATTTTGTAATATCACCAATTGCATTCATGCCCTACTGCTAGCATTCTAATTAACCATTTTGTAATATTGCTACTTATCCATCTGCATTTTTGAATTTCAGTTGCGGTTTTGAAAATGTTATTAGTGATTTTGAATAAGCCTAATCGTGTGTAATCATAATATTTTATTAATTGTTTGAAAAATTGATTATATTTACATTTGCATTTTTGACATGTTATCTATAATTTTGACTCTCTAGAAGTGATTTTGATTAATAAGTGACAGTGTATCTCTAGTTTTGATCAAACTAATAGCGATTTTGATTTTGATTTTTCTTTGAAAATTATTACTTTTGAGTGCATTTTTTAAGATCATTTTCAGTGAATTTTAAGTCTTTCCAAGGGTTCTGCAAGTCTCAAATTATTTTTGGCATCAAAGACACTACCCCTTGACCCCACCCTATACCACAATAGGGAGTGCACATGGGGCACTATCCCTAGACCTCATAAGGAGCATTGCCCCTTGACCCTATAAGGGGCATTGCCCCTTGACCCTACAAGGGATGCTACCCCTTGACCCCACTAGGGGTTACCACCCCTAGACCCTAGTGTTGTGGCTCCTTATTAAAAAAAAATTATAGTGTAAAACCCATAATTTTTTTAGTATTTTTTTATGCATTATTAGATTAACATTTTCACAGGTGCTAATTTAGTAGTAGTTTTATCTCACTTGATTTTATCTATCAAGTTACTAACCAATTGCCTTGCATTTAATATTTTGACACATCTTTGTGTAATGTCTTGTCTTTCAGGTTGCCCCTCATGATTTATAAATTAAAACTACTAATCACTTGATTTGTAGGTTGCCTGTTAAACACTTTACCATTTTTAAAACTATCTTTGCATATATTTTTTTTACATATATCACATCTAAATTAATCAATTAATCACATATCTTTTGTCTGCTTGAGTGAACCCGAGGGATATAATGATGTATGCTCTCCACTTTATGTTCGAGCGACGAGTCTTGAAGGATAAAAAACCACTAACAAACCCTCCCATTTTTATTTTTATGGGGCAACATAATATGGAAGTGATATCCACGCACTTGCCATAGTCTTAGGAGAAATGTGACTGTAGATTTCACCACCATACACAAATCTACACTCCATGTTCTGGAAGATTATAAATAAGAAAGAGAGTTATCATTAGGCCAAGTGATTGACCACATATAGGTCTTTTATGATGGGAAATATTTAATTCTCTAATCCAAACATCAAAAAACACCCTATATGGAGTTGGGCGTCATGTACCTAGCTTATATCGTAATCTCTCCTAGATAGCATGAATAACTTAGAATAGTACCATCCATAATAGGGACTTGCTATCAAAGTCAGTATCAGATCCTAAGTGATCATTAAATGCAAATGGGGTTGAGATGGTTTGGGATATTTCATAACAAGTCACCCACCAAGCCGTTAGATGGTACAGTCACTAGGTTACACTCTTGAGTTAGTCGTTAATTATAGGTTTATGGTTTGCTTGATTTGGTGAATGTTGTGTTAGACCAATGTTGTTTGTGAGCTGAGTCAACCTTTTGTTGGGAGGAGGATGGGTAAACCGGAAGCACACAATTTGATTACCAAACCAAACAACTTAATATGCGGAAATTAACCAGATTCACCAAGTAACTAGAATTCAGAATAACACAGCATATGAGAGACAATACCAAATTGTATTAACACTTTATACAGAAAAGAATACAATAAAGAAGATGCCACTTCTTCTCCACCACCTTACAGAGGTTTCCCACACCTCAAGTGAACAGTAATTCTTCTCCCCAAAGCTCTCCCTCTCACAGGTCCCAACACCCAACTCAAATACAGAGTTGGTGTTCACCTCCCGTGCTCCACGCACACCACAAGTGCTCCACGCACTCCACAAGCACTCCACGTGCTCCACAAGTACTCAAGGTACTTCAAGTAGATCTCCCATGAATCTGCAACAACCTGCAATTCAACAGACCATACTTATGGAAGGAACTCCCTTGCCTTCCTCTTGCTCTATCCGAGTACACACCTGTACTCCAAGTAGATCCTGCCTGATACTGCTCCCTGTTGTGTTGCTGTCTATATGACCTTGCACACCTGCAAATCAAACAATGGTTCTATTCACCTGTGAACCTCGACCTTGCACACACATACACCTGCAGATCAACGATCTTACTTACCATGTAGATCTCCTATATAGGCCATGCAACTGTGACCAAGATCCTACACTCCTGAAGAACCCAGCTGGCTCTCCAATCCAGCACCAACACACCTGGTACTGTGGCACTAGGAGGAACGCACCATAGCTCTACCTCACACACAGAAGGAGCTTATAATTATGCTCTCTTACTCCCTAGCACACTTTTCCAATACAACCATGAGTCTATTATATAGATCTCATCCAAACAATGATTAGACATCTAATTACCATAATTAGATCCGTAGCTATGAGTCTAAAATTAGCACTCATCATGCAAACTCTTGGTTTGTTAGCTAACTGCCCGTAAATAGCTCGCAGTCAAACCACACAGGCGACCGACGTCGGTCCCTGTCTGCCTGGGGTCGCCGACGCCGGCCGATATATGACCGACGTCGGTTGCCTTCCTATCTTACCCTGCCGACGCCGGTTGGCCAGACCAACGCCAAACACTTCTGACACTCAGCAACTCATTCTGCAACCTCCTCCATGTCTGCATCAGTGAAGCTTTTAGCTCCACAATCCTAACAATCTCCCACTTGGAGATAAACAGCTGCACTGTACCTGTACCTGTACTCCATCTAATCTATTTCCTGGTTTGTATCCCTCTTCAAGCTCCCACCTGAAGACAACCCACCACACATCCCGTGGTGTACCACCTGTCATCCGAGTAACCTGCCACATCCGAACCTACAACACCTGTAGTGAAGTCCTGACCCTGCATAGCAACACCTGCTGCCGGTCCCTCTCAAAAAACCTGAGAACTCACTTCCCCGAATTGGCTCCTAACTCTCTGACAGCTCCCACTGCATGGGAATACTCAGGTCTATACCAGACCTCATGTGATTTCGGACACTGTACCTGTCCAGCCCTTAGTGTGCTCCGGCTCTGCATCCTGAACCTCGCCAACACCTGATTCACATCAGCTCCCACTCGAGACAAAATCAACCAGGGATCTCCATGCCTCCCATGTCAAAGAATTCCGCTGCTCCAAACTCCACCTGACATGCCACTGAACTAATCTTACCCTTAGCTCAGCAAAACCCTGTATGTACACCCCTGCTAGCTAGCATACTATCCACATACAGTAACAGAATGATGTCATGACTCATCATCCCCCTGGTAAGACAAACCACAGTAGTTACCCTGACATTGACTGAAGCCATGCTCCGTCCTCCACCTGTCAAAACCTGTACCACTGTCCTGCAGCTCCACAAGACCATATACCTGATCTTCCGTCTCACGTATCCGTTCTCTCTATTCTTCTACTAAGGTATCCATTCGTCTCTGTGCTTTCATACCTGCTGGCATCTCTACCAAAACACACCTGTCTGGTTCTCTTCCAAGGAATCACATCCTCATCCATGCCAAGCTCACACCTGTTTCCTGGATCCTTCCTGCTCTACAATCAGCAACATGTATAAAGAAGAGGAACAATGAATTTGAGGGCCTACTTACGCCTTCAGTCCTCTGTATGGGTGTTTGAGACTCCTTGACAGCGTGCTGTCCACCCAAAATCCGTTTACAGTGACCGACCTCGGTCACCCCACAGTCTGCATCCGACCGACGTCGGTTCCATGCGTCTGTACCTGACTACCAACCTGCCTGCGCTGGTGTCCCTGCTGCCGACGTCGGTCCTCTGACCGACATCGGTCTTACATACTGTCGACGTCGGTCCTCTGACCGACGTCGGTCTTACCCTGCCCGACATCGCCGGCTTCGGTCTGCACATGACCGACATCGGCACCTGTCTGTTCGACGCCGGTTCCTCCTGACCGACATCGGTACCTGTGTTCGCCTGTGAGTGATGACTTTTTACCCGCGAGCTTCTTTGAATCAAAACCCATGTCCAAACTGCCCTGCTCAGAAGTATCCAGCCACATCCACTGGGTTCTGTCCGCCATCTCCTCCATAAACACCAAGGCTTTCCAGTTCTTAAGCCTGTCAAATATATCTGTCTTCCGCTTAAGAACATGCATCTCCTTCCTGCTCATGTGACCAAGCCTACGAAGCCACGTCTCCGCAACAAAAGAAGAATCAGTAATATAAACAAGTAGATAAAGGATACCTGTTTTCTTACCACCAGCTAATTCAAGTGCATCCGCTGTGAGAGTTCTTGTGCATCTCTCATCACCCAATCTTTCTGAAGAAATTAGCCATATCTCCAAACCTGGGACCTGCATGACCTTCATCAACACCTGTGTGTTGGCCGCTTGCAATTTCAGCTTCACTTCTCCTTTGCCAATCCTTTGGCAAGGCTCACCAGCTCCTCTACCTGGAACTGCATGGAAAGAGGCAACCGAATCTTTTATCCAAGATTCAACTTTATCCAAGAAACCTGCAAACACATCCTGTGCAACAACACCTGCTACATCTGTATCTTCAGTTTCTTCATGTTGATCTGCTACCAACCAACAATAATCTTTTACCTGCTCTTTCTTTCCATAGGACCGTGAGTGACCATCTGTGCTTTTCAACTCCTCCATTCTTAGCTTACTTTGATCTGCTGTTGCTCTACTCCCACTCGATCAGAAACCCCTGAGAGTGACCTGTAACCAAACACAAAACCTGCTTCCTCCAACCTCAGCTCTGATACCACTTGTTGGTATCAAGCTCAAGAACCTACAACCAAGGCTCTGATACCACTTGTTGGGAGGAGGATGGGTAAACCGGAAGCACACAATTTGATTACCAAACCAAACAACTTAATATGCGGAAATTAACTAGATTCACCAAGTAACTAGAATTCAGAATAACACAGCATATGAGAGACAATACCAAATTGTATTAACACTTTATACAGAAAAGAATACAATAAAGAAGATGCCACTTCTTCTCCACCACCTTACAGAGGTTTCCCACACCTCAAGTGAACAGTAATTCTTCTCCCCAAAGCTCTCCCTCTCACAGGTCCCAACACCCAACTCAAATACAGAGTTGGTGTTCACCTCCCATGCTCCACGCACACCACAAGTGCTCCACGCACTCCACGTGCTCCACAAGTACTCAAGGTACTTCAAGTAGATCTCCCATGAATCTGCAACAACCTGCAATTCAACAGACCATACTTATGGAAGGAACTCCCTTGCCTTCCTCTTGCTCTATCCGAGTACACACCTGTACTCCAAGTAGATCCTGCCTGATACTGCTCCCTGTTGTGTTGCTGTCTATATGACCTTGCACACCTGCAAATCAAACAATGGTTCTATTCACCTGTGAACCTCGACCTTGCACACACATACACCTGCAGATCAACGATCTTACTTACCATGTAGATCTCCTATATAGGCCATGCAACTGTGACCAAGATCCTACACTCCTGAAGAACCCAGCTGGCTCTCCAATCCAGCACCAACACACCTGGTACTGTGGCACTAGGAGGAACGCACCATAGCTCTACCTCACACACAGAAGGAGCTTATAATTATGCTCTCTTACTCCCTAGCACACTTTTCCAATACAACCATGAGTCTATTATATAGATCTCATCCAAACAATGATTAGACATCTAATTACCATAATTAGATCCGCAGCTATGAGTCTAAAATTAGCACTCATCATGCAAACTCTTGGTTCGTTAGCTAACTGCCCGTAAATAGCTCGCAGTCGAACCACACAGGCGACCGACGTCGGTCCCTGTCTGCCTGGGGTCGCCGACGCCGGCCGATATATGACCGACGTCGGTTGGCCAGACCAACGCCAAACACTTCTGACACTCAGCAACTCATTCTGCAACCTCCTCCATGTCTGCATCAGTGAAGCTTTTAGCTCCACAATCCTAACACCTTTTACCCAAACCTATACACAACTATCTAGGCCTCTTTCACATATCATCATCTTGTATATCCTTATCTCATCATCATATCATCCTGTACACTCTCTTGTGCATATTTGCTTTGTACATTTGTATACATATTTTTAATCTTATATCATATTGTATCTTATCCTATCTCTCGTCACCCCCCTTAGTCTAGTCTCATCTATCTAGCACTAGTCACACCCCCATCACTTACATACCTTAATCCAGTCTTGACATCCCTCCATCACATCTTATCATAGTCTAACTTCAAATTCTTCACTTAGTCTTAACATTAATTCTCCTAGTGTCATCTTTATCACTTAAGGCTAAAATCCATATTATCTATAACCAATCACATCCTGGTCCTTTTTTGTCACCTTATCCTCATATCACCTTATCTTGTCTTATTCATCCTTAGGGTCCTAGTCCAAACTGGTCATTTATGTTAACCTTATCTTGCCTAGTCACCTTATCCATTATATATACAATCGAGTCGAGTCATAGTCCAACTTATACTTACCTTATCATCCTTGTCAATACTAGTCATCCCATCATGTTTGTAGTCATACGCTAGTCTTCATCTATGTTAGAAAAAAATTATTTCCATATTAGTGTCTTGATTTTAATCTTGTTTGTGTCTCATCAAGTTTGAATCATACACAAAATCCAATCCTATCAATCCTTTTATATTATCTATCAAGTCATCTCAATTCAAGTCGAATCATATTAGTCTTGAGCTAGTCTTAATCTAATCAACCCCTAGTCAAAATCAATCTCTTGGGCCAGCTTAACCCCTTGTCAAATCTTAGACGTTTGTGTAGATCACCTAATCAAATTGAATCAAAACCATCAAAGTAGAGATCACATCCTAATTTGGTCTAATTTATCTTGTCTAACTTTATTGAATATTACATCACACCAAACTTAAGATTAGACTAAATCAAGCCTTTGTTCAAATTTGTTTCACACATCCCATATTCATCCCTCAATCTTTCCATTTAATCCACCGCACCTATCAATTGGAACCGGTGAACCATGTCATCCATACTTTCTCCCATCTTGATTCATGGATTCTAAAGCAAAGTTAGACAACCTAATTGAGAAATTCGTCATGGCCAATAGGGGTGCACTCCTTTCTCACCTCTATGAGATTAGTGCCCCACATTCTATAGACTTTAATCTCGTCTACTTAACATTACCTCCATTCCACACCCATCCAAATAAGTCTACTTCAAATCCTCTATTCACCATCCATATCTAGTCATGTACCCCTTCCTATACTAACAAAGGGAATCCAAACCTGGACACCTCATCTACTACTAGTCTACCCACTTACGTCAATAACAAAAGTCCACTTCTTCCACATCAAAGTCAAGAAGTAAAAAAAAACCCTATACTTATCTTAATCTATCCTTATAATCCATTTTCCACCAACTTGTTACCACTAACATGATGGTTTATCCACCCATACGACATCTTGATCCTGCCAAGCCTAAGCCCTTTTGGTATAAAGAAAACCACTACTATATATATATATCATCGATCCTAGGGGCATACCATTAATTGATGTTCTAATTTCCAAAACTATACATCGAAGACCTCATTGATCATGGTGACATTTGAATTGATAATGAACCATATGGGTCTAAATACAAGAATGAATAAGAAGAGGAATTCCAAGATTCCATTCCTAATCACAATCAAGCCCTTCCCTTTTAGATCCAAGGTCAGGACACTAAGTCCATGTTCCATGGTTCCCTAATCTTTGATAAATCCTCCATTGATGATGAGTCTATCTCCCATAAACCTAATCCTCCATTTTATCATGAGTCCTTATTCCATGGACCTATATTTTTTGAAGCCACTATCCCCCCATCATCTTCCTCCCTATCATCACTTCAAAGACCCCATGTTGAGAGGTCACTTGCAGACAATGAATCCTCTACTAGTAATATTACATCATGTATATTAGAGTTAATATTTGAGACAACACAAGTTTTGTCTGCATTAAGATCATGTCCAACACCAATATCCAAATCAAATTCTCTATCAAAATCATCATCCTTAATTAATGTTTCATATGGTGACTCTGCCTACCTTTTTTAGGATACCTTTGACTTGGATGTCAACCAATCACAAGGCATATCTTTTAATCCCAGCTAGGATGCTGAAGTCATAAAAAAGTTCTTCCAAGCTTTATCAGTCAATGAATCTAATCATACCTCAAATGCATGTATTACAAATAGTCTTTGTGATCCTTTTGTTGATCTTGAGGAATTTTTCTCTGATGTTGAAACTGGGTTTCCTATGAATCCCAATGAGGACCACATTAACCCATCACCAATCATTGACCTCATCCTACCATCAGCCCTACCTTCATCCATCATAGATTATTTTCTTTCTATCAATGATTATTTAATCACCTCCCTCCATAGGGATGAACATAAACATACATCATTGGACTCTTCCCTGAGTAAAATAATATTTGCCACAAATACAAAGGTCAAAAACCATATTTGAAAAATAATACATATTCATCAAATCATCTTTGATATAACAAGTTAAAATCAAGAAAAGTTAGATAATCAACCTAGTCAAAAAGTGTCTTCCCCTAGAGAAACCCTATTTGAGGCACTAGGGAAACATCAAAGTAAAAATAATCATCATCTATCAAGTAAAAACTCAATCTCCTTTGGTAAAGCCAAAGTCAGGCACCAAGGGATAGTTGAGATATAATCAAGTATGAAAATCAAAATAATATCAAAAGCAGTATCAAAATGGTTGATAATCCTTAAAATAATTAGATAAAAGATAAACTACAAAGTCAAAGTATCTTAGATGTCTTAAAATCTTTTGTCATATGGAACCAATCAAATGTGGAATTTCCAACATCTCCAATGGTGTGTGTGATTTCTAGTCCTACTTCTCAAACACCCATCACACCTTCCTTTCATGCTCCTATCATCAAATCAAGTCCTATACTCCACTAGTAAATCCAAACCATAAACCCATCTATTCCACACCTCATAAACTTGGGTAATATTGTCTCTTATAGGGGTGACAAAGTCACTTGGTCTAGATGTTTTAGAGGGGTCTCAATAAAGAGTCAATGAAGGTCACTATGGCATCAATGAATCCAATAGTGACAACATGATCCTAGTATCACATATCTCTAGAACAAGTATTGGTTGAAGACCAAAAAAGTGTTATCATTCCTGCGTCTCGCATCCATATGCAATAAATTGAGATGCCAAAAGTTAAAAAAGTCAAAAAAAATCATCCAATGGTGAAAACTAGTCTTCTGGTACTTTGGGCAAGAGCCATAATAAAAACCAATTTTTGGCATCATAGTAAAATAATCTATTATCTGCATTGTACCTCACCACTTAGGGAAGAAATTAGCTCCATCCCTATAGTCACGCCCTCAAGTTCCTTTTCACCCATGTCTGCATCATTTATCCATGCCATCCCCTTGTCCATTATTCCTATCTATCACATCACTTATCAACCCTATCTACATCACCCTCTACACATCCTTATTTATCTTATCCATCTGTTGTCCTAAACATCCTTATCAATCATGTATTACATCCTATTATGACCATATTTCTTATAGTATTGACCTTCTTAAGGGAGTTGAATATGTCTTGAGACATGCTCTAAATCATCTTGGCATATCCTCCAATAGACACTCGAGCAACTAGATATATGGTTCCCTCATGGTGTGGTCATTAGCAATCCCTAGTTCATTCTTCCTTCATCCTCATCCCTTTTTCATCATCACCCTCATCCTTTTGTTGTCCCATACATTATTTCATCTATATTTATCTTGGTTGATAGGCTTTGCATTCCTTTTTCTAGTATCCCTATTTTTATAGTGTATATACATATCCCAAAAGACCTAAAGTTTGGAATATCCCTAAAAAAATCCTAAAAATTATAAAATCCACAAAATACCAAATCCTCTAAGTTATTTTATCTTATGTCTTGAGTATCCCATTCATCTTATCCTATGTCTTAAGTTTCCCATCTTATTGTCATCCTACCATGTATTATATCTTTGTGATCTCATCATTTTGTCATCATGGCTTATCTCAACATCCTAGTCATCTTGTTGTATATCTTCTACAGTCTTATACTAATCATAGTCCCTAGTCCACTCCAAGTCCATACCTTGTCCAAGTTCCTATCCTTAATCCAAATTCACATCATGATTGTCATGACTAACTTAGTCTAATTCATCACCTGATCAATCATCCCATCAACTCTCACCAGGATATTTAGATAAGACATAATGACATTAGATGTATGTTACTCATCTGCTCTTTGTTGTTCGACTTGTTTGCATGTATTATATCATGTATATATCTGCATATGTTTATTTGCTTGTCTATGTTTATATTATTAGTATTTAATTAGTCTTGCATCATGTGTCTTTCATCAATGGTGAAATAAATGTGTGATGAACCTCCTACATCAATTTACCTCTTACAACAGATTTAATCAAAATATGCCAAAATAAAATAACTCTTACCAATAACAGAAACACAGAAAGCTTATATTGATCGCAGGCCTCTTCGAGGGGGCAACCTCCTTTGAGCAAGCTCAATACAATGAATTCGTGGATGCCTTTATTCGGCCTTAACACTTACTTATATACTAACTCTATTCTAACAACTACTACTTCCCCTTGTATGTGGGATAATTTGAATAAGCTCTAAGGGACGACTTACAAAGCATATGCATCCATAGCAATTAAGCACGGGTTCCTAACATCCCCTCCCTCTTAAAAAAAAAGCTTTGCCCTCAAAGCTTCAAATGTGGGAATTGTTGTTGAATCTGGAAGAGTGGTTCCCATGTTGCATCTTCTGGTTGCATGCCGTGCCATTGGATTAAGACCTCTGTGATGGAGCGGGATCGAAGTTGGCGGGTGCGCCTATCCAAGATTGCTTCGGGCTCGAGAAGGATGGAGCCTTCGTTATCAAGTGCTGGTAAAGCTGTCTGGACTCAGATGTTGGATCCAAGAACTTGTTTCAAACATGAGACATGAAAGACGGGATGAACTTGGGAGGAAGGTGGAAGCTCTAACTTGTAAGCAACTGACCCAATCTTTTGGAGAACCTTATATGGCCCATAAAACTTTGGAGCAAGCTTTTGGCGCCCTTTTTGTTTTAGTGATGATTGCTTGTATGGCTGTAGACGAAGAAAGACCATATCACCAGGTTGAAAGGTACGCTCAGAGCGGTGTTGATCAGCCTGCTGCTTCATTCGATTTTGGGCCATGTGGAGATTATTTCGCAAGGTGCGGAGAATCTGATCCCAGTTTCGAAGAGTAGTGTCAACTGCCTGAACTGGTGAGCTACCAGGATGATATGGAAGAAGTGGTGGCGGTGCTTGACCATAAACTGCCTCATAGGGAGTCATTTTGGTGGAAGTGTGGTATGAGGTATTGTACCACCATTCAGCTAGGGGAAGCCACTTGGCCCATTGATGTTGTTGTTATGAAGCAAAACAACGAAGGAAGGTCTCCAAGCATTTGTTGATGATTTTTGTCTGGCCATCTGTTTGTGGGTGGTACCCAGAGCTCATTTTCAACTGTGTGCCTGTGTGACGAAATAGTTTCGTCCAAAAATGGCTAGTGAAAGTGGCATCACGATCTGAGACAATTGAAGAAGGAATGCCATGAAGACGAAAGATCTGATCCAAGAAAACCTGTGCAACTGTGGACACGGTGTATGGGTGGCTGAGTGCACAAAAATGACCATATTTGGAGAGGCGATCGACAACAACTAGGATCACTGTCTTTCCCCCAGATTTAGGGAGGCCCTCAATGAAATCCATGGAAATATCTGTCCAGATCCTAGTAGGAATGTGCAAGGGCGCGAGCAAACCAGGAGTCAATGTGGTTTCACCTTTGTGTCGTTGGTAGGTTTCACATTCAGCCACCATCTGTTTAATTTTGGTTTTCATGCCTTTCCAAAAGAAGTGTCGACGTGCCCGCTCATAGGTTTTGAGAAACCCTGAGTGCCCTGCTGAGGGGGAAGCATGAATTTCATAGAAGATAGCCTGATGTAGGCCTGAAATTTGGGGAAGCACCAAACGACCTTTGTATCGCAGAGAAGCACCATCCCATGAATAATGTGGTATGGCAGAGGGGTCAGTGGCCAATTGATGAATGATGTGGCATAAGGATGGATCATTTACATACCCTTGTTGGACAGATTCCAACCATTTAAGAATGGGCATGGAGATGGCAGAGAGGGAAGGGTGGTCCTCGAAGGTTCTTGAGAGAGCATCAGCCACAACATTGTCTTTTCCCTTCTTATAGGTGATCTCATAGTCATAGCCCATGAGTTTGCTGACCCACTTCTGCTGAGCTGGGGATGAGACCCACTGATCCAAGAAATATTTCAAACTCTGATGATCAGTTTTGATGCAAAAATGGTTTCCCAGTAAGTAGGGTCTCCATTTTTGTACTGCATGTAAAATTGCCATAATTTCCTTTTCATATGTAGACAAAGCTAAATTGCGGCCAGAAAGGGCTTTGCTGGTGAAGGCAATTGGTCGGCCCTCTTGGAGAAGAACAACACCCAAGCCAATGCCACTGGCATCACTTTCGATGGTGAAAGTTTTGCTGAAATCTGGCAGTGCCAAAACTGGTGTACTGCACATAACCTGTTTGAGTTGGATGAATGCCTGATCAGCTATTGCACCCCAGGTGAAAGCATCCTTCTTCAATAAGGAAGTCAAAGGAGCCGCGATCTTTCCATAATCTTTGACGAACTTGCGATAGTATCCTGTCAGGCCTAAGAAACCACAAAGGCTCTTGAGGGTGGTTGGTTGAGGCCAATTCTGCATAGCACTGATTTTTTTTGGGTCCACGCAAACCCCATTGGCTGAAACAATGTGCCCCAAATAGTCAATTTTCTCTTGAGCGAATGAACACTTGGATTGCTTGGCACATAATTGATTGTCGGCTAACAACTGTAATGCCTTGTCAAGATGTTGGAGATGCTCAGCCCATGTGCAGCTGTAAATCAAAATGTCATCAAAGAAAACTAAAATAAATTGACGGAGAAAAGGCCGAAAGATTTTATTCATGAGTGCTTGAAAAGTGGAAGGGGCATTTGTAAGGCCAAATGGCATGACAAGGAACTCATAGTGACCCTCATGTGTACGGAAGGCTGTCTTGGGAATGTCATCAGGATGCACTCGAATTTGATGATAGCCAGAACGCAGATCCAACTTGGAGAAGAATTTGGCCCCATGGAGCTCATCAAGAAGCTCATCGATGACAGGAATTGGGAATTTATCCTTGATAGTGAGGTGGTTAAGGGCTCGAAAGTCAATGCAAAGGCGCCACGACCCATCTTTTTTGTGGACAAGAAGCACTGGGGAGGAATATGGGCTGGTGCTGGGGCGGATAATGCCAGACTTGAGGAGTTCCCGGACTAAGTTCTCAATTTCCGTCTTTTGCAGATGGGGGTAACGATATGGCCGAATGTTGGGTGGAATACTTCCTGGAAGGAGAGGAATGCGGTGATCTTCAGGGTGTGAAGGGGGTAGCCCTACTGGTTCTAAAAAAATGGTTGCATGCTTGTCGAGTATGGCTTGTAAGTCTGTAGGGTGGTTAGAAGCAGCAGAGGGCTGGAGTTGAATGGAATGCAGTTGTGCAATGACCCCATGTGAGCCTTTTTTCAAAAGTTTTTCCATGCGATGAGAACTGATGATGCTAGCAGATCCTGGTAATAACCCTTTTAAGGTGTGCTTCTGACCATTATCTGTGAACTGCATCCAAAGCTCAGAGAAGTCCCATAAAATAGGTCCTAACGTGCAAAGCCATTGTGCCCCTAAAACCACATCACACCCACCTAAGGGTAGGGCAAACATATCAGAGTGACAATTATAATCACCGATTGCAAGATGCACATTTCGACACTTCCCTTTACATGGAAATGTGCCCCCATTAGCAATCATGACTTCAAAGCTAGAACAAGGGTATATAAAGCAGTCTGCTGCCTTAGCAATGCGAGGATCAATGAAATTATGAATACTGCCCGAGTCAATGAGGATTATGAGAGGGATCTTTTTGAAGCACCCTTTGACCTTCATGGTTTGGGGAGTAGTGACACCTGCTAGTGCATGTACTGAGATCTCAGGTTGAGTCTCTTGAACCATTGGGTCCTCTTCAGTGCCGAGTTCATCTTGAGCATCTTGAAATTCTGGAATATCAATCTCGCTGTCTTGTTCTGGTGGTGACTCCACATCTAGCAAGTAAAGTTTTTGTTGGACGCACTTGTGACCCTTAACCCATTTGTCATCACAGTTGTAACATAATCCTTTTTCTTTACGAGCCCACATCTCTGCCTCAATCAGGTGCTTGATTGGTGTGGTTATGGTTGTCCACTGATTCACTGTGTTCTTGGCTGGTAAAAAGGTGGGAGGTCGACTCTGTGTGGAGAGTTTATCTTCTGCTAACTTAGCTAGACCCAAAGCATCCATCATATTTTTAGGTCGAAACATTTTTACCTCTGAGCGGATCGGCTCTCTAGGCCACTAACAAAGCAACTTTTGAAGAAGTCATCTGACAACCCTTCAGTGTGATTAGCGAGTTTTTCAAATTCAAGCTGATATTCCCGAACAGTTCCTGTTTGACGGAGTTTGGTGAGGGTGCCTGTGAAATCCTCGAACGCTGAGGGACCAAACCTACCCAAAATTAAGGATGCAAAAGTTGACCAATCAGGTTCATCATTGGTCTTGAGATACCAACGGTACCACTGAAGTGCTTCTTGTTCCAAATGAAAGGAAGCAATTGGGACTTTGTTTACAGAATAAGTATTGTGGAGGTTGAAGAATTGTTCAGCTCGATATATCCATCCTGTAGGATCTGTACCATTGAACCATGGAAAGTCTAGCTTAGGTCCATGGGAGGAGTTGGAAGTAAAGGAGTGACGGTCTGAAGAAGACTCCTCCTTCTGCATTCGGTTGAGAAAGATGCTATTCTGTTGATTCAAGCCACGCATCATATCGGTTAACTCTGTAACCTGAGATTTCAATGTGGTGATTTCTTCCTCCATGATTTTTGTGCCTGCACGAGTGGTGACCATAACCAGTTGTGAATAGCCGGGGACCATAACTAGTTGTGAATAGCGGCTGTTTCAGGAATGGATTGTCTGCAACTGTGTGGTTTGAAATATCATCAACTATGGGTATGCTGTTGTTTGCTCTCTGAACCTGATAAGTTGGATATGGACCCCAGGTTTGTTTGGCTGCCTAAAGGATTTTAAAATTCTCTCTGGCCACCAAAGCTGTCTGAGCGAGTACCGCTCTCCAGAAATTTTGGCCACGGGTTTACCTCTTAACGACAGCTTTTGGTTTACCTCACGGGTGGGATCTAGTCAATTAGGATGGGGTCGTTGCCCTTTTTGCTGGCAGGTCCTCTCAATGGGCTAGCTACTTCGGGGTTCCTGTGGTACTCCTCACAATGAGTTTTAGGGCTTATGACCAAGCACTTCCCACAGTTAAGCGGATAGGTATTTACCCAATCCGAAATGATGGAACCTGCAATGAAAAATTTCTTGCCAAAAAATGGCGCAACTCCTGGAAAGCCCTGCTTTGAAAAAAAATTGCTCCAAATCTACCCACAAAGCCAAGAAAGCGCTCTGATACCAAATGTGATGAACCTCCTACAGCAATTTACCTCTTACAACAGATTTAATCAAAATATGCCAAAATAAAATAACTCTTACCAATAACAGAAACACAGAAAGCTTATATTGATCGCAGGCCTCTTCGAGGGGGCAACCTCCTTTGAGCAAGCTCAATACAATGAATTCGTGGATGCCTTTATTCGGCCTTAACACTTACTTATATACTAACTCTATTCTAACAACTACTACTTCCCCTTGTATGTGGGATAATTCGAATAAGCTCTAAGGGACGACTTACAAAACATATGCGTCCATAGCAATTAAGCACGGGTTCCTAACAAAATGAGGATGCCATGATGACACCAAAAAATATATAATGATGCTTTTAGGTGCCCTTGATGATGCAGAGTCTACTAATTTCTCCTATTCACAATCTTATTCCATCCTAATCCTAATTAAGGCAAGTCTATCCATCCTCATTTATTGGCATCAATTTTCATCCTTATTCATCCCATCCTCATATATTTAGATAATAAACAAAACCCTCTTTGTTTGATATGTATATATTTGTGTGTGTTACTTGTATGATCTGTGCATTTTTATTTATATTTACTTATTTATTATTATTTCTCTATAGCATAAATATTTTTGTCTATTGGGAAAATAATGAGGATGATATGATGACACCATAATATACAATGATTCTTTTAGGTGACCTTGATGATGCAGAGTTTTCTATTTATCCCTTTTTATAATCACACACTTTGGCACAACATCCTCTTGGTCATAATTATATCATGGGGCATACTTCTTAATGATATATTTACATTGGATTTCTTAGACTATGATGAGCCTTATTACAATAATTATGGCTTGATAATGGACTACACTCATCATTTATCATATCCTCTATCACCTACCTAATCATTTAATCATCTTTATCTCATCATTAATTTGATCATCCAGGACCAATAATCTAACCCAAACACATGTCGTAACATCTCATATCCAATCATTTCTACTAATTTATCTTCATTTCTAACATCTAAGTCACATTCTATATCTAAAAACTAACATGTCTAACAACCATTATCATCCTTATTCTCTAGCTTATCTTGTCATCCATCATCTAGTATGAAATACATTGGTCCTTTGCCTTTTTAGACTATGTAGGTAGTGGTTAGTCAGATAACGTGTCTAAGGTCAGCTCAACCACACTCTTCTTTCCTCACCATTCATCATTGCATCTCTCTTGCTCCTCAACATCCTCAACTCTTGCATTAGTCAAATCCTTGAGCTATAATATCAATCATTAATCAACTAGTATATTGATCAATCACTATCCCCAAAATCATCTCCCTAATATTTTCATCAATTGATCACACATGTTGATTGGGCGTGAAAAGTCACAACATTCATATTTTCTTTCATCACCCATCCATTATCAATGATCGGTCAATTTATATTTTAATGTTTACATTTTCCTCCTTCAATTGGGGCATGAATAGAACTATAACTTTATTATCATCTCTTACTCCCTTGCATGTGTCCTTGCTAGGGGCATCATCATTATTAATCACATTATGGGTCATTGATTCGATTTCATTGCAGTCTAACTCTTTCCCTTCATCTTTTGGTCACTCAATCATATCATTTCCATTCCCTTGTGGGATGTGTCGATGACCATGACATAGTCATTTCCGTTTCCTATGCATATGTATTTTCCAAGGGCATCATCAATTTGTAGCTCACTTCTCATGTCAATTTCATATTATTCATTATCGGTCCCCCATATAACATCCCAACCCCTTATCGCTTCGTGCCTCCCATCATTTGTTTCTTCTTTTTGAGCGACCATCCATCTCATTTTTTTTGCATGTCCCCTTGAGGGGGCATCATTTCAACTAACATAATTTACATTATCCAAGAATTGAACTGATTGTCAATGACATTTCAAATTTTCTCTGGGCCAAGTATCCTTCCATATTTTATTACCTTTTTCCCTATGTCAACAAACTAATGTGGAGAACACTTCCAATAAAGATGTGAACATTACCACTTTTTTCTTCTTCTTTTGCTTCTTATCCTATATTTGCCTTCAATGCCAATGTATATAAGATTATGATAAAATGCACATTGAATGGGGTGGATGTTTTTACATGATTTTATATTTCTCCTAATAATAGATTTTGGTTAGTTAATTATTAAGATATTGAGTATTAAAGGAAAAGGTTTTTGTTTTTTTAATTGTTACATTATTTCCTACAAAAGGCCATTCAAAATAGGGGAATGGAGAATGGTTTTATAAAGTATAAAATTTTATCTCAGATAATCGTTAAATCTAAAAGTTCTTAACCACAATGAATATTGGTTTTATAACTTTTTTAATTTCATATCAAATGACCATTGACTCTAGACATTCTTATTCATGACGGCTTGTAAAAAACATGACCTTTTTATTATGCCCCTCCACTTTTAGGTAGATGGATTTGTGTATAGGATAAAACCTACACTCAAATTATTTATGTACATGTGAGGATATATCGAGATGCCATGGATCTTGTTATGGTTCATCAATGCAAATGAGCTAGGTTTTTTTGTTACTTTAAATGACTGCTTGATCTTATCTCCTTTAATTTTCAATAGGGACTTGTATATATTTTTGAATTGAGAGAGGATTTATTTAGGTTGTTTTAATAATAGAGAGAGAGTGGGGGGTAGGGCTGGGGGGCAAATAAATATATAAAGAAAGAGAGAGATGTTTATGAATGAAGATTACAAAACAAAGAAATATGTTCAAAAATTAATAAAATTAGGTTAATACGACTCGAGAATATATTTAATTATAATAGAAATTGCTATATTAAAAGGACCTTAGGATTAGAGAATAACTAAACAAAAGAATAAAAATAAAATCATTAAAAATAAATGAGGGGTAAACCTAACATAGTAAATCCCCAACCCATATGGTTAAAATACTAATACAAAGAGCCATGTGTGGGTAGCAAGAACCCCAAAAGAGCATAAGTTGATTAAAGTTAGAAATAGTAGATGGTAGTCCCATCAAACATCTATGACCATGCATAGGATAAAGTAATTAATTGTGTCATCATCTATCACTATGAAAGGGCTAATGAAAAATTTGATAATGCTCATTTGGGATTGTGTAGGGCTGAGTGGACTAGGATGGGTGATCTTAATAGGAATTAAAACATTCCCCCTATATTCCCTCCTATTTAAACAAACTCTTATGGTAATGAATAAACTAGTAAGGAGTGTTTACCTTTATGTCCGAGTAAGTGGTTGGGAAGGAGAAAATAAATCACATATATGAGCATATCCATGATGTTGAGTATGAACAGATCCTCATGATGTTGAGTATGAATATGTTTTGGTGAGTATGAGTATGAGTATGAGAGCTAGTGTGTAGGGTACCTTAATAGTAGTATTGTGTAGAGATGAAGACCACATTACTAACTTGTACCCCCTCAATGTCTGAAGCAATAATATCAATAGGATGGTTAATAGTGATAACCTTTTTGATGGGACAAAATAAAGATGTGATCAGTCTAGGGGCTCTAGGGTTTTATTATAAGAACCTATGTTGAGGGTGATAAGATCTCAATGAAAAAGGATTAGGAATCATTGGTCCAAGTACTAAAATAAAGTGGATAAACTATTTCCTAAGTTCTATGAATATGTTGATATCTCCCCAAGATCTCATAATAAATAGGGAATCTAAAAATGAAGTACTCCTCAGTCTTAACCTTTTTTAGGGAGCAAAGACAATATGTTTAGTCCCTGCATGGAGTATGATGATCAGTCTCAACCTATAAATGGTGTGAATAGACCCTCCACACATCAAGGGGAAACCTCAAGCCATGAGACCAATGACACTTGAGATAGTTAGGGTGATGAATTAACCTATACACCACCTACAATAAATGTTAAATGTAAAAATAAATTTTATAACCAAGTTATTGAGGAGAAGATGTCCAAACAATGCCACACAACCCTAAAAATAAAAAAAGATAATTTTATAAAAAGAATGATAATTAATAACTAATAATAAAGTGCATGGTTCTTATTAAGGTATGGGTTGTTCCCACCAAGTTGTGCTCCCTATTTTTCCCTTTCCTTTTATAAATAATATGAACTTAATAAAGTGTAATAATGATGTTTAAAACCTATTGATGTGTGTTTTGGCATGCACCAACATTCTAGGCTTGTCTCTCTACTTGCCTCTCTTGAAAGGAGATTTTGGAGAATCTCCCTAAGGTTTATATCTACCTGGTTTAGGCACACCAATCTTCACTCAGTGACTTGTTATGACCATTCAATTTTAAGGGGCATACTGGTGTGAATCCAAAACTTAGTTATAATGATATGTAGATCCTTGAACAATTTAGTGAGTAATTCATGTTTATTGTCTTATTTGGATGGGTTTCATGTAGATGTCAAAAATAATAAAATGTGCATTCATTTAATATGCCCCAAAAATTACTATTTAGGGTTTGTGTTTAGTGTACTTGCAAGTGATTTAGTGTTCACTCATTCCATTGGTTTAACATATGATAATGCAATAACGATAATGGATAAAATGGCAATCATGATATACATTTAAATTTAGATTGCATTTAGCATTTCTTAATCTAACCTATTGATAAAAAATTATAAAAGAGAAGCGAGAGGAAAGAAAATATAATCTTGTGTTAAGCAAAGCAAATTCGGAGTCACCAATTGAATGTAACACCTGAAAATCAATCCTTCATGTGACTAGCTAATCCACAATTGCCACAGGAACTATGAAAGCGTATGAGGATAATAAGAGGATGGGAGGAAGAGAAATGACCACCATTACCATGTGCATATCATCAATAAACCTCTATAATATTTTATAAATCAATATTTTCATCTTGATAATAATATTTGAGTTGATTACAATTGATTATATCTAATTTTTTCTAGTATAACACTAGGGCTACAAGATGAGGGAGAGATTAAAATACTAAAAGATAAATTTTCATGAAAAATTAGTGTGATTGGTTCTATAGTCTCATTGGGTAAAAGAAAAGATAACCCTTTTATAATAAAAATCGATCATTATATAGAAACTAAAATCTTCAAGGGGAATATTTTCCATCCAAAATGCTCAACTACCTCAATTAATGCTCAAAAACTACTTTTCTTATAAATTTGTCTCCTCTCCAAGTCACTTTTACTGTTCACCTTCTGTAAAAGACAAAAAATAAGTCATTTTCCAAAATGGGGAACTTCTGGGTCTTTAAAGTGCACTTTACCAAGACATATATGGAATAAGGTTAGATTAATGGCTATAAAAACTGATTGAAAAATCATCCAAAAAAACTAATTATACAAAAATGTCTACATTGAAATCATATTTTTAACACATTCAATGGTTCACAGATCTAATAAGCAAATCAAACATTATGACCAAAACGCTGACACCATATCCAAAATTATTGGGATTTTAGGGTTGCATTGCAGCTGTCAGGTTCCAATGCCTACATTGTGGTTATCAAAGTTTGATTACTGCAGTGTATCCCTAAAAATCTAAAAATTGAATAAGAGGATCAAAACCCTAACATGTCAAAAGGAGGTCAAAATTTTACCTTAATACAAAGTGTTAAACATGAAAAAAACTTGGTTAGGCCCAATCTTCATAATGGAGAAAGAAAAAAAGAACACTGATAGAATAATGATTATGCCTCCTTATTGGAAAATCATATCAAAAATAAATTATACCATGACATGCATATCAAAACTAGCTTTCCAACACACTAAACAGATTACAAACTAGAGTTGGAGTCAAACATTATACGTGAAACCCTAGCACCCTATCAAACCATGTTGAGACTTTAAGGCTACACTACAACTGAGATTTAGACCCATTCCTCTGTTATTTCTAAAAAATTTCATGTTTTATTAGTGTAATTTATGTCTCAAACTCCTCCCCTACCGTCATACTGGTGAGGTTTCAAGAGAATCATTGTAATGGACTCCAATATGGTTGTCAAAATGATGGATTATTGATTAATTGAAGACTTGGGATTGTTTTACTACTATTTGTGCATGTATATGGTGGTGGTTATTATTATTTCCTTATTTTTCTCCCTTCAACAACTCGTATTGACTTTGGATTTAATATCAAAATTTGGTTAGAAAGAACATTGGTTTTAGAAGATTGGCAAAACAACAGGTCCAAGACCCGCAAGAATTGGCTAACTAAATAGACCAAACCCCACCAAACAGAAAATAAAACAAAAGACGTAAAGGGAGAACTTCCCAGCACAAAAAAGCACCACCAAGAACATGAGAAAACATAATTGAAGCCAAAACTACGTCCAAAAGCCTTGCACGAATGCAACCAATGCTAACAAAATGTTAATTCAAGTCTGAGACAATTTCTACTAGAGCACCTCCTTTGAGGCCCAAATCCACCTCACCATCCATCATGCCATCAATACCAACCACATCACGCCCCAGATCAAAAATTCCCACACCTAACTGAGACACCCCCATCGAATCAACCACCAGCTTACACAAGTCATAACCCCTCCCAAGGACAGGGCACACTGAATCACATCTAAAGGTTCCTTCATGAGACTAAAATCCACCCAGAACAAATCTTTTTGCAACCAACTAAAAGCGAAGACAACAACACAACTTGCCACCCTTGATGAAAATTTGATTTTTGCCACATATAATGTCTTTCTTCTAGCAGTGGTTCAAGAATAACGATTAGATCCTTTATCAAAGCCAACGGTGGTGGGGGTAGAGATCGACCAAACTGGGCAAGGGGTTTTGAGAAAATTGAATCCAAAGCTTCCACATAATTTAATAACACCATGAATTTAGCTTCCAACACCTGAAAAATAGAGAGGGATAAAACATACCATGTCCCAACTAGAAAAAGGCAAGCAAAATTGAGGTAAGATGTCCATCGCCTCCACCGCTTCTAGCAGCCCCGTCTTAATGTTGGCACCACAAATAACTCCACCAACTCCACCACTTGTTGTTTGTCCTCCACCAATAGTAATAAGTTGCTCACAAACATAGAAGTAACATCTGAGTTAACCTTTGTACCCGGTGATAGGAATTGAGGTAGGAGTCACCTTGTACCATCTAAATGGATTGAGACACATACCCGGAATAACATCAAATAATATTCTTCAAATGGATGATTGAAACCTTGTCTAAGAATGCCATCTCCCATTTTTTAACTTGTACAAAGACCACAGGCACTATAGTGATGTCCAATATCGAAACCTCCATTCCTACCAGTAGATCAGCTTGCACAACAAACAAACCAAGCAAAAAAATGTCATATGCCATAAGCACAACCAACAATGCAAATAAAAAGCCTCCATAATGTCGCCAATAGAGGAGCAGGGGTCCCTGCTTTTCGACACAGTGCAGTTGTGGAATTTTTAAGTTAAAAGATGGCTTTACGGTTAATGTGGACAACGCCTTTTCGAATGTCCACGTGGACGTCGTAATGCATAAAATATTTTTGAAGCGGGCTCATTGGTGCGATGAATTTTCTGAATCTGGATTAGTCTGACCTGTTTTAACGGCCATGGTGTAGTTGGTCTTCTCAGCGTTACGACACATTGTATCTCACGATAATCTGAGCTTACATATTATATTGGATGTTACTGTATTTATTGTTGAAATGATGACATATTAATAAGTGCTTGTTTGATATGAGCTAAAAGTTATACAAATTGTATGTAGTATTATGGTGATTATTAGAGACTACAAAATTGGTTATAAGATATTATATATTTAAAACTTATTTTAATATATATATATATATATATATATATATTTTCTTGAATGTTTTTATAAAAATCAATTTTTATTTTTAAAATATAAATATATTTAATTAATATAATAATTTTAAAAATATCAATTCTTATTAGGAAATAATGAGAGAGGAATTTATCTAAGAGTGTATATATGTTTTCAATTAATTTTTTTCTCGTTATTTTTTATTTCTTTTTTATATTTTTAAAATATATTTAACAAAAAATTTATAATAAATTTCTATGATGTTGTAAAACACTCATATAAACATAAAAGACAAGATATATATATTTTTATAAGACTTTATAATATTTTGATGATTAATTTAAAATTTCAGCTTGCATTCAATACAATTTAAAAACACACACACACCCCTTTATACTATTTTAATGATCAATTTAAAATTTTAGGTTGTATTCAATACAATTTGAACATATATATCATCTTTTACATTTATAAGGGTGTTTTGCAACTTCATAGAAATATATTTACATTTTTAATCTCTGTTAAGGTAAGGAACTATTGGTTTCACTTTTCAATTAGTCATTTTTGTTTCAGCGAATCACATGCACACGCGCGCGCGCGCGCACACACACACACACACACACACACACACACACACACACACACACACACACACACACACACACACGATTTTAATAATTCTAAATTTTTTCTAAAGTTTTTAATATAACAATTGGTATATTCTCCTAGTGTTATTTAGGAATATTCTTATGCTGACATCATAAATACTTAAGAACTCTGACAGGTCATACTGGACTATTAATTGTTACATTCATTTTTTTCTTTTAAAAATTTATTATGAATAATAATTATCTCAATGCTTTTCAATAAAAAATTAAAAGATGTACAAGAATCTACGGACACATATTACAATGTATTTACAAATTTTAATCGCTAAACTGTCACTACAACAATTGATAGGACATGTGAAGACTTAAAATAAAACTTAAAAACAACTTAATACGTGAGGACTTTAACAAAACCCTTAAAAAAAAATTATAAACCAAAAAAATTCTTCCATCATTACAGTTGTAACCGTCGTTCGAAGTTGAACTTATTGTGTGGAGATGTTGGCACCAATGAAGGAAGCATGAGGTGGGAGAGAGGTTGCAACTAACTCTATAGATAAATATCCATCAATACCAAGATATTTTGCATAACTGTGCAACAGGGTTGGAAAATGTCAATAGCACTTCAAACACTGGTAACAATATATTCAACAACCTTACACTCATGCCACATAAATATGGCGAGCCAAATCAATACAAAACCAAGAGATGTGGGCCAAGGGAGCTTGATGAATGAGCACAAAAGAATTGGAAAATATGTGATCTTATAGTAGAATGAATGCACAAGAATTTTAATGAAAATGACTTTGCTTGTATTCGGAAATATGCAAGAGGATGTGCAATAATTTCCTTCATTGATAAATAGCTTTATAATAGGTGTCTTATATAGGAGAAAGAACATCCAATTTTTACATAGAATCATGGAGTTAATTGACAGTAGACTAGTGAATAACAAATGTATAACAACCACTAAGCTAAGATAAGTGGTAGTTAATTACTATAGACTAAAGAATCACCTAAGCAAGCTGAAGTTACATGTGTATAGATTATCTATTTAATAAATAAATGGAATATTAAGTATCCTACACTAGCACCTACCCTTAAGCATAGCTTAGGTGGGGAACAAAAAGATGAGGCAACCACGTATAATGTAACTCTTATAAGTGGATTAAAAGAATAAAACCCATTGGAAAAAAAACTCCTCCCCAAAAGAGAGACAAAGAAAAGTAGGCAGGACTATAAATCCTCACACTCCAACACCCCACCTTAATCATAGCTTAGGTGGGATGGATAATTGGGTCCTGATAACGAGGCCTGATGAGGTACCCAAATATATAGTGATGATCTTAGTATCCTACAAAATATGAAAGATGTGTATCTCCACAAAGAAGAGAGAGAAGATAAGTGTAAAATGTCACATAGTGAATGTTGTAGTAGGTCTCTTTACAACAAATGTCTCTTTATTTCAGAAGAAAGAAACCATGAGCTATTAAATTGTTGAATTTACACTCAATTAGAATGCAAATAAGAATTTAGATCTTTGAAAAATGCTCAAAAGTTTCCTTACTAGTGCTCAAATTGCCAAAGTCTGATCAAGAGTCACAAGCCTAACTGTAGAAGATGGCAATAAAAAAGCATATAATGAAGGGGAGAGAACAAGAGGATATATAAGTAGCCTCATTACATTAGAGAAGAAGAATGACATGGAATATTCACTAAAATAATGTCCATGGGAAGAGGAGAGCAAGACTTGATAACTATCAAAATTGAAACTGAAGACTAGTTTACAAATGAAGCACTCAAATCTACAAGATGAATGTCCACAAGAATATATGAGTTGTTGATACTCTCAATCTATATATTATCATTGAAATCAGTAAAGTCCTTTGAAATACAAGTCTATGAAGGCTCTGAAATAACAATAATCTGTACAAGAGAAGATGTACAATCTACAATGAGACAACTAAGGTCTGATAGAATCTGTAATGGGACAACTAAGGCTTGATAGAAGGAAGAGCACTATCCATCATGGATGTATTATAATAAGAAATAAAAGTAGGAGGAGAGAGTACAACAGTCTCAAAAGAGACAATAGGAATAGGAGAAAGAGGTGTGACATAAAGCATAGTAGGACCCCCTAAAAGACTCTAAAGAGTGGTCTGAATAGTGGAGGGACACTCTATGTTCTCCATATGTTGGTATAGATCCCATGAAACATGTAACAACAAGTGACCATAGACACAGTCACAAGAGTTGGCCCAGTCATCATATTGACCTAGGTCAATAGGAATAAGAATTTGTATATATAAGAATGGAATAAGGACCTGATCCGTGAGTGAATGTTCCATGGACACACATCATGAAGCATAATTGGTCTTCCCAATAAGAACCACTGGTATAGACTCAACCTTCCTCCTCTAGAGTCTATCAAATGAAGTCGTCATGACCTAGATAAGACACCAAGGAAGTGCAAGATAATATAAGACACTCTGCAATGAACCCTTGAAACATGCTCATGAATGGGATGTCGAGCACAACTGAGAATGTGTCTAAGTGAACAATCAGTACTAGATTGATGAGGGATAACGCATGCTCAGAATAAGGATGTTAGACACAACCAAAAATATATCTACGTGTGAGCAATTGGTGCATGAAGTATAATGTGAAAAGTAGGAGGGCCCATAATATAAGTAACCTTCCTGACTATAACACTTTATAACTTTTGTACATTTTAAAAAATAAAGTATTCCAATAGAAAAAGAAAAATAATATGCACTTTAAAAAAAAATGGTATTCAATTTTGAGTTATCAATCAAAAGTTATAGCAAAATACATTTCCTATCATTAATGGCATATTTTTTTTAAGTTGAAAAACAGAGTTTATTATATAAAAAACACTTTACAAAATAAAATACAGCTAGTCATACAAAAAAAATTGGTGGAAAAGTCACACCCCAAAAACACATCGGGCTATAGAAGCCCTGGAAAAGTAGCAGAAGCCACTAGAAGGCCATACCGGCTAGAAAGTTTAACATGTGTGCACTAACAACCAAAAAAAGATAAATCACACACAAACAAATAAGTCTTTACGTAACAACAACGAACATGGTAGCAGGTGGCGGAGGCAGCAAAGGGTCCTCAGGCTTCCCTCCCCACCCTCCGTCAACTGGGGGTTCCTCATCCAAGGTAAGAGGCTCGCGACTCCCACCCATCATTTTGTTGCTCTTTTAAATGCACAAAAGGTTTAAACACCGAACATTCCATGTAATCACTCATTGGAATCGACACATAACTTTGGATCTCCTCACAATAACTAAATTAAAAAAAACCCTGGTCTATGCATCCCTACGTGTACTTTTTTGAAAAAAGCCTCTTTGAAGGGGTTTTAATTTAAAATATTAAAATCTATTTTAAATAAAATTAAAAACATGCTTTAATTTTTAATCCTTTGAGGGCATAATTTAGGTTTAGGGTTGACTTTGCAATGAAATCATAAAGAAATAAAGGCAAGGGGAGTTGTATGGCGCCGCCAAAGTTCATGTAAATCCGTAGTCTTACTTTAAACATGTATCCCTGATATGCTGGTTCGAGAGGAGTATACGCAGTCCTTCAATATATGCACAGTCCTTGAGAGATATATGCAGTATAGACGAGATATAACATAACCAGGCTTTCAAACAGAATGCTGTCACGCCCTTTTCTCAGTGCAGTAGCACCACAACAAGAACAGCTTGAGAAGGGAGACCCGAAGATGAAAGCCGTCATGCGTAACTCCTGGTCTTCAAAGCAAGATCAGGAGGACACCATGCCCAGGAATAGGTCGTGTGAAGCACATGGAAAGCATGGGCGGCCTGTGAAGCTGCTTTGACCAGTCTTTACTGCCTTGTTTGGAGACGAGGAGCACATCAAACACCGATTGAAGGAGTGCTTGTCCTGAGAGCCAGGAGAATTGAAAGGTCAGAAAGCCACGGCAAGGAGAGACCCTGAACAACAAGGGAAGGCCACTATCTACTTCATCAGTGCTCAAAACTACATGCAGGGAACACATTGTGTCTGGATCTACATCATAAGAAGAGACCGGTCCCGTGGCTGCGCATAGTCATTCAGACCTGGGTTATTCCAGTGAATTTGTTTTCGACAATTGCAATCTCAATAGAACAGATCAATATAGGTGGATTTCTCTGCCAATCCCAAAAATTTGCAAGGCCCACTCGGATCAGTCCTAAATTTTTTGCAATACACACGCTCTTCTATGGGAAGTTTGAGAACTACGGTCCTCACGCCAATACGTCTGCAGGAGCCATGATGCCATGTGGAGAGAGGATCGTGGGCTCAAGTTCCTTCGAGTAGTAGATCAGCTGCACGAAGGCACACGACCTTGCTATGGTGGTGGAGAAAGGGCGATGAAGCAAGTTGTTAACGGCTAGACCTTTTGAGCTCTCTTAAAGGCCATTACGGCTACCTCTGATAGGAGATGCTTTGACCGGGCGTAGCAATTGGAAGGTCTATTGAACATGCATAGAGGGTTTTTTGAGGCTTGAGGGAGTGGATCAGATAGTAGTGATCCGGCCCTCAAACCTCTATGAAACCAGTAAGCATGCCGTGGAAGGAAAAACCCAGGCCGTGTAACACTGTTACAAGCAGAAAAATTACTACCATAACATAAATCATGCAAAATGCCAATACAGAGAATATGTAGATTCATCTTAATAAATTTAATAGAATAAAAATAAAAATCAAGCAGATAAATTGATACTCATTCCCATAACTTAGAGCTCTGATACCATGACAAAATCGGCAAATAGGTGATCTAGTAGAATGAGCACACAAGAATTTCAATGAAAATGAATTTGCTTGTATTCAAAAAATACAAGGGAATGTGCAATAATTGCCTTCAATGATAAATAGCTTTACAATATGTGTCTTATATATAAAAAAGAACATGTAACTTCTACCTAGAATCATGGAGCTAACTGACAATAGACTAATGGAGAATAAATGTATAACAACCACTAAGCTAAGACAAGTGACAACTAACTACTGTAGAAGCTAAGACAAGTGACAATGAACTACTGTGGACTGAAGAATCACCTAAGCAAGCTGAAGTTACATGTGCAGGGATTATTTATTTAATAAATAAATGGAATAATAAATATCATACACCGACACTGGTGCCAAGATTGAGTCGAGAATGCAAAGGTCATGGATCAAAACCAGACAATGATTGAGTAGGGCATCAATTTTGGCGTAGATCAATGTATTTATGAGTGCACAGGAAACAAGTAGGGGACTTGGAGTTATTGATGAGCTAAAGTATTATTCAACGCTTAAGCTGAGAGCAAACCAATATCATGGGTCGAGCTTGATGAGATTTTAGATGTGGTCAATGTGCTCACTATCAAGGGTGGAATTAATAAACAAACAACCACTCTGAATCTGATCCAATACAAGATATATATAGAACACAAACCACTTTGATTGAAAAAATAAAAAAACCATGATGCACATTAATAAATGCATAATGAATTACATCAAAATCATAAGACTCAAATGGAAATATTTGTGGACTAGGTTCACAATCAATAATGCTATGGTCTATCGTGACCTTCACGATCAACCCCTTTGAAATATAACAAACTATATGTGGATTATACATTGTGATATTGACAGTAAGACCTCATCAAAGCCGCCCCAGTTCCAGGATGCTACCACATGGTAGCATGAAGGGGACCTTGGATGACCTATTAAACTACAATGCCACTGATGTCCCAAGGAACTGAGAGGCCACCACGTGGTGGCATCCTAGGGACTTGGGTTCACGGGGTCTCCACAAAGGTTGCCAAATATTTTATTTTAGCAAAGATTTTATTTTAGTTGTCACCATAATAAACTTCCATAAAATTAAAATATATTTAAATTTGATTCTAATTCAAACATTAGACTTCTCGAAGGCCCTTGAGGGTTAAGATCATGCCACATGGCATAATCCCAGGGACCTGGGGTCCTAAGAAGCTTGACTCATTGAGGAGAGTCAAGTTCCTGAGGACTCTAGGTCCCCAAGGTCATGCAATGTGGAATGATCTTGGGCACTTAGAACACTGACATCCCAAAGCAGAGTTACCAAACCCCTAATATTCGGAGCTCCCGAGAATGTGCCATGTCGAGATCATGCCACAAACATGATCTCGGGGCCTCGGGGGTTTGGTTTCTCTACTTTGAATGATACATGCATACTAGGTGTATACAAGTTATGTCTGAGTGTCTCAATTAAAGTTGAAAAACTACTTTAGCCATTAAATGACATAAAGGTTGGTCAATTTTTAACATTTTGTTAGAACCTTGACTATTAGGGGCTCCAATATGCCATACTGTCATGATTGCACTTTACCTACATAAAATTCTAAGACTTCATAAAATACTCTAACATAGATACATACACAAGAGCCCCTACCCATTGATAGAAGCTACTCCCTCTTAGTCCTGATGAAAACCCACTTTTTATCAACACTATCTGCCCAACATGAGGGTTTTCACTCGACTGGGCATTAGCTCAATCCTAATGCAACAAGATGAGAGTAGAACCACCATCCTTATGGAAGCATAGATGGGGTTTTTTGTTTGTATATAAATAGGTATAAGCGTGAGATTAATTGGTAGTACCTGATTAAAAATATCATAGAATCCAACACAACACTATAGTATACCATGAAGCAGAATTCAACATGGTTCCATAGTCTCTCAAAAATATCATGGCATCTATAGTATTCTTTTCCATTGACGGATAAATACCCACTTCAAAACTAACCCCCTAATTGTCTCTAGCTACTTCTTCCTCATTCTAATGATATCTCAGACAGATTAAATTATTGTTTCTCTTGCAATTGCCCTTCAAATCAAGTGTATCCATTATGACCATAATACTAGCCTAATGTCTTTCCAACACTACTTAATGCATCAACACAAACAAAAAAAATGGCCTTATCAACTTAGATACTTATAAGATATGAAATATAAAACATATTTTCCATAATTACCAACACATTAACTGTTATATTATATTCTGCCTATTCAACAACAAACTAGATCAAAAAATAAAAACAAGTAAAGAGACAAAAATCAACCTAAATACTTCTATTAATAATGAATTACACTTATAACCATAACATTCCATGGAACCACTTTTGCACAACATTAAACATTCTTGTTGATCTATTAGTCACATACCAACTCTAAATTGTGCCATATGTCTTATTTAATAAATAAGATGAATTTATAATATTTAAAATACATATAACATTTCACCTGCATATATAATATAATATATGATATTAATAAACTACATAGAATATATTATTTATCATTGATTATAATTTATAAAATATCATAAAATTTCTTATATCGTATCATATATTAATATTATTTATGTTTTTTAATATATAAAAAATAAATATAATTAATATGAATAATATAAATAATAATGTATATCATTATTACATATATTAATAGCACACTACTTTGTTTTCCATCAAAACCTCCACTACAAATATCAAATTATTGTTTTTTTTTTGCATTGCTTTATCATTGAATATTTGATATTAAATACCTTCTGGCATGAATTGCACTTCCAATACAACTACTAGTCTTAATTTTATTTTATTTATATGAAACAAATATGATGCAATAAAAATGATAATATTAGAGCCAATAAGTTAGTATATTGAGAAAATATGGATTATTCATTTATTTCATTTTATATACATTTTAGAATGCTTTGCTGGATTTTTTTTTCCATTCTATTTTATAATGTAAGTATTAAGGTTATGTAAACAAAAACTTCTCATAGTTAACTATTACTTATAAAACAACTGACTTAAAAGTTAGAACTTGGTTAATCCAATACCCTATAAGATCATTGCATTATTTTTGCCTCCCAATACTATAGCCTGCTACTTCTCAACAAAAGAGTAGGCTAAGATAAGAACAATTAATAGGCTCAAAATAATATTCATCTATAGAGATCACATAGACCAATCCATGCTTGTCACTAATAGCCTTTGATAATTGATAATGACCCAAATTATTTAACGAAACAATTAAATATTAGCAAGTAACAAATAAACAACTATGTGTAATGCTTTTGTCATAATACAATAACTTCAAACAACATTGTAAATTCATAATAATACAATCACTAAAGGCAGGGACTAGTCATTATGTAGCCTTGGTTAAAAATTGTAAACAACATAGTTTAAAACACTTTATTTGATTTGACAACAATAAGATCAAATAATATGTTTCTATTGTTTAAGGAAATTTACATATTTTTCAATAAAATAACTATATATAGATAATCTACCCTTTCATTAATAGCATAAAAATAAACTCAATTCATTACACAAAAAACATCATATTTACAACTATTAGATATCAAGTTTATATGTTTATGACCTTTTTATTTTCATACACTTAAAGTTTACTATTTTAAATTAATTCAAAATGTGTCTTATTTTAATTATGCATGAAACCAAAAATATATATGAAACACATGTCTAATCAAAGGTCATATAAATTTAAAATGTCGACCATATTGCTATTTATCAACAAAATAATTACTATATCTCGTTGTGCAAGTACTTGTGTCATAATGTATAATTATTTTTTTGCTATTATAGTAAATTTTATAAACAAAAATTGAGAGCAATAACACACCCCCAATAATTATAACATTGTTAAAAATTCAAGATACATAGATACAAAAGAGGTGTTGGGTCACAGTCTTTGACTTATAAAAAAATCAAAGTAAATGTAGTAAGAAAACAAGAATCCCTAGAAATCAAAGCGAAAGAGCCCAAATCTCGCTCTTCTTCTTAACCCTACTTATTAAGCTCTTGAAGTTTATTTAGGATAAAAATCATAGTTGGGTTGACTATATTCATGTAATCACATTTATTTGCATAATATTTCAATTGCATGTTATTATTTTCATAATGTTTCTTAGTCAAAGCATACAATAATGCTTGAATGTTATAGCCAATATTGTTGATGGCTATAACTAATTTCTCGACAATTTCTTCATTGGTGTGTGGTGCATTGTTTTGAAGTCACTATCTTTTTATTTAGTGGAGTTATTGTGTTTATGACACTTGATCTTATTACTAAGAATGATTCCTATACTTATAACTTCCATACACTTCTTTCTCTTATTTAATTTCAATGTTTCATTATCCAAAGCATCAAATCTAAAATTTGAAATAAAAAATTTACAATTAAAAAATTTGAAACTAATTAAATATCCATTGATATTAACTGTAAAATATTCTAATATCGATTGATACATATAAATAAAATTTTCATTTAAATTATACATGATTATTATAATGTATCCTTCAACAATAAACTTGCATACAATTTTTTTTTAAACAACATTGAGTCTCAATCATAAAAAAATAACTCAGGTATCCTTAATCAATGAAAAGTTGTGTTTGGATGTGTCATGTCCCCATATACTGGATTTGAATATTAAATATATCATTTCAAGTTTTATTAACCATAACATGTTTAAATTCATTTACATCTAGACATTATTATGTACAAATTCAAGACCATTTGTCTAACAATCAAAGTATTCCATTTCCTCTATGGAACTCATGTCCATTTATCTTTTTACATGACATCATTCTAAGATAAGACATAGCTATATGCATGTATATAATTAACATATATATGTATGTATGTATAAAGTAACAAGGATGGTGCATAATTTGAGATAAATTAGACTATCATAGTGGTTGGAAAGAGTATGTAGAGACTAGCAGGGATTCAAACCCAGGTTTAGTAGACTACCCAAAGTTGACCCTTGTGGTCATAGTGGTAGTTTTACCTTTCCTCCATTCATTGAATAAAGAGAAATTAGAACAAATATTACAAATAAAATGGTTTACTTTAGTGTTACTAAGAATGGGAATTGAAAAAGGTTGGAAATATATGTATCCATATATATCTACACATAGAATCCTGCATTGGTCAATTAGATTATATAAAAGGTGTATTTCAATTAAAATCCTTTTTCATTTTCTGATTGATTGGTTTTATAATCATATAATTAAATTTTACATAGTTAAATAAATAAAGTTTTATTTGGATTAGGTTTAGAATCATCTAAATTGATGCATGATGCATTATCTACATTTTTAGAGGCATCATTGGATATGTGATCCCTATTTTCATTGAGATGACAATTTTACAATCATGTATTAGGTAACTAAGAAATTATGATTGAAGCTATAGATTGAAATGATAGATGTGATATGTCATTGAACTTTTCACATGTATCTATATGGGCTTCTTCAATTCCATCACCTAAAATACCATTTCATTTCCCCCCATCATTACCACCCATCTCTATTTGAAATATTTCAGTGCTTATATGTTCTATATGGTTGTAGACACATAAATCTGGTCACAAGACTTTAGTGGTAATTATGACTTGTACCTAAATACATGTTTCTTATTCACTTTATTTGTCATCATTGATACACATAAATTTTTAAGTCAAATGCTCAAAACTTCTTTCTACTATCCTCATACTATCTCCAGCTAAGGAAAATTATCCTTGCCTTTCCAGGACATTTTTGCTCTAGGGAAACAAGAATATTGTCACATTCTTAACCACATGGAGCAAACGCATCCTGTGATAAATAACTAGTTTCCAATTTCAAAAATAACCTTTTGGGTCTTCCTATGCATTTCACAAGGTAGGCTAAATGAAATTTGTAAAAGGTTTTCAAGAAAATACACATCAAATCTCATTCATTATCCCCAATTTTTAGCATATGGTTTCTAGCTTACACACTATTATAGACATAGTAAATCTGCCCTATTCTTTTGAAATTCAATATCACTCACAAGGAGTAGCCAAAAGACAAGTTTATAGCATCTCAAATCAAGTCAATATCATTAGTACCAAGTATCAAAGCCATTTTTCAATCTACATACACATACTCATGAAGAAAAAATTCCCAATTGCTTTAGGTAGGAGAGATACATGGGCTTGATTTCCCTCCTTGGAGTATTGAATACATGGATAGTAATAAATTGTCAAGGGGGTGATTGGGTTCAACTCAACCCATTACACTCACTATCTCTTTTTTATAGGTTCTAAGATTTCAAGGTGCCCTTAGGGTTTCAAAGAATAAATAAAGAAAACAATGAATTATGAAAGACACAATATGAATCAAAATATCCCAACCTACATAGGAGACACAAACATAAAAGTTCCAACAATTAGATTTTTTCACAGTCTATGCAAATAATTTCATAGTCAATGAATTAATGGTCTTATCTAAGAATATTCTTAGATTCTAATTCTGATTTATTTATATCATAGTTCTAATTTTTCTTCTTTTTCTTATCATTTATTAACCACAACTAATTGGTACAAGTCCATAATCAATGGACTAGAGTGGCCTATGTTTTTGTCTAGAAAGAACAATCTTATCTAGAAGAAGTTTTATATTTTTATTTGATGGTATTTCAAAGAGCTTACATAGAGCTTTAACTCATAGAGATTATAAGGAGGTTGAACATAAATAATTATTTAGCACATAATAATATTGTTCACTCTCTTATTCATTCAATCAACATAATACAAATATATATGAAAACTCTTTCTTATAATCATGGAGATCTTCTCTCCAAAAAATATCCTAATAATACTCATAGAGATTATAATAAGGTTGAACATAAAGAATTATTTAGCACACAATACTATTGTTCACTCTCTTATTCATTCAATCAACATAATACAAATATATATGAAAACTCTTTCTTATAATCATGGAGATCTTCTCTCCAAAAAATCTCCTAATAATACTCATCATATTAATGAGTTGTTACAACAACTAGTAACCAAACCCAAATATGAAATATATTGTTTACAACAATATATTCGATTAACTTACCTACTAACCATATTACCAGGTTAAATTTTACTATATAGTAATTTACATAATATTAAATACTTGATTTACCACGTGGTAAATCCATGTAAAAACTAAATTCCCAACATTCCCACCCTTATTTTTTACACAGTAAAATATATCATATTCTTCGATTATAGCATACCACCTCTATGTGATCATGATCAAGAACTCATACATGTGCCAAAACATATTTATCCAAAACACTGTATTCTTACAAGTGACTTTTGTGTATGGATACAACCACCATCTAGACATGAACAAAGACCTACACTTATGATCATCCACCACACTTGTCTACTAATGGTTTTCCCTAGATATGACCAACAACTTTACCCAATTAGTTTTGAAGGTGTATCAATAACTTTTCATAATTGGTTTTCACAAGTTCATGAAAAACCTTACACAATTGGTTTTCACAAGTTTACCAAAAACCTTACATAATTGGTTTTCACAGGTTCACTAAAAACCTTACAGAATTGGTTTTCAAGGGATTACCAAAAACATTACACAATTGGTTTTCACAGGTTCACCAATGCATAATTAGTTTTATCGGTTTACTAAAAACCTTCACATCATGATTGATACAATACATATTTTTTCAACATTATACAATGTTTATACAAAAGAGGTGACATTGGAATACTCAAAAATGAATATGAATTTACAACATTTGTTATTATTTTCACACCACACTAAAATCCGCACCACACAACAAAATCATATGCCACTAAAGCAGATATGGCCTCATTGCTAGTGGTTAACAAGAGGCTTGAATGACCTCCATCCTCCAATGCCTCTAACCTATAACAAGTTGATGCTTACTCAACAAGATAGGTTAACATGTGCTCCAACGGTTCTAGGAGATTCTGTATTGGTTACTTTCATATAAATTAGAATCCCCCATAATTTGGATATCACGTATAAGTGATAATGTATCCATGAGATTTTTTTTTTTTTTTTACAATTTTGATAATGACTCTAAAATAACCTAAAAATTGGACTCTTGACAATATGACTCAATATTTTGATGACATAAAAAGATTATGTGAACTCTAAATTTTATGTCATCTACCATAACACATGATGAAATATTAGTGACTCTAAACTAATAAGACACAAATAAAAATAATAGACTCTAAAATAAAAGCTCTCCTTAATGAAATCTTACTTTTTAAAAGAAAATCACATACTATTTAAATGATGGACTTCAGTTTAAATTAAAAAAATATAAACATGAATAATTTTTAAAATGAACTTGACCATAAAGGTAATTATCACCAACAGACTTGCATGTGAAAGATGGAGTCAGCAATGCATTGATAAATCGATAGATATATGCGTGGGTGGTGACGAGATATGTAGATCTACTTGCTATGAATTTGAGATACATATACCATGTCACCTAAAATGAAAGAGAACACCTAGAAGAGATATGACGTGTCAACCAAATCGATGTGCATGGTATTGATTTTCTAACTTAGTTAGATCCAAATGAAAATTGGAATTCGATGAAATGTGGATCAATGTTATGTTGATTGGAAGCTCTCCATTATTTCAATTTGAAATAAATAATTCTAAATAATATGGATACATTAGTCACTACAACGGTTTTATTTGTTCTAACTTACTAATTCACATATGTAGTAGAATATTCAATCAATGAAATATTGACCATCATAGATCGATGATGATTAAAAAAGAATTTAATAAGGCACAACTCAAAAATGTTGGGGTTTGAAGCTAAATATGAGACCATATTCACACGAAGGCTTATGGTGATGACTGAACTCAGATGTGGGCATCAAATAGAATAAAGCATGGACTAATGGAGTGTTGTGATCTTGAATCAATGTATAATTTTATTCTCAATACAATACATTTTCATATAACAATCAATGAATCTACCTAAATATTTTAAAAATAAAACATTGCTAAACTAATCAAAACTTATGTACTCAAATAATTTCATCTTACAAGGGTATTATAGATTGGGTTTACTAGCCCTACCAGTATTTAAATATCTATACCCTTGTATATTTTTACGCTCTGATACCATTGATGGTATTTTAAAGAATTTATATAAATCTTTAACTCACATAGATCATAGGAAGGTCGAACACAAAGAATTATTTAGCACACAATAATACTATTCACTCTCTTATTCATTCAATTGATATAACACAAATATATAGGAAAAATCTTTCCTATAATCATGTAGATCTTATCTCCAACAAATCTCCTAATAATACTCATCATGTTAATGAGTTGTTACAACAACTTATAACCAAACACAAATATCAAATATATTGTTTACTATTATCAATCAAATATGCACCCTTTGGAAGGTAGTTTAAGCCTTCTAAATTTGATGCAACATGGAAACACCTCAAGATTTTGGGTACCCTATTGGAGAGGTGAATCTCTAGGTTAAAGGGCTAGCTCTCCTTGATGAATCACTTAGGCTCAAACATTAATCTACCATTTTATATAAAAAGAGAGAGAAACCTATTTTAATGGGGGTGATGCACCAAATATGTTGGGACACTAGCAAACAACTGGAAATACACTTCAAACATGAGACTAACATGTAATAAACACTTCTCCAAATTTACCTCTCTACATCAAATTTATCATGAAAGTTGTGAATAATGCTTGAGAAAGGAAGACTAATCAAGAGGTCATGACATGACACTATTGATAATACAACTCACTAAACACTTAAACCTCACTTAGACACTTCACAAGACCTATAAAAATAATTCCAAACTGAACATGAGTACAAAAAAGGACAAACATGCCAAGGAAGTGAAACTATCACTTAGCATGATCAATTACTCAAGTATACATATTGAAATCAATCAATGAAGGAGGTTAAATAGTATTTTCTCATTTATCAAAGGCTACAAATGGGTAGGGATTCACCATGCCTCGGTGGAGGATACAAACTTAGCCTATCAAAACTTACTATATAGAGAAATGAGAGAGAAAAGGAGAGAAAAACATAGGATAGGGAAGGAGACAAGTGTCAGAAGGAGTTGCAATCAAGAGAGGAGTTATGAAAATATATCAATAGGTCTTAGATTATAAGTGTATACTCCTAAATATGCTCTCTTCGTATAAGTGGCATCGATGTTTTAAACTTAGCTTGGCGTCTTGTATTTCCTCTTCAAAATTACCCCTTTTTTGGCTTGTGAATGGACAAATGGAACTCTTGACCATAAAATCATGTTTATTTACATATTTTCTCTACTATTGACACCTTTCATCTAACCTTTGAAGGTTCCCTTTGACACATCACTTCATTCTCTTGCTAGGTGTCTTGAAGTCTCTTTGTCTCACTAGGCCAATCTTTCTTACAAGTATCACATCTTGAGTTCATATTCTCCAATATATTATTTCTTCATGGATGGTCTATTCACATCATATTATACCTAAAAAAACTCATTTTGAGGTCTCAAACTACCCCCAATAACTCCTTATACACTAAAATCTCTCATTTGACCTCATTCTTAGTAGCCTTGAAAATGTATAAACCTCCTTATGTAGAATAATGTATGAAGTATAATTGTAAAATGAACACATATTTGAGGACTTAGTATATATTTACAACTTCATGCCAATTTTCATGTCCTAAATCTGAGCAGAAGTGTCTTTTTATCCCAGTATCTCTCCTCAATTAGGCCTCCTTGCCTAGAAACTAAATTTTGGCTCTAAATGATTCATACACATTTGAAACATAAAAAAATATGTGATTAAGTTTACCTAGCATTTAAAAAACCTTCAAGCAAAATTTTAGGCCCTGAGACCTTGTGTAAGTGTGAGAACCATGAGATGGCCTTGAAACCTAGTCTCATTTTAGGCCTGTTTAAGACTACCTTGAAAAATGAGATTTGTTTGATCACTTATAGAATTTATAATACATATTTTTAGGCTTTAATAATTTTAACACATCCCAAATGATATATCCTAATAGTTTTCAAGTTTTTCATTGCTCAAAATGCTAAAAAACACCTAAAAACCTTACAAAATAGTGTAATTTATGTAGTTCATATAGCTGTAAGCATAAGAAAAGTACACTCTGATAATTTAAATATAGTATATAAAAATATACAATAGGTTTTATAATCAACTCAAGTCATTTTAATCACTTTATGAGGTCATCTCTCTCAACTAGTCTTTACTAGGGCTTTAAGAGAGTTTAAACTTGTTTTGGTTCTTAGCGATTGTTCATAAAACCTAGGTCCTCAATCTTGAATCAATGAAATTTTTTATAAGTGCATAACCCTCCTCAAATTTTCATAGGTACTCAAGTTTTCATGCATCCTATGCATAGAGTTATGAGTGAAACAATTTGACTCTCGAGTTGAAAACAAGCCATTGGAGAGGGGTTGACAGTCTTAAGCTTTGTTCATGCAAGTTTGAGATCCAATATAACTTATGATGACATAATATTATAGTTTAATTACCTAATTACCATCCTTAGAAACCACTTGAATCCATGTAGAGTGTCATGGTCTCAATAAATAAAAGAAGGTGAGGCCTTAACTACAGTCTTGTATGAGAGGAGTTTGAGATAGTCTCAAAGGCCAAAATTACACCTTTTTTGAGTTTGCCCTATTTGTGATGATTTTTTAGGGTCTAAAATATGTCTATAAACTTATAAAAACTCTCGTACTTCCATTTTACACTCAACAAGTTACCCTTTCTGTGACTATTCATATGGGCTTGCGTGTAGTCTTAGGCTTGTTAGGCCTAGATAGGGTTTATTGTCATTCCATACTTTGTTACTAAGATTGAAATTATTATGGAGATATGATATCACTATGAAATCAATCTAAAAATATTTCCTTCTGTCAGACCTCCTCTTAGAATTTAACTCTCTCAAAACAAACAAGAGATTTCATGAGGGCAATCATCTTGTAGACAGTGTTTCACTGTGTATAAAGAGTTTAGAGAGCCTTGTCGATAGTTTTTTATTTTATAACCGCTTGTTAGGTATTTTACCTTTAAATAAATCCATATAATGTCTATCAATTCCCCAAACTTCCCTCTCATTGACTGCTCTTTAGATCTGCCTATGTGTGAGTTAGGCTCTACAGGCCTAGATAGGATCTGTCTTTATTATCCTCATTCTAAGTGAGTTTGAGGATTTTATGGAACAATGTTAGCATAGAGAACATGCTACCCCCGTGAATCACCAATTTTTTGACTAATTTTGATCCCCATGATCAAAATGTCAACTCCTATAGGCAAAAACTTTCTTTTCATGTCTTGTTAGCATAGTTCAAAGTCTTTTCATGCCTTATATGGTCTCTAATATGTATTTATAAAGCTTTTTTAGCATTTTTTAAGGTAAATTTACAAAAATTAAGGTAATGTTCTTTCTTGGTCTTGTATTGGTTTAGTCATGCCATGGAAGCTTATGCTATCTCTTATTATATGAGATTAAAAATGACATGAAGCAAGGTGCCTCTTGGACCTTAGTCTTGTTGACTTCATCTTTTCCTTGAATGACTCTCCTCTTAACATGCTCTCAAATGAAGAAATAACTGTAAACCAATCACCTATGAAGGTGAACTCATCTTGTACTTCAACATCCTTCTCATTATGTTTCTTGATGCTTGTGCCAATATGAAACATGACCATCTCTTGGTTCATATGAGTAGCCTCTAACTTGGTACCTTGGAGAGTCTCACGTTATCCTTAAAGGTGTAAGGCAACCTTAATAACATCTTAAATCTATCCAACATGAGGTATAGGCTCTTATAGAGAGTCAAATTCATTTCATATGTCCTAAATTCTTTGTCATAAGTCGTCTTTGTCCATGAAGGTTGAAGTAACCATATCTTCTATTGGATTTCCCAATCCAATTTCTTGTTTGTCTTGAGAAGAATGTCTTCATCATAGATTATTTTATCATGGACATGAAAACATATTGGCTCACTAATAACCTTTCATTCTTCATCATCAACTTGACCTTGTTCTTATAGAGGTGCCAAATTCTCAAAAGCTTTATATTATTTTTATATATGCAAATAGGTCTGTCATATGTCTTTCAAATCTCCTTGAACCAAGGCAACAATTTTAACATCCTTCTCATAGGAAACTAGAACATCATCAAGATCATTCCTTTCTTCATTTATGAAGATTTATTTATGTCTATTTTAAATAAGTGGAGTACCAATGGTGAATTCTTCATCATATAGACCTGTATTATCTTCTTCACATTCCTTTTAAGCCACACTTATAATTGCAATCTCTTCTTAATTTTTTTTCCCATAGGACATGTTCCTCTTAAATAAGGGAGATGGTGGGAGGGTAATGGTTATGTTCATGAATTTGATAGGGGGTATGAGGTATGGTGTATGGCTCATGAATGGGTTATGGAATGGAGGGAAAGCTCTTACAATTTGGGGTCTGGATACAATGGATTCTTGAAGGAAAATCAAGTTGAGTTTGGTAATGGAAACTTCATTATATTCAACAAACACCTCATCCTTTTCATGGCCTTCTTGAGGCTTTTCAATATCTGAATCTTTATCTTCAAATTATTGATCTTGGCTCTCTTCCCCCTTCTTCATTTTCAGATCTAACTCTTCGATTTGCTTATCTATACTCTCTTGGAATAGCTTTTCTTGAAGGTGATTAGTAGCCTTATGAGGGTAAGGAACACAATAAGGGTGATATGAGATACAAGAGGGATTTTTATGAGGGATAGGATGGACTTGAATAATTTTAGATTCTTCCTTGACTTTAACCCTCTAATATATGTTTGTTTCACCTTGATTACTCCATGATTTCACCACTTGGTTCTAGCTTGGAGTCTTGAAAGACTTAATGGGGGATTCTTGAGGAAGATAAGTATAATCTTGCTTCTCGATAATGGTATACTCAACAAGTAGGGACTTGATGGCTTGACATTCTTATTTGGAGTTCGTTCTAGATTTTTGATAATCACACCATTTCCTAGTCTTTCCTTTCTTTTTCTTCCAATTTTAACCTCATATTTGACCTTTTTTATATGTTTTCCATTTTGAAGGCTGACTCTTTGTATTTATTCTTCCATGCTTCTACTCAATCTTCACCATAAACTTGTATGCCTCATCAAGGATTTCCAAATTAAAGAGTTCCATCTCCCCCCATATATACCATTTTAGTCCACCATGATATTTGATAACCTTGTGTTTCTCACTTTCTTAGATGCCCAATTTTAGAGATAGAGAATGAAAAATGTCAGTGTAATCTTAAATAAATTGTTCCTTACCTTAGTGAAGTTGTTGCCACTCTATATATAGATCATCGTATGCTCCAATGGGGTATTATTCTTCCTTTATAGCTTCTATGAAATCATTCCAGGTAGGTTCCACCTCAAGGCCAATATCATCCATACTGAATCTCTTCTTGTACACTTCCCGTCAATAGTTTATAGGGAATGATGCTTTCAAAAGAGAAAAAGTGATCTTCTCCTTATCGGTGAATTTATTTACCAAAAAATATGAAGACAATTGATCCAACCAATTTTCTACTACATCAGCATTGATTTTTCCTTCAAATATAGGTATATCAAAATTCATCAGAACCTTGAAGGGTGTTGGGGCACTTGAATGATGTGGGGGTGCAGATGAGGAGCCAAAAATTTTCATGGAGATTTTTTGGAGAATTTTGGTGAATTATTATAGCATCTATGCTTACTACTATTGGAGGGATTCATTCATGATTTCCTTGAAAAGATCAGATGTCTTTATGTTGTTCACCATTTGAGGTCATTTGGAGTGAATAGGTGGATAGTTTGGAAGCTCTGTTATTTTTCACCCAAGCTTCTTGTAGCCTGCCTCATCCTCGGGATCATACACTCTCGAGACAAACCACTCTGATACCACTAATCCAAAACTTAGAATCTTTGGTTGAAAGATAATTTAAGAAACAAGAACAACATAATTATAATAATGTTATCTCTGGAAAGAGATGTTTTATTGCTCAAAATTATAGATACAACATATGCCAATCTCTGGGAAGATATGTTTGATTTCTATTTCAAATTACATCTTCATTTATACACATTTTCAAGGTAGGAGGAGGATGTGGAAGGTCACCAATCTTGAGGGAGATTAAGTGGTTTGACTTCCATGATTTACAACAATACATAATTCAAGAAATTACTATTTTTAAAAACTTACTATTTTTAGACTGCACTACTAAAATTGAAATTTGAGGCACTTCTATTTGGTTTTCAAAGGTCAAAACCCACTGAGTGAATCTATGTGCCATCTCATCATGTTCCCCTTAATATTAGCTTTCCAATAGTTCAAACAAGGATTCAAATGGAGCTATGGTGCAAAAGTTATGGCTCTTAGAGGTTTCGCCACCAATTGGGGTAGAACCATCGCCTGAATTGTCACCTGAACTATTGCTCAGATCAACTATAGCCAACCAACAATTATAACCTTTTTGAACCTCCAACTAATTATAAAATTTTATTCATTGATGGAAATGGATGGTGGTCTTTAAGAGAGGCCTTGTTCAAGTCATGGAAGTCAACATATAGTCTTATCTCACCATTGTTTTTTTGTAATAGAATAAGGTTTACCACCCAAGTTGAGAAATTAATTAGAAATATTATTGCTAACTCAATGAGCTTATATAGTTCATCTCTGACCAAAGGTTCAATTTTTGGGTTAATTGCCCTTTATCTTTGTCTAACTAGCCTAATCTCATCTTCTAATTCAATGGTATCTTGAACTAGACTTGGATCAAATCCTTTAAGGTCATTGTACTGCCATGCAAAGACATCTTCAAAACTTGAACATAACTCAATAAAATTTTCTTTCTCTAAAAATGTGAAAACTTTTCCCAACTTTAATCTCTTTATAGTGGTAATCTCTATATTTGTATAGTGTTATTCCTTGGTTGACAAATAAATCATTTATTTTCTCAACTCATCATCTTTGTTGAATATATTTCCAATGGTGACTAACCCTTTAGGAAACTTATTTGTCTTCAATTGCATAATCTGGTCACCATATTGTTACAAGTGCTTGTATTGGTTCCTTGAGGAGAATTCAACTTCCTCCTATAAGAAATTGATAATATGATTATCATCTTCAAATACTTTCAATTTTCATGGTTATCTGGGATAGAATACCTTACAATCACCTTGATGTGTGACTAAACCTTTTCACTCTTTATGTCATCTGAGATACTAAATTATGACCCAATGGTATCCAACCTATCTACATGTTTGTTCTTATATCTTGATATGACACAAATATTAAAAGCTTGAAATTCTTCAATTAAGTCCAATAATCTATGCTTATAAGATCTAAGAAATGGATTTTTACATATTTTTATACCTCTTACATATTGACCTACTAGTTCACTATCTCTAAAAACTTATAAAGAATTGACCTTCATCTTCCTTACCCATTGCAAAACATGAACTAGTGCCTCATATTCATAAACATTATTGGAATAACCAAAATTAAATTTGAGAGAAGATAAATACCTTTAATTGGCTAGAGAAATAAACATCATTCCATCCCTAGCGTCATGTTTGTTCCTTGATCCATCAAAGTATAGTTGCCACAAACCATCAATAGTCTTATCATCCTTCATCAAAGTTAGAATTGGTGTATCAATTTCATAAAGGTAATATAAATTGAGTCCTTATTTTATTAACTTTTAGGGATCATGCCCATGCAAATCAAATGCTCACTTATCAAGGAAAAAATCTATAACTCCATCTAAAGGTGATTCAGTTACTACTTCACTATTTTTTAGTACCTTGTCTGAGATAACATAATCAGTGTTCACCATACTTAGCATAAATGGATCCAAATGAAATCTTGCAATAGTTTTAGAATGTATTGTTACCTTAGTACCATACTCAGTCCTAAACATCAAATATGTCCAATTAGTTTATAAATATCCTCTAATCTTTGAATAGAATTCTCTTAATAAACACATGTCAAAATAGGGAGGCAAGTCCACTACAACTACATCTTGTTGAATGGTAACATTAGCATAAGCATGTAATTTCAAATTTATATACTTGATTATGCCTATTGTATTTTTTGGTGACCTATTTAATTGCAATACTCCTTTGGTATTCAGTTCCTAGACAAGACCAAGATTCTTTACAATTTGCTTGGGCATGACAGTGGTATTAGCTCCACTATCTATCATACAATTGTGGACTAAGTAGCTACCTACTATAAAATAAAGGTATAAGGGATGAGTTTTAACTACTTCGATATTATTTTTGTCCACCTTTTACATGTTATGCATCTACTATACTCATTGCTTAGTTGGCTGCTCTGAATTTGTTAGAACTACACTTTGTTTCTTAGCTAATTTTAGAGATACCTTGAGATTTGAAGCTCTTGGATAAGAATATATTTTTATCATGAAATAGCAAGGAAATACCACATGCTAATGCTGAAATTGGACTTTTTCATCTAATTTATTATGTTGAATTGAGCTCAACTAATATTTGGTTGTATCTTTTGAACTATTGGTTGTTCATAGACTAGAGGTATTTGAGGGACTTCTTAGACTTTGCATTCTAATTTTTCTATGTTTTATGGATAGAAAGTTAATATTTTTCATTCTTGGGAATAATGTTAGGAACACTAGAAGTATTGATCACATCTTGAGTTTCCTCAATTGCTCTTCTTTTACCTCTAGTCAAAGCTATAACTTGACCACTTATGTTACTAGTCTCACCAATCTGATTGAATGTAATATGATCATCAAATTGCTAATTCACATTGATGGCATTAGGATACCCTTGAACTTGTTGAGCCTCTCCTTGGGATTCCATATTCATCTCTTGAAACTAACCACCTTGAAAAGAGAATTCTTCTTGTGTTATTTGTGGTATAGTAATATCTTGTGATACTAAGGCTTGGTTTTGGATGTCATTTGGATTAAAAGGATTCCAACCTTAATCTTTCATCAATTTGTTTTGAGAAACAATAGGTTTTGAATTGGAAGGTACCTTAGGATCAAGGGTTGCATATGGTTTAGCTTAGGTTATGGTTCCTTGGTTTTGGTAAGGTTGCCTATTATCTTTAAAGCATTGATAAGGAGGTATATGATTATTGAAGAACTGATAAGTGTTCTGGTTTAGTTGTTGATGAGGTCTACCTTTGTACTGCTATCTTTTGAGTTGGACTATCTCATTTCCAAAAGCTTGTAGCATATTCTTCAAATTTCTAATCTCACTATCTTGATTAAAAGGGGCTACAACTTGGGCTTTAGGAGATGGAATAGGATATATTGATAGGTTAAAATTATGGGAATATAGGCATTAGAGGCCTTGGATCAAGCTTACCATTTTGTATAAAGTTGTTATATTCTTTTATAGTAAGTTCATAGGCATTTGTCAAAGTATTACCACCCATGGACTATATCATGACACTAATATCATAATTGAGGGCCTTTAAATAATATAAAATACATATTATGGAGATGGTCTAACCAATGCAGGGATCATAGTCCATGTCTTTTATAATTTGAGGTTCAAATCAGAAAAAAAATTAGGGGGTTACCTTTGTATGGTCAGTTGCTCAACAAATGATAGGTGATCATATTTATTTTCAAACTATCTAAGGCTGCACCTAACTCATCCCAAGTAGATATGGAGTTCAAAGGAATATTCATATACCATTTCAATGCTTTTCTTTTAAAGGAAGCAGAAAATAGTCTAATAGCCACATTATCTTGACCAATATTATGAATAGAACAAAGGTTGGAAACATCTTGGATATGCTCAATAGCAATAGTTTTATCCCATTCTCTTGAGAACAAAGGGATACTCTTTAGGGAAGACACAGGGATGTCATCATATTGAGCCAAATTTAGGGGAATATCCCTATTGAATGGAACAAACACTTGATTCCTGACAACCATTTGGGCAAACGAGATTTGGATAATGGGGACAATAGCTTAGACTAAAACAATAGGATGACCAAGAGGTGAAAATTTATTTTGAGGATCAGGTATGGTTCTATTGAATCTTGATTTTTTGTAAGAAGTAAAAGGTAGCTCAATGAATTCAAAAGGAATACCTTTACTTGATGACCTTGTTGTAACCTTTGACATGAAAGCACTATCTAGATGATGCTATGAACCCTAAAAATTAAAGGATATTCAACCTCTGGTTATAGTAGATCACTCTTGTTAATACAATTTCTTCTTCTCAATCTTAAAACTTCAATTATGCCAAGGAAACTGAGTCCCACTTAGCATGCCAAAACTGTTGGTGTTTTAGACTTTCACCCTAGATGAGAAGGTGATTGTTCAAGTCCTCTACTCAAATATGGTCCAACATGAGAATGATCTTAGATCATGGGTCACCTAAAGATTGGATCATACCTCTAGAGAAGGCTGACTTCTTTTTGGATCTATCAACTATACTAAACCTAAACTATCACTTGCTTGAAAAAGGGAGAGAGCCTTTAACAATAACTTATGAAAGTATGTAAAAGAGGTGATGCACCAATGCTTTGATTACTCATACTCACACAAGACACACTATAAGATTCATTCAATATTGTATAAAATCACTCACATTAGTATTTCACAAAAAGGCATGAACTAGCTATTAAGCTAGCATGGGAGACCAGTTATCCACTTCAAAAACTAACCAATAAACCATATATTGCACTTAGAATGACCAGTGAGGATTACCAAAGAAGATCATGAAGGTGAGAAAATTCAAATATAGGTAAAGAAATCATATATTTACTTAACCAATCAATGAACTCATAAGACACACTTCAATTCAATTAGAAAAGAAGGAATTTAGTCTCTATATATCAAATAGGTGTTATAGTACAAATCTTGGTAGATTATAGTCATACCAAAAAGATGGATCAATTTCAAGGCTTAGAAACTTGTATTTATAGAAAAGGTAGAGAGAGAGAGAGAGAGAGAGAGAGAGAGAGAGAGAGAGAGAGAGAGAGAGAGAGAGAGAGAGAGAGAGAGAGAGAGAGAGAGAGAGAGAGAGAGAGAGAGAGTTGTGAATTGAAAGAGGCCTAATCACTTTTGATGGATTAACACCAATTCAATGATGTTGAGTCATGATCTTATCAAGAAAGAAGGTCCTCATAAAAGAATCAAATGCTCCATTGATCCTTATTCGACCACCAAGTTACCTTCTCAGTACTATATGCCATATTTTAATTGATCTACATATGAGGATGAAAACTCTATACCTTGAAATTGATAGAGCCATAATTATTCTACTTTATCAGGCTAAAAATATCTATTTTCGTCTTGAAAATGACCATGTTGAAGGACAAGAAGCTTTCCCATAATCACATATCTACCCTTGAGAAAATATTTGAGCATAGGCTTTTGAAACCAATCATATTAGTTTTCCTATAGCTTTAATGTCATTGAGGCAAAGCTCTCCAGCTATTCAATCTTGTTTTGACAATGACTGCTAACCCTTGATCTGTATTAGGTCTTAAAAGTCCTATTTTATCTCTATTAAGCTTCATTAATGGGGATCAATCTTACAATGTATTCACTTGAGTTGAAGACTGCTTAGTTAACCTCTGTCAAAATCTATATGGGCTCACCTCTGTTTGATTGGCTATAAAAAATTAACTCAAACCATTAACATATTGACCCATCTCACACCATCAAATCTATTGGGTATGAATAAACACAAACCTTTGATCTTATGCTAGTTTAATGCACTTGTGCCATTTATCATTCACACATTTGCCTTTGAGATTCACTAACCCCTTTAACCCTTTACTTGTCGTTAGATCTGAATCCATGATTGAACACAAGCTATTAGATCTACTTGAACCCACTATCTTATCAATCATCGCTCATCATTAAATCTTATGTCTATTGAATATTGACCGTTGATACGTAATGTTTGTAATAAAATGGGTATTTGTCATGGATTTAATTTTATAGCCACATAAACATCTTATTGAATTTTTGACCTTACCCATGCCATTAGGTATTTGCTCAGATTAAACATAGACTATCGATCTTGGACCCATTTAAATAGTAATGGCTAATTGTCATAGTTTTAACTTTGATGTCTACATGTCCATCAATGATGTTCATGTGCATATCACTGCATATTTGAAAACCAACGATAATTTTCTATGTTTAAATTTGATACTCGTGAAAACATCTTGGGCTTTTGAATTTAAATGGATATTTACCATGGCTTTATTTTGACACTTGTACACCCATCATTACCCTATTGGATTAATTTCCCCAAAACAAACAATTCTATCAGAGCTTTTACATTGGGCATTTGTCTTGAAACTATTTCTTTAGGATTCTTGTTTCAACCATTTTCCTCGAAAGAATTATGTTGGTGGGCTTTTTGTTTTGGTCGCTTTCCCTGAAAGAATTATGTCTATAGGCTTTTTGTTTCAGACAAAATGTCTAGAATAATTTGTACTTAGATTTTTCAATAGACAAAATGTTAGAAAGAATTCATATCTTTAGGAAAGTTGTTTCAGACCAAATGCACAAAAGAATTAGGTCCTTGATTTTGCCTTGGACAAAATGTCTGAAAGAAACATTCATTTGGGATTCATGCTACAAACAAAATTTATGAAATAATTTATCTTTTGATGCAAATAATTTTCTTGAAAAGGTCCCAAACACTTAGACAAAAAACCTAAAACAATTTTCCCAAAGAGTGTTATCATATTTGTAAAAGATGAGATGGTTGACTATCAAAATTTTAATTCCATTTATGTTAATTTCATTTTCACATGAAATGTTACAATATATGGCCATAAAAACTAATATTAAAATGAGTTGGTTGGCCACCATTCAAAACCTGACTTCTATAATACATGATAAAAAGTATATGAAATTGAAATATGTAATGTATCATATATAATATGTATGGTCATGCAAAAACGTATCGTTAGAGCCTACAAAGATAGGTGATGAAGCCACATTGTCTCATTTTTGTTTGGCTGTATCTCCCTTTTTTACCTTGTTCAGATCTTCATTCTAGGTTTCTCATTGCCATTTATTTAGAGGAAACTTTGAAAAAAGAGTTATCTCATGTGACATGCTAGTATGTCTTCTTTTTTCATTATTTTTATGAAGTCTCTCTCTACAAAGAGAGGTGCCATACCCATCATGAACTTTTTCGAATGGATGGGTCATTAGGTGATGTATGCTTGATATTGACCTACATTAGACCTTGTTGAAAAAATCATGCACATAGGTTTTCAATAATGACAACTTTTTAATTTTAAAATCAGTTGTGACACACTTGTCAAAAATTTATCACACTTCACATATCAAGGAATCGATTGTGTTAGGTTCAATAGTAACATCGACCTATTCAAATAATGAAACATATATTATTATAAATGTTTATAATTAAAATAAAATGAGTATGAAAATAGACATGTCTTACATTATCAACATCCCTTGATTGCTATTTAGTATCATCTTCCAAATCTATTACTTCACTTACATTACACTGATTTGATGATTGCACATCCACACATGGTTCAAATTCGTATTCATGATTTGATCATTGAAAATCAATACATGATTTGCCTTTATTAGCATCTCCTATTTTACTATCTATACACTATGCATTGGAAATGTTATACATGAAATTGTGTTTTTCCAAAAAAATGTAAAAAAACACCTTAAAGCAGAAATAAGCCTTACATTATGTTCTACATGAGTTTAGTTGATGCACTCACATCCACCATCCCCCATGTGCTCCAAAATCACCTTTATTCTAGAATCTCTCAATAGTTCCACCTTAATCACGTTTACAAGTTTAGCCTTAGAGATAAAATAGGAAGTTTTACATGGACATGGAAGGCATTATAGTGTGGACATCATAATACAATGTCTCGTCTATCTACCTCTTCACCCATGCCATACAAGGATTGTTATTATGGAATGTGACATGATTCTCTAGAATCTACAAAACCCTAACCCATAAAATATTTTCAACTCTCTCCAGTTTGAAGTTCCTTTGGAATCCACTATCCTTACATATTTGTATCTACCAATAGTATGTATAAATTATTGTGGTTAGTTGGTTAACGATATAATAGACCCTATGATGTCTATAAGTGAATATTGTCCTCAATAAACACCTATTAAAATAGGAATGGTAAATTTCTATGGCTAAATTTATTTCTCATGCAACATGTGGAAGGGTGTGACAACATCACAACTACATTCCCACATAGTGAAGCCAATGCTACTTCTAGTATTTGACAAATTTTACCTTTATAGAGTGGTAGTTGTGTACAAACTTCTTAGACTCCTTGTCATCCTTTTTTTCATTGGTGTAGCTATGCATTATGTCACCTAGTTCACTAAACATCATACAACATCTTCTTGCACCTTCATTATCAACTTAATTAGCCATGTATAATGCACATGCCAATTGCACAAGTAGACCTTGTAATTGAATGTTTACCTACATATAATGATTACTTTATAAGACTTCACAATGTAGCCTGACCATAGTATGTATGAAATTCAACATATTCACATCATATTGTGCATCAAAATATCACAAACCCACCTAATAAATTTTATCTTTGTAGCAACATCGTCCACTATGAAAGCATTGAGTTTCCACTCTATGTCCTTCATATGTACTCTCTACAAAAGTATTTACATCCATTGGCTAATGTCTATAGTACACATGCATGACATAATGACCCATGTAATAGGAAATACTTAGAGTTGGGAATTAAATACCATTAATGTGTACAATTGGAACTATATGTAGATTTAAAAAATAATTTAGCTTCTAAGTTATGAAATAGCTATATTATCAACTACTGTTATAGTCATAGAAATCATACCTTCATTGCATTTATGCTGAAGGTTGATTCCATCACCAATAGGATGGAATTCCCAATTATTAACAACCATTATAGTTGTTGTGGGATTTGGGTACATGGTATGAAGGGAATTTCCCCATTCCCATTTATCCACCCACCATTATAACTTTAATAGATAAACCACTTGTCTAGATTTGCTAGTGCTCATTCCTGAACACTTTAAGCATTATTCATATTGTAAACATATTTATCCTCCTTGATATGTCATTATATTTGTATATATCATCCCAACTAAGGAAATCATCCCACTCTATTTAAGCATCAAACATCACCAATTTTTCATGCACTGTCTCATGGTGTTTAAGATAGATAGAATCAACAGACATTCCCAACAATAATATCCTATGGACCCATTTATTTAGTTGGGGGATGATGTATAGTGCATAAAAATGTTTATTCCCCTTGAACTATTCATATTGTTGGACATGATAATGATTGCCTTGACGGCCCATGTGTTCTACCTAATTGTACATCGTCGGGTCTAATGACCATTTAGCATGTGCTAAAATGACACTAATAGACACATATTAAATGTTTTTAGCCTAGTTACATCTTTTTCCTATCTTTGTCACTATTGATATGTCCTTTGGTAGAACATCTAATTCTTGAAAATCTTTGGGACCATACGAACACCAATATTTGTATGTAAATGTTAGACATGTGAAACAAAATGAAATTAAAACTCAGCTACATAAAATATGCACAAGTGGAACATAAAAACATATTAATAAACCCACACTTGTAGTAAAGAATAATAGGTCACATACATGACATATTCTAAGGTAAAAGTGACCCTATTGTGCTTGTTAGGTTGAAGTGCCTTTTTCCTATGATGGGAGACATGGAATTTATAGGGAATGACTTCTTTGTTGATTTTCATTTATTAAAATCCTTCACCCTATCAGCATCTACCCAAGCAAGCCATATGTCTTCCTTTTTACTGTTAGGATAATTTTCCCGCTTAATATTGCTACAGTCAAATGGACCATCGTTTACCTTCAACAATGGAATATGCATGATTTCATCCCAGATATCCACCATCTATTCCAAGATCTAGTAAACACATTTCATTTCAATAATAAGTAATGAAAACCATGAATGATCAAATGTTGAAATATATAAACAAAAATGCATTGTCGACATGTACAATATTGATTAACACCTATTTTTGTTGAATAAATTTAAACAAAGATTGAAAATTGATTATTATGTTTTCATGTGTTCATTGTATTTAACCCCATTGGAATATTGAAATGAAGCATGCAATGTATATTGAGTATGACACACATGTATGGCTATAGTATAGACATAATTATGAAGTCAGTAAATTTATCCCTATAGTCATTTTTTTGCTATAAACTACATAGAAGCATAAAATGGTCTTTGGCTTGTACGCCATTGAATCAGGGAAGGGTATATTGTGAATAATGGAAAAACACATCATAGACATCAGAAGAATACAATTTATAGTGCTAGATATATTTATATGCAATTTATATTCATACATATCAGAATGAGGCAATACGACAACACTCACTCCCCTCAGTTTATGTATCTATCTTAGAAATACTAAATTTCCATGTGTTTATTATATTTAACCCCATTGAAATATTGAAATGAAGTATTCAATGTAGATTGAGCAAAACACACATGTGTGGCTATAGTACAGACATAATTATGAAGTTAGTAAATTTATCCCTATAATCATTAGATTTTGTTACAAACTACATACAAGAATAAATGGGTTTCAAGCCTGTACCCTAATGAATCTGGTAATGGTATATTGCAAAAAATGGATAAACACCTCATAAATATCAAAGGAATATAATTTATATTGCTACATATATTCATATGCAGTTTATATTAATATATATTAGATTGCAGTAATATGACAACATTCACTCCCCTTGGTTTTTGTATATGTCTTCGAACTACTAGGTTTTCATGTGTTAATTATATTTAAACTCATTGTAATATTGAAATGAAGTATGTAATTCAGATTCAACATGCCAAATATGTATCGCTATAGTACAGACACAATTATGAAGTCAATAAATTCATCACTATAGTAATTTATTTTTGCTATGAACTACATAGAAGCACAAAAGGGTTTTGGGTCTATACGCCAGTGAATCAGGTAAGGTTGTATTATAAATAATTAAAAAAACACCTCACAAACATCAAAGGAATATAATTTATAGTGACAGATCTATTCATATGCAGTTTATATTCATACATATCAAAATGAGGGAACACGACACTCATTCCCCTCAATTTTTGTATTTGTCTTTGAACTTATACATTTGCATGTGTTGATTGTATTTAACCCCACTGGAATACTGAAATGAATTATGCAATGCATATTGAGCATGAAAAACATGTATGGCTACAGTATGGACATAATTATGAAGTTATTAAATTAATCCCTATAGTCATTTATTTTTGCTACAAACTAAATAGAAGTACAAAAGGGTTTTGGGACTATACGCCATTGAATCAGGTAAGGATATATTACAAATAATAATAAAATAACTCATAGACATCAAAGGAATAAATTTTATGGTGCTATATCTATTCCTATGCATTTTATATTCATATGTGTCAAAATGAGGCAATACAACAACACTCACTCCCATCGGTTTCTATATTTGCTTTCAAACTACTATGTTTCCATGTGTTTATTTTAATTAACCCCATTGAAATACTAAAATGAAGTATTCAATGCAGATTGAGCATGAAAAACATGTATGGCTATAGTAAGGACATACTTATGAACTCACTAAATTCATCCCTATAGTCCACATTTCGACCATGGTTGTGTGCCTTTATTTTTTGTATGAATTACATAAAAGCACAAAAGGGTTTTGGGCATGAATGCCACTAGATATAGTAAGGGTATATTAGGAATAATGGTAAATCACCTCATAGGCATCAAAGGAATACAATTTGTAGTGATATATTTATTCATATTCCTACATCAATAGGTGGGAGATAAGGGCATAACATGTAATTGAAATTTATGACCAACAATGCATTACTGACACATACAACAATTTTAAGCACACATTTTAATTAAACATTGTTCAGATATGGAGAACTTTAAAATGTTATAATATGCTACAGATTTATATTTTCAATATAGTAAAAACATTGTTATAAAATGTACTGGTAGCTACATAATCAGAATGTATGTCATGATAGTTACTGGTAGATCATAATAAAATGTTTTCGTCATTGCATAATAAAATTCTAATGAAGATACCACATATTTGCACAATCAAATAGAATTTTGTTGTAATTCTGTTGATATATAAAAAAAAACCAAACTATACTGTTTACCATATTTAATCATTTTTACATTGCCTTTTCCCAAAAAATGGAGAGTATGACTACAAATTTATATTGCCTCCTCAAAAATAATCAAGAGTACCACTAGAAAAAGGAGTATAAACAGTGTAATGTAAATAAATGGATAGTGTTACACATCAATGACAATGGCATCCACTCTAGAAATGGATGCAACATCATAATACTATTCTACAATAATGTCTTTTAATGCTAGAATGTCGAGCTCAGCTGAACTTATTTCCCTTGTTTACTTTCATTCCTCCCTTTTTGCTCCTTGTTTGATATATTCATTTCCATAACAAATGTCAATATCATGAAATGAATGATATAAGAAGGTGGCATCCTTGTTTAGTTTACTAATAATACCTCCTTGAACGTCCTTATCCCCTTTCATCTCTATAATTCTAACTTTCGAATCAACCTCCATAGAAACACCTATCTCCTCGTTTAAGTACAAACATAAGCTAAGCTCGTCTATCAAGGCAAGGTAATGAGCACAATGTATACTAGCATAATATTCTATCAACCTATTGCACAACCTTATCAATATGTTTTTAGGATTGAATAACATGTTCTTGATATAAACATCCTTACCATTCCATTGAGCAATAACCAATACATGCATTTTTCTATCATCCATGTTATAAATATTGGTAAATCACTACTCGAGCATCACAATATTAGAATTGAAACTACATAATTTTTACATATGCTCTTCTTATTCATAGACATGAATTAAAGAAACATGATCATAATGACTATTATATATATGGTCATTTAAGTGATTATATATTATTGAAATGTATTTCTAGTCATTGGAAGAGAGTGGGGTAGAATCTAATCAATTCAATTCAAAATTAAGATTATTAGATATATGGTCATTTCAGTGATTATACATGATTGAAATTCATTTATACTCATTAGAAGAGATTGGTGTAGAATTTAATCAATTTGATTCAAAAATAAGATTTTAGGTGTGTAAAGTAAGCTAACAAATAGAATATTCAAGGTATTTGAATGTTGACTTTGTAGGTATTCAAGGTTGTGAGATTTTCAAAATATGGATATAAATGCCTCACAATGATGTGAAATTGGGAAAATTTCCTAACAGCATGTGTGCTAAATTGGTTAAATATATACTTTCAAATGCATAACAAAACTTTCATTCATTAAGAATAATAATTACAAATTCACATTGTTATAACTCTCTACCAAGAGAGATCCCTCAATTCATTGTTTCTACATACATTATTTTGTTCCATCCTACTCTCCATGAAATACCCCAATACAATACACATAACACAAATAAGGGCAATAATGTAAATAAATATAAACAGTTGCCATGAACCAACATGTATGCCAGCCCAAATCCCCCTATACTTTACAATAGAGTTGCATGTTTGGCATCTCACAATATTTGATCTACCATGATTGGAAACATGTAGTTGTTGTAGTGCAAATGATAATGTATGTTGTTGATCATTTATATTCAAATCTGACTCTTCACATGGAAAATGAGACTCATTCATAGTGTTATGTACCTATATAACTAGCAAGACCCCTTAAGTAATAATAGATGAAGCACCACCACTACTTGGTACACCCCCCCTCTCCAATTGTTTCACATCCCCAACATCCTACACATATTTGGTATTCACATCAAAAAAATGCCACACAAGTATCACAACCTAGCTATGAAGTGCAGTCAGCTACTATTCTCTTACATAAATCCTTCCACACATTTAGTCACACAATATTTTAGAATAGTTTTCAATAACCACATTCTCCATGTTCACATCATAAAGGGCCTTAAGACCATTAATTAGAGTTACATAGTATGAATAGATCAATTTTCTGCTACCATTAATATTAGTAGAATTAAATTTTATCACTTACTTCCTTAGAGCATAGACAATATACGCATATTTGAAACACTTAATGGTTATCTCATATCAGACAACTATATGCAAGACATATATGTTGTCCATAATATTGTACAAAAAATGAAAACATTATTTTGCAATTTGTATCATAGTAGGCATAATTGAGGGGTGCCTAATTTATCAATATAAACACCAAATTTATACCATAAAACATGTGATATATAGAGGAGGAGGTTCATTGTGTCGTATTATAATTTGAAGCTGATATCTAAGCAATTCATGTCACCCACACTAGAAAAGTGTGGTTTTCTTAATCTTATATTAGGTTAAGTATTGTATATATCTGTAATGTCATTTACAAGCCTTGACATTTAACCCAACATACACTTGCTAATGACCCCATCAAAGTATACATTTAACCAAATAATTCCCATGCCTTTTGTAACCTTCAAAATTTTCTATATATAGTTATAAAGCTATTCACAACTTTAACATCTGAAAAAAAATAAGAAAGAGATCTTACTGTGAGATATACACCTTTCTTCCAATGTTGTGAGTATGATAAACTTGTTGTTTGAAAGACTTTTGACTTGAAAACTATTCAAGAATGGTTACTGAGGTGGTTGTTTTATCACAACACATTTTTATATATTTAGTGAGGTATTTGTTCTTCAAATATTCATTTTGTTATGTAGGTTAAAATCCTTACAAGGGAGAGTGGTTTAAAGTTAGAACTAGATGATATTCTAGTTTAGAGCCATGTTCCACAACCCTTATAGGTAAATTATATATACACATCATGTCTATCTTAGCTTGATTTTTGAAACATGAACAAACTTTATCATACATGTTAGAGGCCTTTAGTATCATTATTCATAATTATGATGTCAACATTTAAAAAAAAAAATAGTATTTATTTACTTCTCTTGATGTGAAATTTGTCTTATAAGACAGTGTTTAAGTGTAGACCAATCATGATTTGCAATGGATTTTTCAAGGGTGCATTTTTGTGGAATAATTTATGCATAATCTTCTTTAGTTTGACCCTAAAATATCAAATCAAAGAGAAGGTGTAGATTCATGTGAACTTCACATTTAACCAAACAATTCCCATGCCTTTTGTAAGCCTCCACATTTTACATACATGGTTATCAATCTATTCATAAATTTAAAATCTAAAAAAATCCATTTTCAATTATTATTCAATAGATTTCATTACCCTATTCAAAAAACCCAAGTTTCATAGAAGATGAGAGGATGCTGGAAATATTGATAACCATCGCAAGTTCATCATACCTCCTTTAAGGTCATAATTTTATCACTCATGCTTATAATAGTTGGTATTTTATGTATATCTATGAGGTGCATATGATTCAAATTTCATTTTAATTATATGTTGAATTAAATGGACTAGCTTCACTTTTATAGTAATATGTGCTTTACCATATGATTATCAAGTATGCATTATTGTATATGCACATGTTTATTAGACTTATTTTTTTGTGTATCTAAATGTGGAGGATACAAGTATAACTAAAACATGAAATGGAAATTATAAGTGCTTATAACCCATTCTACCACTACACACCCTCTTAATCTTTGATATCCAATTTCCACCTGGAGTTATCATGGTATACCTTAGAAAGGAATTAACTTTAGATGTTTATGTCTTATCGATTCATTTGGTTATGGCTAATCTCTTTCTTTGAATCTATTCTTATTTCTACCTCCATTCAATTGAATTGACTTTTTCCATTTCAAATTTTATTCCATTTTTTAATATAAGTTTTTAAATAGTTTATCAAATATTTTATTTTACACCTTAATATGCAATAGTCATGTATTAACTTCTTACATTTGTGAGGATGGCAATGGAAATGAAATTAATTTATTGGTTTTAATGAAATGAAATGGTTGGTTTTAATTTATCATTGAGACTCAACAATAAATGAAGCCTCTTACTAGCTCAAATCAATACTCATTCGATATATCAATTATTGTATTTGGGCATATCTATGTATTTATATTTTTTAGATATAAAATACAATCAACATTTTTGATAGATTATGTCAAATAAAAAATTAAAATATTTAATAGACCATAATATATATATATATATATATATATATATATATATATATATATATATATATATATATATATATATATATATATGTAATATTTAATGTTTCTTTCTTCCTCTATAAACTATATTAATATTTTAAGAGGAATGTTACCATTAGAATGTTGCTTCACCTAGACTATTATTAATAAAATAGCAATTTATAAAAGGTTACAATTGCCAGGTTTTTTGAAGAGTAATGTTGAATAAGTAACTATCACTAAAAAAATTCATGATAGGCAAGGTCAACCATCATATTTAGTCATAGTCCACAAGCTTGAAAATCCTAATGCCATACATTAAAAAATCCCTAAATAAACATCTGTCTTGAAAGTTCTCATTATATGAATTTAACCTTTGGGAAAAGAGAGAGATGTCATTTCTATAAATGTGTAAATGGAGAATAAATTTATTTTTTTAATTTTTGGTCTATTCATAATTATGTATGCCTTCATGTATAACTGGATGGTTATATCCCATTAATCATTCAGTTAATAGAGAGGCACAAATAAATCAAGTGAAAGTTTGTCAGGGGTGATATTTTATGCTTCCTACATTAAATAGATCATTATTTATTTAAAAAATCTTAAAATTTTCATTTGACCATATTAAAGCTTGTTAATTTTCTCAGGTATTCAATTTAAAACAATATATCTTCCTTTTATAGTTTGCTCTTTGTTTCTTGGGGAATGACTTCTAGGTTTTATCTATTATTGGTGCATAATAGTTCTAACTAGAGCACTTATGAAAGAATATTACCTTAGTTTTCAATTTTTAATTTTTAATAAATTAGATAGAGTTATTACCCCTACCCATGAGATAATATCTAGACTTGATTTATTCCCATATGTCTTTAGGTTTATCCCTTGATAGGGAGAAACTATCATATGTAAAGCATTCAAGAATGCCAATTAGATTTATAATATTAGGTAAATGAATTTATATAATAGGCCCAAATGTATTGCATTCACTAAGACACCATTCTATTTTTCACTAAATTAAAACAAAAGGTTTTTACTTTGGGTAAGTCTTTACATGGAGAAAAGATTGTATTTGAGCATTCTAATGGTTACATTTATAAAAAAAGGAGAATAGAACTTCCAAAACATGCAAACCAAATAGAACTTGCTTTCTTTTTATATCAATCAGGAGAAATAACACTTTGGAAACAACCTTCTAAATAAATCCAAACTACCATGCCTTTAATTTAATCCAATGATTTCTCAACAGTGCTTGTAATAATGTATTTAGTTGACACCCCTATTCTAGGAATGTTACTAGTCTAGTACATACTATTAAAGTTTATAAGTAGAGAAATTTGAGTCAAGGTATTTATAACATTCATGTTCATATTTTACCTACCATCAAAACACTTAATCCATATTACAAGACACTAGGTATCTAATCTAATTCAAAAAAAGCTATTAAATTTTAATACATTATAACTCTACTAGCACTCCACTAGGGATCACACAAATTCTAGATTGCATGGAAAGATTAGCTAGTTGAAAAAAGCAGAGTAGAAAAATGTAGTTCCTAGTATTCACTTACTTCAATCTCAAAATTTAGGGTAGCGTATACCAATTTTCCTTCCAAATATTAATAGATTAAACACTATCACTATGAGAGAAAAACATACTCAAGTCTGATGCTAGATTAATCATAACCCAATTCTTCTAGACATGTTCCAAACATATATTTTAGCAGATGTAATGCTCAACATTACAACATAGTTAGAGTATCAATACAACATGCTTAAAGTTTACATATTTGTATTTGATTAAAGATTTGGCCATTTAAGCATATGATTGAAATTAGGCGTAATATGATTATATAATGAATGTTTAGAAGAACTCTTTTTTTCTTCAAATTTAATCGTATGAATGAAATTAGGTGTAATATCATTAAATAGTGGGGGTACATAAGAAAATATTATTTTTACTTCAAATATCAGATGTATTCAAAGGGATTTTCTTCCTTTCATTTTTGCTTTACTAAACTAGAGTGCATGGTATATTTTCAATTGGTTGAGGGATTCATAACCAGTTGAAAGAACATTCTGAAAAGATAATGGATTTGAAAAAAATAAATGAAATTTTTTATTTTTCAAAAATATTGGAAGATATAATAGATGTAATAAAATAAACACAAATTTTAAGAGGTATATATTCTTACAATAATATATATCAGATAGGGGTATATAGACAAATCTAGTGTCATCCTCATTGTTTTGAATTTAGTAAGTTATATGGGTATAAAGGAAATGAAATTTATTGATTTAAATTTAACAAGTTTTAAGAATTTGTTACATGAAAGTTTATGTTTTATCCAAATATAGTAATAGAAGATGTAATAAAATGAAGAACATAGAATAATTCAAATTTCAAAGTCCTAAATAGCTAAAGCCATAAATCATCATTTTCAAAAATGCAACTAAATGAAAAATACAAAACCATTCAAAGGTTAGAAACTCAAAGGTCAAAATTTACATGTGACCAATAATAAAATATGTAGCAAAACATAACTAGTTACAACTTACAATATAAAAATAAGATCCTCATAAATATACTCCTAAACAACTTCTTCCGCTGACAAAGAAAGCATCGATTGAAGAACCAAATGTAAATAGCATCAGCATCACCTTGAAAACCATGGTTGGGATGTACCTAGAAGAAATTAAATCATATTCGAAGATGTCAATTCCTCATATTCAACTTGAATAAAATGTAGGGGAATACATAGAAATTGGATACCTTTCCAAAATACATTCTTCAAATATTTTCACACAAGTAAGTCTCAGCATCAATATTTCCCAAGCATTTGAAAAATATGCAACAAGTCCCTGAAGATAACTTACACAATATTTTAATGGAAATGCAAGGGATTCAATATGGAATGCATAGTGGTTAGCTGATGCAGGGGAAGTTAAGGGAAATAGGGTAAAAAATGGGTAGGAGGTGCATTTATGGCTGTAGGTGGTGAGGTGATGGTTAGGTGATAGCTAGGTGACAATGGTGATTTATACGTTGGTAGTCATGGGGGGTGGTGAGCTATTTTTTGGTGGTCATAAAAATGGTTAGTACACCTAACGATTAGCAATGAAGGATTAGGGCATAATTAGAGAGTGGTTGAAGGGGAATTTAGTGAGGGGGCAGAGTTGGGGATAAAATTGGTGATGACCACTAGAGGGCAGATTGATCATGGTGGGCACAAGGGTTTTAATGCATGTAATATGTAAGTAATGTGTTTTGGTTAAGCCCAACCTTGGTAATCAAGGCTATAGATACAAAATCCATAAATAACTAGTTCGTGGATCTCATGAAATTTTGGATGACACCCACCAGGCCTATTAGCTATTTAATTTTTGGGATCCATGATTGTGTGGAGATTTTCATACCATGTTTATTTTGTAAGAAGGATTCATGATGAATTGTGTTGTGTTTTTCATATAATTATTCATTGGTTAGGATACCAAAGAGGCTATCTATAATTGCATCCTCCACAAGGTGCCCTATTGTTATTTTCATGGCCATTTACTTTCTTTTACTGAGTAGAGATAGGTAGAGAAAAAGAGTACACATTTTTTTATGCGTGCTAAACACAAATTTTATTTTAGCTTAGCTACAATTCACAACACATTAATTTCAAATTTGTTTGCCACCTGGATATCGCTGACAACATTAAAATGATCTGATCATAACCATGATTCACATGGATAAAAAATTAATAGGTGAATAATTTCTCATGGATCCATGCAAACACATCATTTTTTATTTTTAATTTGTCTTGATTTTATTGATTCCCCTGAAGGCAACAATAACACACAAAATATCAACCAATCAATGCACAAAAAATATTTTGTATATATTATTAGTTAAAAAACTTAAAACTTATCTATGAAAAATAATCACATATTTCAAAACACATGAAATGATGATGTTTGATTGATTGAAATGTCTTAGTTTAATTATAAGATAGAGAGAAATGGTCACTATAGTTATCCCTTTAGGACTAATAATGAGAAAAGCTACATGACATTAGCATAGCCCTCTCAATCAAAATTGTTGATTTTATTTGTGTGTATAACTCCATAAATTATTTATAAATAGGCATGTTTCCTTTATTAAAATATGTTATGTAATTGTTGATTAGCATGTTTTCATAATTTGCATATAGGAAAAAAAATAAAAGGCCATGAAATGGTAAGCCTTTTCAGAAACAATAATCAAGAAATATACGTGTTAAAATTATGACTTAAATTTAACCTTTTTAATGGTATTCATGTTGCACAACATTTCAAATAATATAAAGGATGTTGATTGCATTGATTATGCACAAGAATTATGAAAAATTGGTATATAAAAATTTATATTGAAAATGGGTTTTTTAACAAATTAGTGAGACATAAAACTAATATTACTATCTTTTAGATATTTTATTACATGTTGATCCTTCAATATATATACCATAAAATAATCAATACAAATACAATGTGAAGAGGATGGAAATTATCCATTAAAAACATAATGCTTGAAGTTTGAAATGAAACATAAACACTTGTGTATTTGTAATTTGGGAAAAAAGTATTATGACACCTAATGTCTTAAATTATGCAAACTATAATTAGTCGGTATAAATAATAAGATCTTATGCAATACATATTGTTAGATGATCCAAGTTTTCATCTTTTTCAAATTACTTGTTGGAGGACAAAGTATGTTGGATGTACTAATCATAAATGATGATCATAAGAAACCATTCAAAATCATATATTGATAAGCCATTTTTGGTAAGCAAGTAAGTTGAATGTGATCTAAATAGAATCATAGACACTATAAGTCTTGTTGTCTCATTCCTAGTACATAAAGGACCCAAAAACATTTAATGTTAGTTTATGACTTAAAAAAAGGTCAAATTCAATCTTATTGGTTTTGAAACAACGTATAAAATGAATAAGAGCAATAATGATAATAACAATCGGAGATGTAAGGTATTGAATGTTACAATTTAAAAAAAAAAAAATCTGAGAACAAAGATATCTATAACATATGATAGATTCTAAACAAGAACTATTTACTAGAATAGTACTAAATGCACAATTTATAATGAAGTTCTAATTATCATAAGAAATATAATATAATAAACAATTTGAGTATATTTTACATATATAAATTGTTATAATGTATTTCCAAGCTTGAAACTAACAAATTCAAATGTTGATATATAAATTGAATAATGTATTCATAAATTTATACGATTTGATACATGCAACTCAATCTTAAATGGCATACCTGATATATACATAAAGAAATCTAATTAACTTAGAAAAAAGGATCAGTCAAAATAATAAATTTTATAATAAAGGACCATCAAGAATTGATCTCATCATTATTTCTTAGTATTGTATTTGTTGCAACAAAATAATCATAAATAAATACTTTCTCTATAATATCCAAGAATTAAACTAATTGTAAACCATATTTTGAATTTTCTCTAGGCCAAGTATCTTTCCATATTTTATTGCCTTTTTCCCTCTGTCAACAAATTAATGTGGAGAACACTTCCAACAAATATGTGAACCTTGACACTAGTTTTTTTTTTCCTTTGTTTCTTGTCCTATCTTTGCCTTCAATGCCAATTTATATAAGATTCTGAGAAGACTCACATTTTATGGGGTGGATCTCTTTGTTGCTTTGATTTTTTATTTCTCCTAATTACATATTTTGATGCATTAATTAGCAAGATATTGAATGTTAAAGGAAAAAGTTTTTGGTTTTATAAATGTTACATTATTTCCTACAAAAGGCTATTCAGAATAGGGGATGGTAAATGGTTTTATAAAGTTTTGAATTTCATCTCAAATGACCATTGACTCTAAGAATTATTTATCACAATGTATATTGGTTTTATAAAGTTTTTAATTTCATATCAAATGACCATTGACTTGGGAATTTTTATTCACGATGGATTGTAACAAACATGACGTTATTATTATGCCCCTCCACTTCTAGGTAGATGGGTTTGTGTATAAGATAATTCTTGCACTTAATTTGTTATGTGCATTTGAGGAGATATGAAGATATCATGGATATTTTTATGGTTCATCGATGCAAAAGACTTTTTGATCTCATCTCCTTCACTTTTCAATAGGGACTTGTATATATTTTTAAATTGAGAGAGAATCTGTTTAGGTTGTTTTATAAAGATAGAAAAAAAAGAGAGGATAGAAAGAGATAGAGAGAGATAAATAAAAAGAGATAGATGTTTATGAATGAAAGAAGATTATGAAAGATATAAATATGTTTACAAATTTTTAAAATTAGGTCAATAAGACTCAAGAATATATTTAGTTATAATAGAAATTTATAAAATAAAAGGAGCTTAGAATTAAATAATAACTAAACAAAATAATAAAAAATCACTAATAATAAACAAGGGGTAAACCCAACATAGTAAATCCCCAATCCATATGGTTAGGATACTAATATAAAGAGCCATATGGGGGTATCAAGAACCCCAATAGAGAATAAGTTGATTAAAGTCAGAAAGAGTAAATGGTAGTCCTATCAAACATCTATGACCATGTCTAAGACAAATTAATCATTTATGTCATCATATATCACTATAAAAGATGTAACAACTCCACTAGGTTTGACTTACACACACACACACACACACACACACACTTACACACACACACATTATTCCATTAGAAATCACCATGAGAATCTAATTATTGATCCATATATAACACTTTAAGTATGTTAACTATAAATATGTGACAACTAATAGTCATTGATCACTATCAACATAAGGAACACATCAAAACCATTTATAGAAAGTAATTACAAATGTCTAGCCATGGATGGTACAGCCACTACTATCAATGTACAATAAAAAATAATTAAACTTCATCATAATAATGTCACAATAATAAATATAATACACATGGCTCCACATAATATGAGTTCTCAAACTCTAGTATCTTTGTCAATCTCAATTGTCATCTTCAAGTAAGTACTATTGTGGGGAGGAAGAGCATCATTCGAGAGCTTTTCTACACCAACCACAGACCATCTATCCCCCACATAATTTTCCATCATGGAATGGACCTCCCTTCATGGATGAGTAGATAGTGACTATGCAGGAATACAAAGAGACAACTAGTATTGTGTGCTATATGATTTTAAAAAAAATATATGGTGTATCATAAAGAAACTTATTCTAACAAGATATCACACAAACATGTAAATCATACACATAAAATGATAATATCTCACTAATATTAATTTAGACAAAGTTTTCAAAAATTAATGATCACTACGATGAGTCAATTTGATACAAACCACTTGATCGGATTACCTTCATCTGACATTGTGATGTAAAACTAGTGACTCTCACTACTCAATACTGACAATGTGAGATTTTGTTAACACACACACACACACACACACACACACACACACACACACACACACACACACACACATATATATATTACCAACAAATTCATATAGATTAATTTCTACTAGCAATCACAAAACATGCTAAACATAGGAATAATCAAATACATACATTTAATCCGTTAAACATATAAATAAATATTCACAATATTATTTACCACATAAATAATAAGTAAACAAGCAAATATTATACCAACCAGGAATAATATATATAGGGCAGCATATTCTAATTTTTATAAGTAGATACAATATAGTATTTCTTACTAATTATCATAAGATATGCTAAATGCATACATTTAATCCATCAAACATAGAAATTAATCTAGACATAATAATTATAATTTGTACCCCTGATATAACATATACATTTAGACTATAGTTTTTAAACATAAAACACTCTATGACATCCCATAATATCATAGTTCATTGTTTATGAACACAACTATGCAATTATGAGCAAGTAGTCTTAGAATTTAAAGAATCAAATGTCTTATAATCCTAAATAGTAAGCAAGTATAGTTTATACCAATAACATATATCTTACATTTAAACTGCATAATATAATCTCCATAAATAGATATAAATACATAATATATTTTATGACAAGCAATATTATCGCAATCCATCAATTCCATGGATACACTACTCCATTACAACATCCAATCATAACAAGAAAGCCACAATTTTCATGAAAACATAATCTTTCATTTAAACTATTAGTCATATTTTAGTAGGTTATGTTCATGAAATTATAGATTCCCAACCCTCAAAATCTTATGGCTCTTTTTTTTTGGAACTTAAATTACAATTATAAGCACACCTCTATATGCTATATATAAGTACATAAATCTTCATACTGATATTTTCCATATATATAAACATATGTACATTCATAATATGTATCGTATATGAGTACTTAGACAATATATATAGACACTGTAAGTAAAAGTCATCAGTGATTTTACAATTGTATTCAGTGAATATCCATGAGCTTTAATCGTTCAATGGTTTAGTCTAATATACCTTTCAAGTTCAATTCGGCATTTTATTTCCTTTACACATATTTTCTTCTTTATGTTCAAGCTCATAGGTCATGTTAGCATAGAGGGTTATATTCCTCATCTGCATTTTAGAAAACTGTGTGGTTATTTTGACAATCATCTTTTATGATTGTTACGGATGTCCCTGCTGGTTGTATAGACTCAGAACTAAGGAGATCATGTTCTGAATGATGATAGTTATCTTCATTCAACACTCTTCTTAATGTTTATTTGGTTGTAGCCGTCAAAACTTCTCATAAAAGAATTGAGTCTCATGTCCTACCATCTCCTCCAAATAAATTGGATGAAAATAATGGGGAATGGGTCCTTTGCAATGGTAACATACAAAGTTCAAAAATAACGAAAGATACAGATCTATACAACTTCCTACATACTAATAGCCATGCGTAAAACCCTTTTTCCCATGATCGCTTAGATAATGATATTTGAATCCATCATCTACTCATTCTCGACTTGTACCTCCTCAACACACTTGGGACGCATAGGATGTAATATATGACGAACATGTTACACTTTTCAGAGAAAATGAGTAAATATAGTGATTATAGTTAGAAGGTGATAAACAGAAAGCTCCTTCAGTGATGTCCCATATGTAAATTAGTGAACTCGTATAACATAATATAAGTTCGGGATCTTTCTACAGGTTTGTACCAGACATAAATCAGCGAATATAGTTATTAATTACACAGATAACATACCTCGATATTGTCAGATAAATATAAATCGTTGCATACTTAATCAAAACCATTATATCGCTGCATTCTTTTACAATAATAATAAATATCCGAATACTCCCAAAAATATATATATTCAATAATATATATTAAATCGCTGCTATATAATTGAATAGTTCGCTGTACTGATTAATATCAACGGGTATCATCTCTATAAGTTTATAATACATAGCGAACAAATCCTTTATGAATCGCTGTTTATAGATATACTCGGTGTGTGAGGAAATAAATCGTTGTATAAATTTATTAAACAATGTATTATCAACGTTGTATAAGCTATTAAAATTTCCATAATGGCGTATATATATCACAGTAACTGGGAAAAAGTTTGATGTTTGTTTTATTACTTTTAGGTATATATATATCCTTCTTGCATATATTTAGTTACCTGTAATAATAAATCGCTACCTGTAACAGTCTTGCATGTATTTAGTAGACAGCTATATGCATTAATCCAAACTTATTATCACGTATTCTTACCTGATACAGTTACTAGACAAAGTAACATTAGGCTCATACATCTATAATTTATCACAGTTACAAAGTCTTATTACATGTTGGATATTAGACTATTTCACTATTAATCTTAATTTAGTTTACCATATCGTTTTGCTGACTGTGTAAATTAAATCGTTGAATAAATTTATACATATAAATAGTTCATACCTTATATGCTACATCATTCGAATTACTCCGGATCGCTCCATCCCGTACTCTCTGAAGAATAGCATCTACTATCAACTGCTTGGTGCCTAATGACCTTTCTCTTGATCTCAAGCGTGGAAGTTTCGGTGTATTCAATAACTCTGATATAAGAGGAGGGCACCTGGCCTGGGTCCTTGAGATTTGCAAGGTGAGAGACATCATTTTCCATCCCGTAAATATGATGGCATTGAGGAGACTAGGGCAGTTCTCAAATTCAGCCATTGCTCCATCACGATGATTACAGTAGTTGATTATACAAAACTCATGGCTCACAAAACTACCAACACAGGTAGTGAAACAAACCTCTTCCTCATTTTTTTGTTGACGTATGTAACTCCTACACTATCATCCTCTCCTCGATATCTCTCCGCTTTCTATGTTATTTTATTTTGATTTGCAGATCTCTGTCAATAAGACGTTAACTTGGCGATCTCAATAGTACACGTTGTTAGCTGCAGAGAAAAGCGAGAACAAAATACTGAGAGACAAATTGGCTCACCGTTGGCCACGAGTTCAAATCCCTTCACAGTCGTAGCTATGAGAATCCCTCTTTCTATCCGCATATCCCCCTTTCCCCCCGCCCTCCCAACAAAGATGAGAAAATCTTTAATTTCTTCATACTCGACGGTTTTAACCCGGTTAAATTCTCCTTTCTCATGATTTTCTTTCTTTTCTTGTTTTCTTTTTGTTTTTCTTGTTTTATTCATTTAAAACACTTGCCTTGTTTTTATCTAGTTTGTATTATTTTATTCTTATTATTTATTTATTTTTATTTTATTTTATTTTATATTTTTAAATAGATAATTAATAGTGATCATAATGACCTACTTAGAAATACGGCTTAAAAAAGGTTAAAATAATTTTTTTATCTAAACATGATAAATCACATTACATAGACTTTGTCTTTTAAATGGAAATTGGCATCCCCAAAATATCATAAATAGCGAGCTTATGTTCGAAAACATTCTCAAATCATGAAGGTTAGTTTACATACATGTTCACACAATTTTACATTTCTAAAAACATAAATTTATTAGCACAAAATAAACACAATCATATAGATTAATTTATTTAAGCATAAATTTGAGCTAACACACATAACTAATCATGTATTAATCATTATTTAAATTCAACAGCATCAAAAATGTACTAACGCTAACCATTAAACTATGTATTTAATGAGTGCTATTTAACGTGGTGTATGCATAGTTCTAGCTGTTCTTTTGTCATCTCCTAACATCTCCATCTATGTCACCCTCTCATATGATGCTCTCCCTCCATCATGCTCTGAGAGATGAATCTCTCTTGCGTCCAACTCATGACAACCAAGTGGTTAGTCCATAACATCATGACATGTATATCATAAAATACTACTAAATAACAAATCAACATGATAATAATATAAAAATATACACTGCAACTAACTCATAGCAATGTAATCATGTAATCTAAGTAATATTCAACTATCTCATAACAATATATGACTTACAGTTAGTAATAATCAAGTCAAAATATCAACTATAGAAAATCCATGGATAATCAAGTATGTTTGCTTAGAGAGAAATCATGATGTAATTAAAGGCCCAATGTAAAATTTGATAATGTTCATCTAGGAGTGTGTAAGACAGAGGGGACTAGGTTGGGTAATCCTAATAGGAAGTAAAAAAACTCCCTCTAGAATCCCTCCTATTCAAACAAACTCTTGTAGTAGCGGAGAAACTAATAATGTGTGCTTAACTCTATGACCTAGTAAGTGGTTGGGAAGGATAAAATCCACCACACCCAGAAACAAATCCATGATGTTGAGCATGAATGGATCCTCATTTCCAAGAGTTAGTGTGTAGGGTACCTTAGTAGAAGTGTTATGTAGAAATGAACACCACCTCACTAACCTACCCCCCTTAATGTGTGAAGCAACAATATCAATAGGATGCTTAATATTGTTAACCTTTGTGATGGGACAAAAGAAAGATAAGATCAGCCAACGGGCTCTAGGGGTTTCTTGTAAGGACCTACATTGAGGGTGACAACCTCTTGAAGAAAAAAGGCTATGAACCATTGGTCTAAATATTAAAATAAAGTGGATAAATTATTTCATGAGTTCTATAAAGACAATGATATCTCCTCTATACCTCATTATATATGGGCATTTTAAAATAAAGTACTCCTTAGTCTCAACCTTTTAGAGCGAGCAAAGACACTATGTTTAGTCCTTGCATAGAATATGATAATCAGTGTCAACCTACAAATGGTGTGAATGGACCCTTAAAACGCCAAGGGAAAATTTCAACCATGAGACTAATGACACTCAAGATAGTTAGGGTGAAAAATGACAACATACACCACCCACAACAAATGCTAAATGTAAAAAGAAATTTTAAAACCAAGTTATTGAGGAGAAGAGGTCCAAACAATGCTACACAACTCTAAAAAGAGAAAAGATAATATTATCAAAAAGAATAATAATGAATAACTAATAATAAAACACATAGTTCTTTTCAAGGTATGGTGTTTTCCCATCAAGTTGTGCTCCTTATTTCTCCATTTTTTTTTAGAAATAATTTTAGCTTAATAAAGTTTAATAATGATAATTAAAACCTTGGTATTATTCATCTTAAGTGCACTAAATTCCTTTCAATACTTACACTTTTAAGAACTCAAATATATATGAATCAAAAATACACTTTTAATTCACACACACACAATGTATGTATATATATGTATACACACACACACACACATGTGTGTGTGTGTGTGTGTGTGTACATACATATATGTATGTGTATGTGTGTGTGTGTGTGTGTGTTATGTGTGTACACATACATATACATACACACAAATATATATACATATATATGTATGTATGTATACATATATGTGTGAGAGAGAGAGAGATACACACATATATTTAAAGTGCCGCCCACGAACCAAAACTATCATTTATACAATTCCAAAAATTTTAAAAATCTTTAAATTAATACCTATTAAAGATAATACAACCTTTAATGTCATGCCCAAGTGAATATTCAATTTAGATTTAGATTTAGGACCCTTACATTAGCACCTATGTATTATAGTATGGTGTCAAGATACACAAGCTATTATGCCCACTCGTTTGACATACCTCCACTTTTTGAGGTACCTTATTATCCTGCTAAAAGGGAACTAAGTCCCAAATTTAAAAGATTTGGACATTGGTTTCTTCTTAGGGTATCAATATAGTATATCACATACCCAAAAATGGTATTAAAATTTCATAGAAGTTACTATGTCATATTGCACTAATTAGGAGGTCAAACATGCAAAAGAATAAAATATCTAGATTTGAGCATCTTGATACAAACAAGGTCTTCAAGTGCCAAGTCCCTATAGAAGTTAGGTGTAAATAGAAAAGTGATTGAGGTTCATGTTTTTCCATGTTCATTTCTTGACTATAGTACTGAATTTAACCTCCTCTTTTTAGTCTCTTATTTTTTTTTTAATGTAGTAGTTGAAGCGATCTGGTTTTATGCTATCAATTCTTTAAACGGAGGTTGCGTAAATGTTTTAGGAAATCAATTTATTATAAAACTTTTATAGCTTATAGTTTTATGTTTTGATTATCATCATAAAAATCAGTCACTCTAAAAATGAGTTGGGAATTAGATCTAATATAACTGAATACCCAAATCTAAATGACCAAGTGAGAGGGTCTTGTAGAATATTTGTGTTGAGGGTCTTGAAACTGTAATATGTGCAAGGCAGTCTTATAAACTATTTAATCAAAAAAATCCAAGAGAGAATTATGTTCTATGATAACCTGCAAGCAAGCAAAGATGAAATCAAAGAGTGGAGCCCCAATAACAACAAGCTATCTATTTTTTTTCATTATATATATATATATAAAATTTAATATATTTAATTTATAAATTTATTTATTAAAATTGCATTTTTATTATAAATTTGCTCAATGTTTTTTCTCGCATCCAACTAGCAAGATTTTTTAGGGGATCGATGGTAGTGCTAGCTAAAAATAAAATGCATGCTAAACTTTTTGTAAGACGCAATGTATTTATTTATTTAAACAATCCCTTACGTTTTTGTAGGAGATAAAAACTTTCCCTTCCCTGCACCACTCTGTTTCGGCTCTGTATTCAAAGGAACTCTGCGAGATAATCCGCTAGTGGCATAAAAAAATAACAGGGTTCAGCACACGTAGAAAAACAATTTCGTGCTGAAATAAGCACCATTGGTAACATTCAGCATGTGAACCTGGTCAGGCTCTGGGGATTCTGTGTAGAGTAATAAAAAATGTTACTGGTGTATGACTAGATGCCTAACGGCTCTCTGAATTACTTGTTATTTCATAAGAAATAAGAAGAGAAGATATTGAGATGGAAGACTAGATTTTGGATGTCATTGCGAACTGCTCGGGGATTAGTTTATCTCCATGAGGAATGCATAGATCGGATCATTCACTGCGACATTAAACCTGAAAACATTCTCTGGATGGCGACTTGCACCCAAAGGGGGGATTTGGTCAAGCAATGCTTATTGGCAGCGATTTCAGCCGCGTACTCACCACTACCAGAGGAAGTTGAGGATATTTGGCTCCATAGTGGATCTCTGGCCTGCCAATCACTCCCAAGGCGGATGTATATAGTTTTGGCATGACCCTCCTGGAATTAATATCAGAACGAAGAAATCTGGACTTGACCGTCGGAGGTTAAAATCACTTACAGTGAAAAGCAGGATTTGGCACGTCATGAGGGGATTTGAACTGGGAAAATCTAAAGCACATCAAAGACTATGGCAGAGATGAACTTAAAGGTGCCGTAGGCTGTCTGTCCTGGTGCGTCGCTCCTGAATCTGCTGTGTAATTTCCTCCCCTCCCCAAAAACAGAGCGTTAATTCCTCCGTCCCCAGCCGTGTGGGCTAATTTTTTCCCCCAAAAAGAGGGCGCTAATTTTTCCCTCGCAAAAATAGAGTGCTATTTTTTTAGCTAGTGCTAATTTTTCCCTCGCAAAACCAATTTTTTATTATAAAAAATTAAGATAAAAATAATTAGAGACAAAATCACAATTAAAGATAATATTATGATTATTGTCTCAAATTAATGTCTCAAAAAAACCTTATAGGTAGTAGTGATCCTTGAATAGTTTAGTAAGTAAATCACGTTTATTGTCATGTTTGGATGGGTTTCGTGCATATGTCAAAACAAATAAAACATGTATTCATTTAATATGCCCAATAAATTAGTGTTTATAGTTTGCGTTTAACATACTTATAACTAATTTAGTGCTCATTGATTCCATTGGTTTAACATAATTAACAATATAATAATGATAATGGATAAAATAACAATAAAGATATACATTTAAATTTAGATTACATTTAGTTTCTTAATTTAATCGAATGATAATAAATATAAAAGATAAGGGAGAGAAAAGAAAATAAAACCCTGTGCTAAGAAAGCAAATTTGGATTTACTAATTGAATGCAACACCCGAAAATTTATCCCTCATGTGACCAGTTAATCCAAAATGACCACAGGTATAATGCAAGTGTATGAGGAGAATAAGAGGATGGGAGGAATATAAATGACCACCTTTCACATATGCATATCATTAATAAACCTCTTAATATTCTATAAATCAAGATTTTCGTGTTGATAACAATGCTTGAGTTGATTACAATCGATTATATCCAAATTTTACTCGTGTAATGCTAGGATTACAAAATGAGGGAGAGATTAATCTACTAAAACATATAATTACATGAAAAATCAGTGTGATTGGCTCTATAGTCTCATTGGTAAGAAGAAAAGCCAATCTCTTTACAATAAAAATTAGTCATTATATAGAAACTACAGTCCTCAAGGGAAGATTTTCCCTCCAAAACACTCAACCACCTTCATTAATGCTAAACAACTAATTTTATTGAAAATTGTACTCCTCTCCACGCCACATTTATTATTCACCACTTACACAAGATCAAAACACAAGTCATTTTTCAAAATAGGGAACTTATGGGTCTTTTAAGTGCATTTTACCAAGGCAAAAATGGAATGGGGTTAGAATAATGGACATAAAAATTGATTGAAAAATCATCCAAAGAAAGTAATTATAACAAAATGTCTACATCGAAACCATATTTCCAATGTATTTAACGGTTCATAAATCTGATAAGTGGATCAAACGTTATGACCAAAAACTTGACCCTATGTTCAAAGGTGTTAAGACTTTAGGGTTGCACTATAATTATCAGATTCCAATGCCTGCATTACAAGTTTTGGAGTTTGATGGTTGCAGTGCTACCCTAAAACTTTGACACTTCCATAGGATCATCATAAACCTGACATTTAAAAAGGAGGTCAAAAGTTTTCCTTAAGACAAAGTGCTAAACATTAAAAAAAAAAAATTGGTCAGGCCCAATCTTCACAATGGAGAGAGAAAAAAGAACACTGATAGAATAATGATTGCATCTACTGATTGGAAAATCATATTAAAAATAAATTATACCATGACATGCGCGTTGAAACCATCTTTCCAACACACTAAGTAATTTATAAAATGGATTTTGGGGTCAAAAGTTACGAGCAAAACCCTAATGCCCTACCAAAACATGTTAGGGCTTTAGGGTTGCACTGCAACTTAGATTGAGATCCATCCTTGTTTTATTTCTTAAATTTTTCATGTATTATTAGTGTAATTTCTCTCTCAAACCCCTCCCATGTTGTTATGCTGGTGAATTTTCGAGAGAATCATTGTAATGGACTCCAATGTGATTGTCAAAATGATAGATTATTGATTAATCGAAGACTTGGGATTATTTTGATGTTATTTATGCATGCATACTGTGGTGGATGTTGTTATTTCCTTATTTTGCTCCCCTCATAATCTTAGATTGGCTTTGGATTCAATTGTGCATTTGTTGGTTGATTTAGAAGTTGGTTTATGGATTCATTGTGATGGTTATCTCAAATTCGTTACATTATTTCATTCTTTTATTTCTCTCATTTCCCTTGTCTTTTATTAGTTGGTTAGCTAGGGTTAGAATAGTTATTTGCATGCAAGCTGGATTTATCATTATATCATGATTGTAGGTCATTCCTTAATGCAAATGCTTGTTTTATGTTAAATAATGAATGAATGAATGAGTAAACAAATCTGTGGCACAAACATTAGACAAAATCGTAAACTGCTAATTTGAAACTGGGCAAAATACAACAAATGAATATTTATCTATTTTCAACACCCACTCAAACCATCATAAAAAATTCAATATAAAACATGAATTCTTGTTTTACATTGTTCAAATACTCAATATTAAAATCTAGGCAATACTCAAAGCAAATGCAATTTTTTTTATTTTGTTTCCTATAATCAAATGGTCTACTGAACGAATGAATGCAAACTTTGTCATTGCTATCGCGAAACTCATTTGAAATAAAACAACAAATACACATCATTTTACATTGTTCAAGTACCCAAAATCTGTGAAATAAATATTTAATGTTTAAGATAGGTCGAACCACTAAAAGCCCCTTGAACGGAATGATTACAATGAGCCACTGAACGAATATCAGTGCACCTAAACTAAGTAAATATAAATCTTGAGAAAATTCCATAAAACTTTTTTTCAAAAAAAACAAGTTACAAAATGAGTCTAAAACTTTAACATGTATCAAAATATACATCAACAAAAACCTATTATTATTGATCTCAAACACACTAAATTCATTTCAATGCTTAATACTTTTAAGAACCCAAATATATATGAATCGAAAATACCCTTTTAATTAACACCCAAAATAAATCTAGAAATAAAGTGGTACCCATGACCAAGAGACATCATTTATACAATACCCAAAATTTAAAAGATCTTTGAAACAAAGCCCATAAAAAAATAGAGCGTTTAAACAACCTTAACAGGGTGGCAAGATACATGTGCTCTTATGCCCACTCTTTTGACATACCTCCCCCTTTTTTTTAAAGGTATCTTATAATCCTACCAAAAGGGAACTAAAGCCCAAATGTAAGAGATTTGGAGAGTGGTTTCTTCTCACGGTATCAATATAGTATATCACATACAACTCTCAATAAATAAAAATTTGTAGAAGTTAATGTGTGTCATATTGTATTGAGTGGGAGGTCAAACTTGAAAAAGAATAAAATATCTAGATTTGAGCATCTTGATACAAACAACATTCCAACCCATGATTTGTATGGTAGGAAGCAATGACTCTGAACAAGCACCGAAGGTAAAAGCTACTTTATAAACCAAAAGAGGATGCAAGGCATGCACAAAACTATTAAATGCAAATAGAGCCTCGTTGAATTTAAATTTTTGTTTGTTAATATTTTAACAATTTTTTTTATAAAATTAATATATATGAAGGTGATATTTTCAAGTTATTGAATATAAAGGAAGATAAATATTAAATATATGCACGTAAATTAAATTCAAATTCGTATTTTATTTTCACATTTAAAAATATTTAAGTATGATTAGAAAATTATTTCGATTAATAATGATGAAAAATGATTTTTTAAACAAAAAAAAAAAATTCTAAATACTATATCCCATACTTAAATATATTGCAAATAGTATATTCTCATTGACCAATTAAAAAAACCTTATGTTGAAAGTACTTCATATAATTAAAGAATTATTTCAACCAATAATATCTATAAAAAATAATAGATTTTTTAAAAATGAAATAGTTATTATTCTAAAAGCTATATTCTAAACCAAACAAATCACACACGTTACATTGTGATTGAACAAAGTAAAAGGAATTTGTTTTTGTGAAGACTTTTTTAATCAATAACCAAGGTTGATGTGTCCCTTACCCAGTTTTATTAATATCAAAAAGCGTTTAGAAAGAACAACTGTTTTAGAAAACTAGCAAAACAATAGGTCCAAGACCAACAAAAAATGATTGATTAAACATACCAAACTCCACCAAACAAAAAATAGAACAAAGGACTTAAAGGAAGCATTTCCCATTACCAAAAACCACTACCCAAGAAAATTTTGAGAAAACATAACTAAAGCCAAAACTATGTCCAAAAGCCCTGTACAAATGCAACCAAAGCTACCAAACTATTAAATCAAGTCTAAGACAATTTCCCCTAGAGCACCAACTTTGAGGCCCAAATCCACCTCGCCACCCATCATGCCATTAGTACCAACCACATCACGCACCAGATCATAACTTCTCGTGCCAACTGAGACACCCACATTGAATCAACCACTAGCTTACATAGTTCATACCCCTCCCAAGGATAGGTCACACTAAATTGCATCTAAACGTTCCTTCATGGTACCCATAGAAAATCTTTTTGCACCCAACTAGGATTGAAGACAATAGCTCAGCTGGCCACCATTGATAGAAATTTGATCATTGTCCCCTAGGCCCTATAATGTGTTTCTTCTAGCAGTGGTTCAAGAATGGGGATGGGACCCTGTGCCAAAGCCAATAATGGTGGGGTTAGGGACGGACCAAACTGAGCAAGGGGGTTTGATAAAAATGGATTCAAAGCCTCCGCATAACTTAATAGCACCATGAATTTACCTTCAAACTCCTGAAAAAATGAGAGGGAAAAAACATACCACGCCACAACTAAACAAGGGCAAGCAAGCTTGAGGTTAGATGCTCACCACCTCTACCATTTCCAACAACCCCACCTTAATTTGGATGCCACAAATAACTCCACCACTTGTTGTTTTTCCTTCACCAATAGTAACAAGTTGCTCAAAATCATGGAAATAACATCTAAGTTAACCTTTACCCAGTGGTAGGAACTGAGATATGAGTCACCCAATATTATATAAATGGATTGAAACACCTACCTAGAAGGACACCAAACTATATTCTTCAACCGGATTATCAAAACCTCACTTGAGAATGCCATCTCCTATTTTTAAACCTACATGAAGATCATGGGTACTACAGTCACCTCAACTATTGAAACCTCTATTCCTACCAGTAGAGCAACCCACAATAACAAACAAACCAATCTGAAAAATATCATATGCCATAACCATAGCCAACAATACAAATAAAAATCCTTCACAATGTGTTGGGCATAAATGCCACTGCAATCAATCAACCATTTCACACAAATGCCATAACCAACAAACACGGGGATACAAAAACGTTGTCACCAACTAAAACTGTGATTCACATGTCACTTGAGGTGACATTCAAAAAATATTAATGGTCAAAATCCACAAGGGAGACCAAAATAGAATCTGGGCAAGCCTCAACCACATTGTCCACCCTAAGCCCCTCATCCCTAGGAATGCTTTGATTGGCTAGAAAATTGATGGTTGTATTTGCCTCACAATAACACTGTCACACCTCCGAGTTAGTAAGAAAATCCAACCAAGGCTACCCCTGCTCCAAAATATTCTTGATCATACATGCCTTAGCCCCCTAATTACAAAGGACCTAAATCATGACCATTAAATCACCTTCCACCACAAGTTTGTCCACCTCACATTACAAAGCCAACGCCACCCCTAAAACCAACGCCTAGGCCTCCATTACATTGTTGGTACCATCTACCAACTTTAGTGAGGCAATTCTGATCAAAAACCCAAAATAATTCTTGATAATACACTGACACTCAACACTACCGAATTTCCATGAGAAGCGCCATGAAAACTCAACTTAAACATATGCGGAAAGAGCTCAATATAAATCTTTATGAATACGAGACTTAAAAATATTAAAAAAAAAATATGGAAAATATATTTTAAATTTAAATATTATTTAACATGTCCCCTCAAAATAAAAATATTTCTACCTTATACATTTCATATACAATATTAAGTAAAACGCAACGGGACTTTACGGTTAATGTGGAATTTTTAAGTAAAAAGGGACATGGTTAATGTGGACAATGCTTTTTGAACGACCAGGGTCCACATTGGCAGGGACGAAGGACTGCCACGTGGACGTCATCGCGCCTAACATCTTTTTGAGTGCGATAAATCTTCAGAATCTGGATTAGTGTCACGTGTTTAAATTGCTCTTGTGGCAATCTGAGCTTCATATTACTCGTACTGAAGGAGAATCTGAGCTTTTGTGGGAATGTCCCACGCGAAATTTGGACTTCAGTTTGTGGTCCCTTGCATTTGTTGTGGCCTTTGTTTTGAGGTTTCCTATTTATTACAAAATTCATGGTAGATATTATTTTAATTTTAAAAGAAAACATTCAATATATATATATATTGTATATTAGTATATTTATTGTTGAAATGATCATATATTATGATATGATTGTTTGTTACGAGATAAAAGTTGAATAAATATAAAATTTATTTTAATTATTGATATAAATTTATTTCAATTATTGGTGCAAATATAATTATAAATCTCCTTTATATCAATATTTTAAAAAATCAATTCTTACATTCAAACAATAACATATATAACATTCAGGGAACATTTATGTAAGAGAAAATATATGTTTACATTTAATTTTTTTCTCAATATTTTTTTCTTTCTTCTTTTATATTTTAAAAATATATTTCATATTTTTTTTATATAAAATTTATATATTATTTTCCTCAAGTCTATTAGCCATTCCTATCCTCTAACTCATATTAATATTCAAATTATTTTAAATATTATATTAAATACTCACCAAAAAAATATAAATTTATTTTTTCCTATTTCTATTTAGAATATGCATCAATTTATGAAAAAATAATAAATCAAGTAACATACAAAACACCATAAGCCTTTTTAAAAATTGTTTAGTTAAAACATATGCAAACAAAGACTAATTTAAATATTTAAATTTTTTTATTTTATATTTTTTTAAAGTACTTGTCAAGGTTAATTAGGGGAAATGTATTGTAATATAATAGTTAAATAAGACCAATCAAATTTTTTAAATTTTTTTTCAGAATATTTATCAAAAGATTTGAAAAGTACTTAGAAAAAATGAATTGTATTGATTTTAACAAGGGTTATATTGTTGAATGAATATCTATCTTTATTAGTAGATATATAAAATATTTGAAAATATATAATTAACGGATTGACGAAGATATCATTCATTTTAAGTAATAAAATTTCCCTTTATAATCTTAATAGTAATCGTTGTGCACAGAAATGACATATATTGATAAAAAATGATTTAATGCATTTTGTATTTTATTTTTATATTATAAAAAATATTATTAAAAAATGAAAAACAATGTTGAAAATTTAACCACCTCAAATTTATATATTTATTTTTTCAAATTGTTTTGAATCCAAGCTAAAATTTTAAATTGATCATCAAAATACTGTAATGACTTGTAAAAAAAAAAATCTTATCTTTTATGTTTATAAGGGTGTTTTACAACAGCATATAAATATATTTACATTATTAAAAATTATAATCAACATAGTTTAAAACATTTGATTTGATTTGATTTGGCAAAGTATAATCAAATAAAATGTTTCTATTATTTTTAAAAAAAATTTATATATTTTTTCAATAAAATAATTGTATATAGATCATCTACCCTTTCGTTAATAACATAAAAATAAATTCAATTCATTATACATAAAGTAACGAATTGTATCATAATATATCATATTTACAATTATTAAATATCAATTTATATATTTATGACCATTTTTATTTTCATACGCTTAAAAATTACTATTTGAAATAAATTCAAAGTATACCTTATTTAAATTACACATGAAATAAAATATATATAGGAAACACATGTTTAATCAAATGTCATATAAATTTCAAATGTCAACCATATGCCTATTTATCAACAAAAGAATTACCATACTCCTTATGCAAGTATTTGTGTTGTGATGTATTTTGATGACTTCTAATTTTACATATCTTAAATAGTCCAAAAAAAAAAAAAATCTTGATTTGAGCTAAGTACATTTATTCTTAGTGTTTTCAAAAAATACCAGTTTTCCATATTTATCAATTTCAAAAATTAGAATTGCTAATTATTGTACATCTCTAGTATTATTATATTTATCCAATTTTACACCTATTAGTACAATACACATTTATTTATTTTTATCAAAAGTATAGGGTAAAACATATTGGTTAACTCATATATTTGTTTTGAGTATTGCTTTATTTTTCAATTTTAATTCTAGGGTTTCAACTAATTTTTTATTTATATATACTAAAGAGAAATTCTATTTGACCTCTAGGCTTTAGAATACATTTTTAATCACACTAATATGTTTGCATGTCATTGGATTTCATTTGAATTTTATTTTTTTATTTGTAGAAACTATGTTTCTACATTTTAAAAATTTATAAGACTTGTCATTCTTGCAATGATGTCTTTAGCTTTACTTGATCCATGGTGTGAGGGGTACTACCTCAATACTCAATCCATTAGAAAACACTATATATGGAATTCAGTTTCCAGTTACCTCAAAGGATATAAAAATGTCTAATATCTATTTTTCAGCCTTGAGAAGTTTTTGACTATGTATTCTTGTAGTACACAGTAAGCAATTAGCGATGATAAGTTACTCTCAATGTACCCTAGAGATGGGATAATTGTGGCTACATGATGGTGGAATCATTTATAGTTAGTGACTCTTTAGGTTGTGCTCATTATTTATGATAGGATCAATATATCTGAGAGCCTAAAAAGTAAATACACCTTGACTAGTTACAACCCTTCTCCTGTTTGTAAATTTCAAAGTTTTAAATTAAAATCATGGCTACCATAAACTAATTTTTATTACATATTTTGAAGTTTACCATTACATTATGTGTTAATTTTAAAACTATCAATCATTATATATGTACAAAATTAAAATCTAAATTTATAAAAAAGGATAAAATATATAATTTACAATCTCAAGCCTTCCTCAATTCATATTGTTTAAATATCGAATCCTAGCACCTACCTATCACCACGAGGTGCCAATGGGAATTCATGATTCATTTTTTCCCTCGTGTTCTAATTATTAGTCCATGACTCATATTATATTATATGTTCAGACTGTTAACACTAGATGAGGGTGGATATCTCATCAGTCGTGATAGCAATAAGGTCGTAAACATGTTCCACCTTAAACCCCTTGACCTCCCACAAGCTAGGTCTATCATACCAAAGGGTATGATATTATTGATCGACTACAAAATACTCATGTTAATATTTCAATGTTAGAATTACTCCAAATAATGCTAATGTATAAAGATGATTTTTATGAAGCATTACACAACATAATTTTACCTAGTAATGTAAAACCAACATATGTTGCCTCTATTTTTAATATGTTATGATGGAGGGACGACTTACCACCCAAGAATATCATAGATCAACATTTACCATTATATATCTAGGTTTATTTGCACAACTAAGTTGTTAAAAGAGTTCTTGTCAATAATGGATCATGATTAAACATTTTCAATATCTCTTTCTTAAACCTACTAGGTATATAAGCATAATATCCTACTTATTCAGATGTGAACATTTGAGGATTTGATAATATTCCATGGAAAGTACTTAGACAAAATACAATGCATATAATTGTGGGCCTCATATGATAGCCACCATTTTTTAGGTCATGCCTAATGCCCTTAACTATACTATTATTTTAGAAAGACCATGGATACATGAGATGAGCATAGCTTCTTCCATTCTGCATGCATATCTAAAGTTTGGTCACCAAGGGTACATATATACATTCCCTTTAAATCAAGAACCATTTAAGTATTGAGCATTAACCCAACCTAAGGATCATTAAATTCATCATATGCAACCACATGCACAATAATTTGGATCAATAAAGACACAATTTATTTTTTTGCTTCAATAGAATCATCAACAACCTACTATAGTTAATATGGATCTGGGCTTAAATATTTACAAAAAAATGGGATATACAGGACAATAATTGAGAACACATATAAAAGGAATTGTTAACCCCATTTGAGAAGTTCATTTGAAAGAAAGGCAAGTTCTTAGATATTTAAAGGAATTAGGAAAATCAATGTTAGCATAGATTCCTAGAAAACCCATCAAAACATGTTAATACAAGGATAGCTATGTGAAGTGCAATAGAAGTATACAACAGACAATAACTCAAACTAAAGCAACCTTGTTAAAAGTAAAAATGAATATATTTACACATGAAACATGTGATTAATAAGTACATAACATGTGGAATAATCTACATGATTAATAGATTAATAAAAATAAAGCATTCATTACACACTGAACAACAATAAAAGACACTCAGAGAGAAACCATTTCAGAACTTCATATTAATCTCTATCACATCAAAACCATTTTACAATGCAATTGAGTGCTATATATAAAGTCTTACAAGGTGCTTTTGCTTCATATCCCATCCTTTCACTACATCCAACTTTTTTCATTCTGGAGACTATTGTTATGATTTCAAGTGTTGAATACATATAAAAAGAGTTAAAAAAGATAAAATAGTGTGAGTCATACACATGTCCACCAATTACATCCTGAAACTTTTTAGCTGTGTTCTACTCCCAAAAATTAAAGGAATTCAAGTGTACACTAACTACTATCTATACACATTTCCTCAAAGTAATGTTTGATCTAGCACATGGAGTTCATAATACATCTACATTACAATTGGTATACCCTCAGATGATCAATGATATACAACTTCCTTAGTGATTTGGACATTAAATGAATTTTCAAATCAATAGTCTCTTTTAGAATACCTCGTGACATATGAGGAACTTATTTTAAAACTACCTGAGCATACTTGGAGAAACTAAAGATACTAATGTCCATATTGGAACAAATGGTCCAAATATCATTCCTATAACACCATATATGGAAGAAAAGTCAAATTTAATTAATGAATTGACTAGAATTTCACTATGGAGCAAATAAATATCCATGGGAGATACTTCTCATAGCTTTGTTAAATGAGGATGAAGAGAAAACTTTGTGGCAAGTATTACAAAGATATGTTTGGAATTAATCCTACATGATTACCCATACCTATTTGTACTTTTTAAATTTTATACATTATACATATGCATACAAAGCCCAACATAAATCTTAATTACAATTCAACAAAGTTGCTTATAATAACTCTGTTAATAACATATAAACATTAGTCCCCTCAAAATTATAATAAAAATATTAGATTAAAAACACTGAATATATTTTAAATTTATATGTTAATTATAAATATTCGGTAACAAATAATAAAATATGTAGAAAGTATTTTTGAGCAGTATCATCCACCAAACTCAACGACGCGTGTCACGTTTCCGGAAATATTCCGGTCAATGACACGTCATCTATCTGGAAATATTGGGCAAAAAAACGGGACGCGCTTCAGACACTTTTTCCGGCAGTATATATATGTCATTATACTCTCTTCAAGATGCAGCGTCAACACACTCCACATCTCATTACTCCACACTCCACCTTGTACTGTTATTCATTGCCTGCTTGCCCACATATTTCATTTTGCCCTACGACTATGGACAAATCCTGCAAACAACAGCGTACCCAATTGACTCCTCCTCCACACAGTCATGGAGATAATAGCCGCCAATTTAAAGGAATTCGGATGAGAAAATGGGGAAAATGGGTCTCGGAAGTGAGAATGCCCAACTCCAGAGCCAAAATTTGGCTGGGGTCTTACGACACCGCTGAGCAGGCAGCCCGGGCTTTCGACGCCGCCGTCTATTGCCTTCGCGGACCCAATGCCAAATTCAATTTTCCCAATTCCATACCACACATTCCGTCTGCGTCTTCACTTTCCCGTCACCAGATTCAACTCGCCGCAGCCAAATACGCTTATGGCGAAATCCCCTCAACCACCAACAATAACAACAGCGACTTCACCGAAAAGCCCTCATCGCCGTCGACATCCTCCTTCCTGTCGGAAATGGAGGCGTCAAGTGACAGTCAAACGATGTCCAAGGAGCAGCTGGACTTCGCAATGTGGGAATCTTTGTTGGGAGATTCAGACGGCAATCAGCTGTTAGATTTGGATGAATTCCCGTTATTTGACGCAGCGACATTGGAGCTGACGTCGCCAATAGAGGAGCAGGGGTCCGTGTTTTTCGACACACTGCGGTTGTGGAATTTTTAAGTTAATATGGACAAACTCATTTTGTAACTCCACTGTCCACTGTCCACTGTCCACTGTCCACTGTCCACGTCGGCAGGGACGAGGAGTACCACGTGGACGTCGTAACGCCTAACATTTATTTGAAGCGTGCTCATTGGTGCTACGACTTATCTGAATCTGGATTAGTGTGACGTGTCTAAACTGCTGGTCTGAGGCTTAGGACACATTGTACCCCACGAGAATATGAGATCGATGTTACTTACACATACTGAAGCAGAAGCTGAAGTGGGAATTTGGACTTCAGTTTGCGGTCCTTTACATTTGTTGTGGCCTTTGTTTCGAGGTGTAGTACTATTTATTACAAAATTCATGGTAGATATGACTAGTACGTGCTGCGCAAGTACTATTTTAATTTTTTTTTGTTTCGAGGTGTACAATGTCACTTTTAACCCAACTTTGTTATACATGAGTTTTATGCACATAATTGTCTCTCATTCTTTATTTTCTCACATCCACATATTTTCTAAGAGTTTGGCCCTCTCATTTTGATGTCAATTACTTATACGAACACATCAATATATATCAAATCAATTAAATATATTACTCATACATCTTCAAATCATTAAATTTGCAATTATGTTTCTTAGACACTAACATCAACCTTAAACAATTCCATCATGAAATTGATATGAGGGTGACATTACTAACCATCATTAAGAAACTTGTCTTTTTCAAAATTAAATCATTCTTATGGATTGATCAATTTTTCAAGTATTTTAGTGGTGTTATAAATTATCCAAATGGACTCATATAAATAAAAATCAAAACCACACTTAGTACTCATTTAGAACTTGTATATCAAAAATCTATACACTACTACATATTGAGAAAATCTATCATATTCTTTCCACATTGCAAATCAATTATTAAGAGTAGTCATCAACCAAGCATGAAGCATACTAGTCCAAATCAAGGGTGAATATTTTCAAGTATCAAACTCCAAATTCTAGGTGCATTCATATAGTAAAGGAGCACAATTTCACATTCACGTTAATGAGAAGAACAACATGTGGCTTGATTTCCCTCTTTAGAGTATTAGATATATAGGCAATGGTCAATCATCAACAAAGGTGATTGGGATCAACAAAACACATTAAAATTCTAAAGCTTTTATACATTTCTACCCATCACAATAATACTTAGGGTTTTAAGGAGAAGGAGAGTGATTTTTAGAATTGCACCCATAATTAAGAGTGAATATTGCACATACATAAGTATTACAAGTAGGCATTATTGACTGCATGGTCACATAGATCCAAATCAGACCAAGATAATAATGTCAACCTTAGACACTATCATCAAATTTTCTTCTGGACCCTGATGTTGGTAACCCTACATGCATAAATAGCCAATTCTAGATCCAAGCAAGAAAAACCTACTTCCAACCCTTTCCCATTATCAAAATTTATTCACAGTCAATTAGTAAATCAGGAAAGATAAGTATCTGATCTCTTTATTAATTTCCATATATATCACATGTCACTTGTCAGATCTATTTAGGTAGTTTACATTCATATTCACGCTTAATTATCATGCTTTATAATTTGAATTAATTTTCAAATTTCTATCTTAGTTTCGGTTTTAAAATTTAAATTAGGGTAAAAGAGAATAAAGTAAATCAAACAGTGGAAAAGGGGCATCGAGCGTGACAGAATTCAACACTCTATGATGAAGGTTTTCAAAGGAGCAACTAAATGATAAGAATTAGGTTCAAATATTTCTAAATGCATCATTAATGAATATAATAACACAAAATCCTCTTGTTGAAGGGGTTGACAAAGAGTTAGGGTTACCTTGCATAGAGGGTCACAAAGTGACCACTAGGGAGTACCTAGAAGGTTATAGTATTATATAATTATTTAACCTAATATATGTATGAAATTCAAATGAATTGATGAAATGGATATTGGATATAACACATGAGGGCAAACTCCACTTTGGAGGAATGAGCATGAGGTCTTTCCTACGTGAATTAGCCATATCACAGGGCTAAAGGTTTAAGGCAAAGATATTAACTCTACATTTTAAGAGAGAGAATATTGTAGAGATTACAATAGAGTTACACTTGCAAATGCAAGGTTAAAAATGAGTCTTAGCCACATAGAAACACCAATAATCTAAAAATCTAAGGATTTACCAAGCCAAAAATTAATCGCACTCAAATGGAGGTGTATTTAGGTGGGGAATATACATGATATTTATTTTTCAAGAGGAGATAAAAAATTCTATATAATCATATTTTTTAAGTGTTGAAGGATCTGAATTCGTGCAAAGAAAAGTATGTCACACTTTGCAAACAAAATGTGTGACACCTATTTGTCCAAAATGACAAGCTGGTACAATAATGTGTTGTTGGAAATTAGCATGGAGTCAATGTTGCATAAGATATTAATAGACACATACAAGGATTATGCACAACTTTACATGATGAAACATTTCACTTTGGTAATGGTTAAGGAGAAAGATGATTCATGGAGCTCTTGGATGAAGTTAACCTTGTAGTATGTGCACAATACATAAATATGGAAGTGGATAGACTTATTAGTATCAAGTAGGCATATTTTCAGGTGGAAAAGGTTGATAAGGATGGAATAAACCTTAGGAAATATTTTTTCAAACATGGAAAAAACTAATAGATGAAGATGAGGATTTACAAGACGACACTTTAGATCTGACTCCCATGTAGGAATGTGTGTTGAATGAGGATAAGTTTCATATTATGTGCAAGTTGAGTCCCTCATATGTGAATCCCACATGTATAGATGATTTCCATCATGGAATTTCGGAGAGGATGTTGCACAAGGTCAGGATGAAGAGGAAAATAAATATTAATCAAAAGAAAAGGCAAAGAATAAGAATGACATTGCACACAAACCTAGTAGATAGGTAAGTGAAAGTAAGCTAGAATAATCACCATCAATAAAACATAATGTGAAATCTTAAAATAAGATGAAGAATGAAATAAAAATCATGAAGTCATCAAAACTACAAAATCAAAAGACCATGCATTTTAGGATGAAACATGATTTTGAGCTAAAAGTAGTTGAGATCCACATGGAGGAGAGTGAATTAGATGTAGAAGAGAAGTAAACAACGCACTAATATGGCTTGGATCCCATGAATTTTAATTATTTTCTAACTTGATGACTAAAGGGAAACAATAATCAATTTATGGAAATGATGATGTAGAGATGAAGGTTCAAAAGCTTTTGAACATATATGCCACAAATCCAACATTACAAATTCCAGTGGAGGGAAAAAATATAGAAATATAAATAGATGATGGTTAATAAAACATCTTTTATGACCCATACAAGATGAAAGTTCCATAAAAAAAATCAGTATTAGTAAACCTAGCTATTGTAGAGTGGATACAAAGAAAGTTAGTCAAACATTAGTCAAAAAATCATGAAAAATTCATTAAAGACATAAAAAAACTTAGCCTATCTATTCATGTGAGGTTTGCTAATGAAAATGAAAGATATATTTAAGAAAGCAAGAAACCTATACCTTCCCAAGTGAATCTACCATCTAAGACTGGCTCATAAGTATGTTTTCCCCTTGATCAAGAGCTCTTGTCTTTGTCAACAATGGTGGCCAAACTCCTCCAATGCCTCAAGAATTCTTTGCATAACTTAGGCTTAAAGTAGATGAAATATCTAATCTAGCCTATCAAATGAATCTTGATAATGAAACACAATGATAAAAATGGTATTTGAGGTTTGACAGGTTTATGACAGAGCATGGCTTTAGTAGATGTCAATCTGACCATTGTGTTTATTTTAACAGATTGGATAATGGTAATTATATTACCCTGTTACTATATGTAGATGATATTCTTTTTGTAGGTTCACACATGCAGGATATTAATGAGCTTAAGGTAAAATTAGCTCACACATTTGCCATGAAGGATTTAGGAGCAACAAAGAAAATCTTTGGCATGAGTATTAAGAGAGACAGGAATAATCACAGTTTGATTTTGTCTTAAGAGGATTATGTGAATAAGGTGTTGGAGAGGTTCAATATGCAGGATGCAAAATCGGTAAGCACACCTATGGCTGGACAGTTCAAGTTGAGCAAAGAACAGTGTCTTAAATCACATGATGAGGTTGAGTACGTGAGTAGAGTTCCATATGCTTCAGTAGTTGGGAGCTTGATGTATGTAATGGTATGTACTCGACCTGATATTGCCCAAGCAGTGGGAGTTGTCAACAAGTTTATGGCCAATCCAGGGAAGGAACACTGGAAAACAGTTCAGTGGATTCTCAGATATCTAAGAGGGACCAGTAGTAGGCATTTATGCTATGGAGGGTTAAACACTTCTCTACATGGGTATGTAGATTCGGATATGGCAGGTGACTTAGATGGCAGGAGAAGCACCATAGGATATGTGTTCACTATTGGTGAAACGATGGTTAGCTGGATTTCAAAGTTGCAGAAGGTTGTTGCCTTGTCTACTATAGAGGCAGAATACATTACAGTCACAGAGGCTAGCAAGGAAATGATTTGGATGACTCGGTTCATGGAAGAGTTGGGAAAGGAGCAAGAGAGTTTCAAATTGACAATGATAGTCAAAGTGCAATTCATTTGTCAAAGAATTCAGCCTTTCATTCAAGAACCAAACATATACAGCTTAGGTACCACTTCATTAGACAGGTATTGGAGGATGGACAGTTGAAGCTAGAAAAGATCCATACGGATGAGAACCCTGTGGATATGTTAACAAAGTCGGTAACAAAAGAGAAGTTGAATCTTCGTTCGACTTTTGTTGGTCTTCAAGATTGAACTTGAAGATGGTGAAACAAACTAGAGGATGTTGTTGTACAGGTATAGGTGCAACTGCTTATCTCCAAGTGGGAGATTGTTGAGTTGTGGAGCTAAAACCTTTACCAGATGAGCAAATGCAGAGGTTGCTGGAGTCACACAGTCGCTGACATCAGTCAGGAGTCGACCAGAAGCTACCAATATCGATTATGGATTGGTCAACATCGGTCATATGCAGACAGACAGGGACCAACGTTGGTCACTTGTGCATTCCAGAAGTCTATTTTTGAGGAAGAACAGATTGTTTGCATGAAAAGAGTAACTGTTAGTATTGAGTCCACATTTCTATTTTTGGCAGGACTGATTTAAACTTTTGATTAAGAGGTGTATCTAACGGTGGAGAATGCATAGCTCATGAATCCTAGTATTATATAATAGGGTTAGATCTTCATAGTTTGGACGATGAGAAAAAGGGTAGACAATTCAAGGATTGAATTGGTAGTAATTAAGAGAGAGAACTCTTGAGGGAAAGAGATCTGTACATCTGAGAGGTGTGGAAGAAAGAGAGATTTCTTCATTGTATTTCCTTCTGGAAGAGTTTAATACAAGTTTTCGTTGTTTCTTGTATCTCCTATTCTTTGCTATTTTTGATTTCTAGTTACTTATTAATTCTGGTTTCAATTCCGTGTTTAGTTGCTTATACAAAAGTAATCAATTGTGTTGTAAGATCCTAACAATAAATTATATGAGTAGATATGTTTTGTTTAATAAAATGTGATATGCAATTGTTGATTAGCATGTTTTCACAATTTGCATATAGAGAAAAAACAAAAGGATTTGAAATGATAATTTTTTTGGAAAACAATAATAAATCAATCTATTTGTTACAATTTTAACTCAAATTTAATCCTTTTAATAGTATTTATGCTGTACAACATTTCAAAAATTATAGAGGATGTTGAATGCATTAATTATATACGAGAATTATGAAAAATTATTATATAAAAATTTGTATTGAATTAAGTCCATGCTGTTATCTTAGTCTTGAATCAAATCAATTATTTCAATCCAAGTCATTGATCAAGTTAATATTATGCTGAAAATCTGAGTTTATTTGCAAGTAATCTATTATTTATATCATTTAGATTTAGTCTTGTTTTGATCTTGATTTAAAACACTTAGCTTTTAGGATATAATGTTAGTATGAATATTTCATTTATCTTTTTATTGTAATCCTAATTGGCTCTAGAATTGAATAGTAGATTATAGATTTGAGTAGATTTTAATATAAATTTCATAATCAAATTTATTGCAAAAAATCTCCATCTCACATTTGGCGATCAAACTGGGAGCCCTCCTTTGTGCTAATCTTGTATGTGAAGTGTGATTATGTAGCTTGCATGACTGATAAAACATAAATATGGGCTCCAAAATTTTAAAATATCATTTTCCAGGCAAATAACAATTTTGACATGCAAATAGCAATTTTGCACTTGTAATTTTGACCTCTCAATTGCAATTTTACATCAAACCATTACGTTAACCATTAGCCATTAGGTCACTTGACTGTTTTCTTGCAGTTCCACAAAATCACTTATTGTTAATCATGGTTTTGATATGCATCTACAATTTTGAACATTATAGTTACAATTTTTATTCCTATCTACAATTTTGACTAATCTTGTTACAATTTTGATCTCAGTTCATAAATTTTTTAAATTCATAATATCAGGGGTTTTAAACATGTTTTTCTAAAAATTTTGCTTTATATCTAACCTGGTTGGTTATAGGAAACAAGCAAAGACTCTATCAAACTAAATTCACAAAGTCCTAACTTCTAATCAAAATTGCTTTTATGCAGTTGATTTTTTGACTTCCAATTGCAGTTATGACACTGTCAATAATGATTTTGACTAATAGTAAATTTACAAAAGTTTCCAATTTGTAATTAGTTATTTTTTCTGATTGAGCATATCATTTACTATTTTTATTATCCCTAACATCAATTTTTTTAGGATTGAGGTACAAATATGATATTAAGTCAAATTATGACTCCTAGTTTTGATTTTAAAACTATCATAATTAATCCTATGTAAGTCTTAATAAAAGTTATAAATATCATAATCTAATATCAACATATTTAAACATCTCTTTTAAGTCCATTAAGTCTATGTAAACCTATCAATATACAAACTTTTTTTTTAATTTTTAATATCGCTTCTCTTATCTATGAGTTTGGTTATGTAATTAGAAATTTTGTCTACATTATCTACGGTTTTGAATTGATAACTAGTCAGCTGTAACCAAGCAGTCTGCAATATCACTAGTCAATAATTGCAATTTTGACAAAATCACCTATCTGCAGTCACAATTTTGTAATATCACCAATTGCATTCATGCCCTACTGCTAGCATTCTAATTAACCATTTTGTAATATTGCTACTTATCCATCTGCATTTTTGAATTTCAGTTGCGGTTTTGAAAATGTTATTAGTGATTTTGAATAAGCCTAATCGTGTGTAATCATAATATTTTATTAATTGTTTGAAAAATTGATTATATTTACATTTGCATTTTTGACATGTTATCTATAATTTTGACTCTCTAGAAGTGATTTTGATTAATAAGTGACAGTGTATCTCTAGTTTTGATCAAACTAATAGCGATTTTGATTTTGATTTTTCTTTGAAAATTATTACTTTTGAGTGCATTTTTTAAGATCATTTTCAGTGAATTTTAAGTCTTTCCAAGGGTTCTGCAAGTCTCAAATTATTTTTGGCATCAAAGACACTACCCCTTGACCCCACCCTATACCACAATAGGGAGTGCACATGGGGCACTATCCCTAGACCTCATAAGGAGCATTGCCCCTTGACCCTATAAGGGGCATTGCCCCTTGACCCTACAAGGGATGCTACCCCTTGACCCCACTAGGGGTTACCACCCCTAGACCCTAGTGTTGTGGCTCCTTATTAAAAAAAAATTATAGTGTAAAACCCATAATTTTTTTAGTATTTTTTTATGCATTATTAGATTAACATTTTCACAGGTGCTAATTTAGTAGTAGTTTTATCTCACTTGATTTTATCTATCAAGTTACTAACCAATTGCCTTGCATTTAATATTTTGACACATCTTTGTGTAATGTCTTGTCTTTCAGGTTGCCCCTCATGATTTATAAATTAAAACTACTAATCACTTGATTTGTAGGTTGCCTGTTAAACACTTTACCATTTTTAAAACTATCTTTGCATATATTTTTTTTACATATATCACATCTAAATTAATCAATTAATCACATATCTTTTGTCTGCTTGAGTGAACCCGAGGGATATAATGATGTATGCTCTCCACTTTATGTTCGAGCGACGAGTCTTGAAGGATAAAAAACCACTAACAAACCCTCCCATTTTTATTTTTATGGGGCAACATAATATGGAAGTGATATCCACGCACTTGCCATAGTCTTAGGAGAAATGTGACTGTAGATTTCACCACCATACACAAATCTACACTCCATGTTCTGGAAGATTATAAATAAGAAAGAGAGTTATCATTAGGCCAAGTGATTGACCACATATAGGTCTTTTATGATGGGAAATATTTAATTCTCTAATCCAAACATCAAAAAACACCCTATATGGAGTTGGGCGTCATGTACCTAGCTTATATCGTAATCTCTCCTAGATAGCATGAATAACTTAGAATAGTACCATCCATAATAGGGACTTGCTATCAAAGTCAGTATCAGATCCTAAGTGATCATTAAATGCAAATGGGGTTGAGATGGTTTGGGATATTTCATAACAAGTCACCCACCAAGCCGTTAGATGGTACAGTCACTAGGTTACACTCTTGAGTTAGTCGTTAATTATAGGTTTATGGTTTGCTTGATTTGGTGAATGTTGTGTTAGACCAATGTTGTTTGTGAGCTGAGTCAACCTTTTGTTGGGAGGAGGATGGGTAAACCGGAAGCACACAATTTGATTACCAAACCAAACAACTTAATATGCGGAAATTAACCAGATTCACCAAGTAACTAGAATTCAGAATAACACAGCATATGAGAGACAATACCAAATTGTATTAACACTTTATACAGAAAAGAATACAATAAAGAAGATGCCACTTCTTCTCCACCACCTTACAGAGGTTTCCCACACCTCAAGTGAACAGTAATTCTTCTCCCCAAAGCTCTCCCTCTCACAGGTCCCAACACCCAACTCAAATACAGAGTTGGTGTTCACCTCCCGTGCTCCACGCACACCACAAGTGCTCCACGCACTCCACAAGCACTCCACGTGCTCCACAAGTACTCAAGGTACTTCAAGTAGATCTCCCATGAATCTGCAACAACCTGCAATTCAACAGACCATACTTATGGAAGGAACTCCCTTGCCTTCCTCTTGCTCTATCCGAGTACACACCTGTACTCCAAGTAGATCCTGCCTGATACTGCTCCCTGTTGTGTTGCTGTCTATATGACCTTGCACACCTGCAAATCAAACAATGGTTCTATTCACCTGTGAACCTCGACCTTGCACACACATACACCTGCAGATCAACGATCTTACTTACCATGTAGATCTCCTATATAGGCCATGCAACTGTGACCAAGATCCTACACTCCTGAAGAACCCAGCTGGCTCTCCAATCCAGCACCAACACACCTGGTACTGTGGCACTAGGAGGAACGCACCATAGCTCTACCTCACACACAGAAGGAGCTTATAATTATGCTCTCTTACTCCCTAGCACACTTTTCCAATACAACCATGAGTCTATTATATAGATCTCATCCAAACAATGATTAGACATCTAATTACCATAATTAGATCCGTAGCTATGAGTCTAAAATTAGCACTCATCATGCAAACTCTTGGTTTGTTAGCTAACTGCCCGTAAATAGCTCGCAGTCAAACCACACAGGCGACCGACGTCGGTCCCTGTCTGCCTGGGGTCGCCGACGCCGGCCGATATATGACCGACGTCGGTTGCCTTCCTATCTTACCCTGCCGATGCCGGTTGGCCAGACCAACGCCAAACACTTCTGACACTCAGCAACTCATTCTGCAACCTCCTCCATGTCTGCATCAGTGAAGCTTTTAGCTCCACAATCCTAACAATCTCCCACTTGGAGATAAACAGCTGCACTGTACCTGTACCTGTACTCCATCTAATCTATTTCCTGGTTTGTATCCCTCTTCAAGCTCCCACCTGAAGACAACCCACCACACATCCCGTGGTGTACCACCTGTCATCCGAGTAACCTGCCACATCCGAACCTACAACACCTGTAGTGAAGTCCTGACCCTGCATAGCAACACCTGCTGCCGGTCCCTCTCAAAAAACCTGAGAACTCACTTCCCCGAATTGGCTCCTAACTCTCTGACAGCTCCCACTGCATGGGAATACTCAGGTCTATACCAGACCTCATGTGATTTCGGACACTGTACCTGTCCAGCCCTTAGTGTGCTCCAGCTCTGCATCCTGAACCTCGCCAACACCTGATTCACATCAGCTCCCACTCGAGACAAAATCAACCAGGGATCTCCATGCCTCCCATGTCAAAGAATTCCGCTGCTCCAAACTCCACCTGACATGCCACTGAACTAATCTTACCCTTAGCTCAGCAAAACCCTGTATGTACACCCCTGCTAGCTAGCATACTATCCACATACAGTAACAGAATGATGTCATGACTCATCATCCCCCTGGTAAGACAAACCACAGTAGTTACCCTGACATTGACTGAAGCCATGCTCCGTCCTCCACCTGTCAAAACCTGTACCACTGTCCTGCAGCTCCACAAGACCATATACCTGATCTTCCGTCTCACGTATCCGTTCTCTCTATTCTTCTACTAAGGTATCCATTCGTCTCTGTGCTTTCATACCTGCTGGCATCTCTACCAAAACACACCTGTCTGGTTCTCTTCCAAGGAATCACATCCTCATCCATGCCAAGCTCACACCTGTTTCCTGGATCCTTCCTGCTCTACAATCAGCAACATGTATAAAGAAGAGGAACAATGAATTTGAGGGCCTACTTACGCCTTCAGTCCTCCGTATGGGTGTTTGAGACTCCTTGACAGCGTGCTGTCCACCCAAAATCCGTTTACAGTGACCGACCTCGGTCACCCCACAGTCTGCATCCGACCGACGTCGGTTCCATGCGTCTGTACCTGACTACCAACCTGCCTGCGCTGGTGTCCCTGCTGCCGACGTCGGTCCTCTGACCGACATCGGTCTTACATACTGTCGACGTCGGTCCTCTGACCGACGTCGGTCTTACCCTGCCCGACATCGCCGGCTTCGGTCTGCACATGACCGACATCGGCACCTGTCTGTTCGACGCCGGTTCCTCCTGACCGACATCGGTACCTGTGTTCACCTGTGAGTGATGACTTTTTACCCGCGAGCTTCTTTGAATCAAAACCCATGTCCAAACTGCCCTGCTCAGAAGTATCCAGCCACATCCACTGGGTTCTGTCCGCCATCTCCTCCATAAACACCAAGGCTTTCCAGTTCTTAAGCCTGTCAAATATATCTGTCTTCCGCTTAAGAACATGCATCTCCTTCCTGCTCATGTGACCAAGCCTACGAAGCCACGTCTCCGCAACAAAAGAAGAATCAGTAATATAAACAAGTAGATAAAGGATACCTATTTTCTTACCACCAGCTAATTCAAGTGCATCCGCTGTGAGAGTTCTTGTGCATCTCTCATCACCCAATCTTTCTGAAGAAATTAGCCATATCTCCAAACCTGGGACCTGCATGACCTTCATCAACACCTGTGTGTTGGCCGCTTGCAATTTCAGCTTCACTTCTCCTTTGCCAATCCTTTGGCAAGGCTCACCAGCTCCTCTACCTGGAACTGCATGGAAAGAGGCAACCGAATCTTTTATCCAAGATTCAACTTTATCCAAGAAACCTGCAAACACATCCTGTGCAACAACACCTGCTACATCTGTATCTTCAGTTTCTTCATGTTGATCTGCTACCAACCAACAATAATCTTTTACCTGCTCTTTCTTTCCATAGGACCGTGAGTGACCATCTGTGCTTTTCAACTCCTCCATTCTTAGCTTACTTTGATCTGCTGTTGCTCTACTCCCACTCGATCAGAAACCCCTGAGAGTGACCTGTAACCAAACACAAAACCTGCTTCCTCCAACCTCAGCTCTGATACCACTTGTTGGTATCAAGCTCAAGAACCTACAACCAAGGCTCTGATACCACTTGTTGGGAGGAGGATGGGTAAACCGGAAGCACACAATTTGATTACCAAACCAAACAACTTAATATGCGGAAATTAACTAGATTCACCAAGTAACTAGAATTCAGAATAACACAGCATATGAGAGACAATACCAAATTGTATTAACACTTTATACAGAAAAGAATACAATAAAGAAGATGCCACTTCTTCTCCACCACCTTACAGAGGTTTCCCACACCTCAAGTGAACAGTAATTCTTCTCCCCAAAGCTCTCCCTCTCACAGGTCCCAACACCCAACTCAAATACAGAGTTGGTGTTCACCTCCCGTGCTCCACGCACACCACAAGTGCTCCACGCACTCCACAAGCACTCCACGTGCTCCACAAGTACTCAAGGTACTTCAAGTAGATCTCCCATGAATCTGCAACAACCTGCAATTCAACAGACCATACTTATGGAAGGAACTCCCTTGCCTTCCTCTTGCTCTATCCGAGTACACACCTGTACTCCAAGTAGATCCTGCCTGATACTGCTCCCTGTTGTGTTGCTGTCTATATGACCTTGCACACCTGCAAATCAAACAATGGTTCTATTCACCTGTGAACCTCGACCTTGCACACACATACACCTGCAGATCAACGATCTTACTTACCATGTAGATCTCCTATATAGGCCATGCAACTGTGACCAAGATCCTACACTCCTGAAGAACCCAGCTGGCTCTCCAATCCAGCACCAACACACCTGGTACTGTGGCACTAGGAGGAACGCACCATAGCTCTACCTCACACACAGAAGGAGCTTATAATTATGCTCTCTTACTCCCTAGCACACTTTTCCAATACAACCATGAGTCTATTATATAGATCTCATCCAAACAATGATTAGACATCTAATTACCATAATTAGATCCGCAGCTATGAGTCTAAAATTAGCACTCATCATGCAAACTCTTGGTTCGTTAGCTAACTGCCCGTAAATAGCTCGCAGTCGAACCACACAGGCGATCGACGTCGGTCCCTGTCTGCCTGGGGTCGCCGACGCCGGCCGATATATGACCGACGTCGGTTGGCCAGACCAACGCCAAACACTTCTGACACTCAGCAACTCATTCTGCAACCTCCTCCATGTCTGCATCAGTGAAGCTTTTAGCTCCACAATCCTAACACCTTTTACCCAAACCTATACACAACTATCTAGGCCTCTTTCACATATCATCATCTTGTATATCCTTATCTCATCATCATATCATCCTGTACACTCTCTTGTGCATATTTGCTTTGTACATTTGTATACATATTTTTAATCTTATATCATATTGTATCTTATCCTATCTCTCGTCACCCCCCTTAGTCTAGTCTCATCTATCTAGCACTAGTCACACCCCCATCACTTACATACCTTAATCCAGTCTTGACATCCCTCCATCACATCTTATCATAGTCTAACTTCAAATTCTTCACTTAGTCTTAACATTAATTCTCCTAGTGTCATCTTTATCACTTAATGCTAAAATCCATATTATCTATAACCAATCACATCCTGGTCCTTTTTTGTCACCTTATCCTCATATCACCTTATCTTGTCTTATTCATCCTTAGGGTCCTAGTCCAAACTGGTCATTTATGTTAACCTTATCTTGCCTAGTCACCTTATCCATTATATATACAATCGAGTCGAGTCATAGTCCAACTTATACTTACCTTATCATCCTTGTCAATACTAGTCATCCCATCATGTTTGTAGTCATACGCTAGTCTTCATCTATGTTAGAAAAAAATTATTTCCATATTAGTGTCTTGATTTTAATCTTGTTTGTGTCTCATCAAGTTTGAATCATACACAAAATCCAATCCTATCAATCCTTTTATATTATCTATCAAGTCATCTCAATTCAAGTCGAATCATATTAGTCTTGAGCTAGTCTTAATCTAATCAACCCCTAGTCAAAATCAATCTCTTGGGCCAGCTTAACCCCTTGTCAAATCTTAGACGTTTGTGTAGATCACCTAATCAAATTGAATCAAAACCATCAAAGTAGAGATCACATCCTAATTTGGTCTAATTTATCTTGTCTAACTTTATTGAATATTACATCACACCAAACTTAAGATTAGACTAAATCAAGCCTTTGTTCAAATTTGTTTCACACATCCCATATTCATCCCTCAATCTTTCCATTTAATCCACCGCACCTATCAATTGGAACCGGTGAACCATGTCATCCATACTTTCTCCCATCTTGATTCATGGATTCTAAAGCAAAGTTAGACAACCTAATTGAGAAATTCGTCATGGCCAATAGGGGTGCACTCCTTTCTCACCTCTATGAGATTAGTGCCCCACATTCTATAGACTTTAATCTCGTCTACTTAACATTACCTCCATTCCACACCCATCCAAATAAGTCTACTTCAAATCCTCTATTCACCATCCATATCTAGTCATGTACCCCTTCCTATACTAACAAAGGGAATCCAAACCTGGACACCTCATCTACTACTAGTCTACCCACTTACGTCAATAACAAAAGTCCACTTCTTCCACATCAAAGTCAAGAAGTAAAAAAAAACCCTATACTTATCTTAATCTATCCTTATAATCCATTTTCCACCAACTTGTTACCACTAACATGATGGTTTATCCACCCATACGACATCTTGATCCTGCCAAGCCTAAGCCCTTTTGGTATAAAGAAAACCACTACTATATATATATATCATCGATCCTAGGGGCATACCATTAATTGATGTTCTAATTTCCAAAACTATACATCGAAGACCTCATTGATCATGGTGACATTTGAATTGATAATGAACCATATGGGTCTAAATACAAGAATGAATAAGAAGAGGAATTCCAAGATTCCATTCCTAATCACAATCAAGCCCTTCCCTTTTAGATCCAAGGTCAGGACACTAAGTCCATGTTCCATGGTTCCCTAATCTTTGATAAATCCTCCATTGATGATGAGTCTATCTCCCATAAACCTAATCCTCCATTTTATCATGAGTCCTTATTCCATGGACCTATATTTTTTGAAGCCACTATCCCCCCATCATCTTCCTCCCTATCATCACTTCAAAGACCCCATGTTGAGAGGTCACTTGCAGACAATGAATCCTCTACTAGTAATATTACATCATGTATATTAGAGTTAATATTTGAGACAACACAAGTTTTGTCTGCATTAAGATCATGTCCAACACCAATATCCAAATCAAATTCTCTATCAAAATCATCATCCTTAATTAATGTTTCATATGGTGACTCTGCCTACCTTTTTTAGGATACCTTTGACTTGGATGTCAACCAATCACAAGGCATATCTTTTAATCCCAGCTAGGATGCTGAAGTCATAAAAAAGTTCTTCCAAGCTTTATCAGTCAATGAATCTAATCATACCTCAAATGCATGTATTACAAATAGTCTTTGTGATCCTTTTGTTGATCTTGAGGAATTTTTCTCTGATGTTGAAACTGGGTTTCCTATGAATCCCAATGAGGACCACATTAACCCATCACCAATCATTGACCTCATCCTACCATCAGCCCTACCTTCATCCATCATAGATTATTTTCTTTCTATCAATGATTATTTAATCACCTCCCTCCATAGGGATGAACATAAACATACATCATTGGACTCTTCCCTGAGTAAAATAATATTTGCCACAAATACAAAGGTCAAAAACCATATTTGAAAAATAATACATATTCATCAAATCATCTTTGATATAACAAGTTAAAATCAAGAAAAGTTAGATAATCAACCTAGTCAAAAAGTGTCTTCCCCTAGAGAAACCCTATTTGAGGCACTAGGGAAACATCAAAGTAAAAATAATCATCATCTATCAAGTAAAAACTCAATCTCCTTTGGTAAAGCCAAAGTCAGGCACCAAGGGATAGTTGAGATATAATCAAGTATGAAAATCAAAATAATATCAAAAGCAGTATCAAAATGGTTGATAATCCTTAAAATAATTAGATAAAAGATAAACTACAAAGTCAAAGTATCTTAGATGTCTTAAAATCTTTTGTCATATGGAACCAATCAAATGTGGAATTTCCAACATCTCCAATGGTGTGTGTGATTTCTAGTCCTACTTCTCAAACACCCATCACACCTTCCTTTCATGCTCCTATCATCAAATCAAGTCCTATACTCCACTAGTAAATCCAAACCATAAACCCATCTATTCCACACCTCATAAACTTGGGTAATATTGTCTCTTATAGGGGTGACAAAGTCACTTGGTCTAGATGTTTTAGAGGGGTCTCAATAAAGAGTCAATGAAGGTCACTATGGCATCAATGAATCCAATAGTGACAACATGATCCTAGTATCACATATCTCTAGAACAAGTATTGGTTGAAGACCAAAAAAGTGTTATCATTCCTGCGTCTCGCATCCATATGCAATAAATTGAGATGCCAAAAGTTAAAAAAGTCAAAAAAAATCATCCAATGGTGAAAACTAGTCTTCTGGTACTTTGGGCAAGAGCCATAATAAAAACCAATTTTTGGCATCATAGTAAAATAATCTATTATCTGCATTGTACCTCACCACTTAGGGAAGAAATTAGCTCCATCCCTATAGTCACGCCCTCAAGTTCCTTTTCACCCATGTCTGCATCATTTATCCATGCCATCCCCTTGTCCATTATTCCTATCTATCACATCACTTATCAACCCTATCTACATCACCCTCTACACATCCTTATTTATCTTATCCATCTGTTGTCCTAAACATCCTTATCAATCATGTATTACATCCTATTATGACCATATTTCTTATAGTATTGACCTTCTTAAGGGAGTTGAATATGTCTTGAGACATGCTCTAAATCATCTTGGCATATCCTCCAATAGACACTCGAGCAACTAGATATATGGTTCCCTCATGGTGTGGTCATTAGCAATCCCTAGTTCATTCTTCCTTCATCCTCATCCCTTTTTCATCATCACCCTCATCCTTTTGTTGTCCCATACATTATTTCATCTATATTTATCTTGGTTGATAGGCTTTGCATTCCTTTTTCTAGTATCCCTATTTTTATAGTGTATATACATATCCCAAAAGACCTAAAGTTTGGAATATCCCTAAAAAAATCCTAAAAATTATAAAATCCACAAAATACCAAATCCTCTAAGTTATTTTATCTTATGTCTTGAGTATCCCATTCATCTTATCCTATGTCTTAAGTTTCCCATCTTATTGTCATCCTACCATGTATTATATCTTTGTGATCTCATCATTTTGTCATCATGGCTTATCTCAACATCCTAGTCATCTTGTTGTATATCTTCTACAGTCTTATACTAATCATAGTCCCTAGTCCACTCCAAGTCCATACCTTGTCCAAGTTCCTATCCTTAATCCAAATTCACATCATGATTGTCATGACTAACTTAGTCTAATTCATCACCTGATCAATCATCCCATCAACTCTCATCAGGATATTTAGATAAGACATAATGACATTAGATGTATGTTACTCATCTGCTCTTTGTTGTTCGACTTGTTTGCATGTATTATATCATGTATATATCTGCATATGTTTATTTGCTTGTCTATGTTTATATTATTAGTATTTAATTAGTCTTGCATCATGTGTCTTTCATCAATGGTGAAATAAATGTGTGATGAACCTCCTACATCAATTTACCTCTTACAACAGATTTAATCAAAATATGCCAAAATAAAATAACTCTTACCAATAACAGAAACACAGAAAGCTTATATTGATCGCAGGCCTCTTCGAGGGGGCAACCTCCTTTGAGCAAGCTCAATACAATGAATTCGTGGATGCCTTTATTCGGCCTTAACACTTACTTATATACTAACTCTATTCTAACAACTACTACTTCCCCTTGTATGTGGGATAATTCGAATAAGCTCTAAGGGACGACTTACAAAGCATATGCATCCATAGCAATTAAGCACGGGTTCCTAACATCCCCTCCCTCTTAAAAAAAAAGCTTTGCCCTCAAAGCTTCAAATGTGGGAATTGTTGTTGAATCTGGAAGAGTGGTTCCCATGTTGCATCTTCTGGTTGCATGCCGTGCCATTGGATTAAGACCTCTGTGATGGAGCGGGATCGAAGTTGGCGGGTGCGCCTATCCAAGATTGCTTCGGGCTCGAGAAGGATGGAGCCTTCGTTATCAAGTGCTGGTAAAGCTGTCTGGACTCAGATGTTGGATCCAAGAACTTGTTTCAAACATGAGACATGAAAGACGGGATGAACTTGGGAGGAAGGTGGAAGCTCTAACTTGTAAGCAACTGACCCAATCTTTTGGAGAACCTTATATGGCCCATAAAACTTTGGAGCAAGCTTTTGGCGCCCTTTTTGTTTTAGTGATGATTGCTTGTATGGCTGTAGACGAAGAAAGACCATATCACCAGGTTGAAAGGTACGCTCAGAGCGGTGTTGATCAGCCTGCTGCTTCATTCGATTTTGGGCCATGTGGAGATTATTTCGCAAGGTGCGGAGAATCTGATCCCAGTTTCGAAGAGTAGTGTCAACTGCCTGAACTGGTGAGCTACCAGGATGATATGGAAGAAGTGGTGGCGGTGCTTGACCATAAACTGCCTCATAGGGAGTCATTTTGGTGGAAGTGTGGTATGAGGTATTGTACCACCATTCAGCTAGGGGAAGCCACTTGGCCCATTGATGTTGTTGTTATGAAGCAAAACAACGAAGGAAGGTCTCCAAGCATTTGTTGACGATTTTTGTCTGGCCATCTGTTTGTGGGTGGTACCCAGAGCTCATTTTCAACTGTGTGCCTGTGTGACGAAATAGTTTCGTCCAAAAATGGCTAGTGAAAGTGGCATCACGATCTGAGACAATTGAAGAAGGAATGCCATGAAGACGAAAGATCCGATCCAAGAAAACCTGTGCAACTGTGGACACGGTGTATGGGTGGCTGAGTGCACAAAAATGACCATATTTGGAGAGGCGATCGACAACAACTAGGATCACTGTCTTTCCCCCAGATTTAGGGAGGCCCTCAATGAAATCCATGGAAATATCTGTCCAGATCCTAGTAGGAATGTGCAAGGGCGCGAGCAAACCAGGAGTCAATGTGGTTTCACCTTTGTGTCGTTGGTAGGTTTCACATTCAGCCACCATCTGTTTAATTTTGGTTTTCATGCCTTTCCAAAAGAAGTGTCGACGTGCCCGCTCATAGGTTTTGAGAAACCCTGAGTGCCCTGCTGAGGGGGAAGCATGAATTTCATAGAAGATAGCCTGATGTAGGCCTGAAATTTGGGGAAGCACCAAACGACCTTTGTATCGCAGAGAAGCACCATCCCATGAATAATGTGGTATGGCAGAGGGGTCAGTGGCCAATTGATGAATGATGTGGCATAAGGATGGATCATTTACATACCCTTGTTGGACAGATTCCAACCATTTAAGAATGGGCATGGAGATGGCAGAGAGGGAAGGGTGGTCCTCGAAGGTTCTTGAGAGAGCATCAGCCACAACATTGTCTTTTCCCTTCTTATAGGTGATCTCATAGTCATAGCCCATGAGTTTGCTGACCCACTTCTGCTGAGCTGGGGATGAGACCCACTGATCCAAGAAATATTTCAAACTCTGATGATCAGTTTTGATGCAAAAATGGTTTCCCAGTAAGTAGGGTCTCCATTTTTGTACTGCATGTAAAATTGCCATAATTTCCTTTTCATATGTAGACAAAGCTAAATTGCGGCCAGAAAGGGCTTTGCTGGTGAAGGCAATTGGTCGGCCCTCTTGGAGAAGAACAGCACCCAAGCCAATGCCACTGGCATCACTTTCGATGGTGAAAGTTTTGCTGAAATCTGGCAGTGCCAAAACTGGTGTACTGCACATAACCTGTTTGAGTTGGATGAATGCCTGATCAGCTATTGCACCCCAGGTGAAAGCATCCTTCTTCAATAAGGAAGTCAAAGGAGCCGCGATCTTTCCATAATCTTTGACGAACTTGCGATAGTATCCTGTCAGGCCTAAGAAACCACAAAGGCTCTTGAGGGTGGTTGGTTGAGGCCAATTCTGCATAGCACTGATTTTTTTTGGGTCCACGCAAACCCCATTGGCTGAAACAATGTGCCCCAAATAGTCAATTTTCTCTTGAGCGAATGAACACTTGGATTGCTTGGCACATAATTGATTGTCGGCTAACAACTGTAATGCCTTGTCAAGATGTTGGAGATGCTCAGCCCATGTGCGGCTGTAAATCAAAATGTCATCAAAGAAAACTAAAATAAATTGACGGAGAAAAGGCCGAAAGATTTTATTCATGAGTGCTTGAAAAGTGGAAGGGGCATTTGTAAGGCCAAATGGCATGACAAGGAACTCATAGTGACCCTCATGTGTACGGAAGGCTGTCTTGGGAATGTCATCAGGATGCACTCGAATTTGATGATAGCCAGAACGCAGATCCAACTTGGAGAAGAATTTGGCCCCATGGAGCTCATCAAGAAGCTCATCGATGACAGGAATTGGGAATTTATCCTTGATAGTGAGGTGGTTAAGGGCTCGAAAGTCAATGCAAAGGCGCCACGACCCATCTTTTTTGTGGACAAGAAGCACTGGGGAGGAATATGGGCTGGTGCTGGGGCGGATAATGCCAGACTTGAGGAGTTCCCGGACTAAGTTCTCAATTTCCGTCTTTTGCAGATGGGGGTAACGATATGGCCGAATGTTGGGTGGAATACTTCCTGGAAGGAGAGGAATGCGGTGATCTTCAGGGTGTGAAGGGGGTAGCCCTACTGGTTCTAAAAAAATGGTTGCATGCTTGTCGAGTATGGCTTGTAAGTCTGTAGGGTGGTTAGAAGCAGCAGAGGGCTGGAGTTGAATGGAATGCAGTTGTGCAATGACCCCATGTGAGCCTTTTTTCAAAAGTTTTTCCATGCGATGAGAACTGATGATGCTAGCAGATCCTGGTAATAACCCTTTTAAGGTGTGCTTCTGACCATTATCTGTGAACTGCATCCAAAGCTCAGAGAAGTCCCATAAAATAGGTCCTAACGTGCAAAGCCATTGTGCCCCTAAAACCACATCACACCCACCTAAGGGTAGGGCAAACATATCAGAGTGACAATTATAATCACCGATTGCAAGATGCACATTTCGACACTTCCCTTTACATGGCAATGTGCCCCCATTAGCAATCATGACTTCAAAGCTAGAACAAGGGTATATAAAGCAGTCTGCTGCCTTAGCAATGCGAGGATCAATGAAATTATGAATACTGCCCGAGTCAATGAGGATTATGAGAGGGATCTTTTTGAAGCACCCTTTGACCTTCATGGTTTGGGGAGTAGTGACACCTGCTAGTGCATGTACTGAGATCTCAGGTTGAGTCTCTTGAACCATTGGGTCCTCTTCAGTGCCGAGTTCATCTTGAGCATCTTGAAATTCTGGAATATCAATCTCGCTGTCTTGTTCTGGTGGTGACTCCACATCTAGCAAGTAAAGTTTTTGTTGGACGCACTTGTGACCCTTAACCCATTTGTCATCACAGTTGTAACATAATCCTTTTTCTTTACGAGCCCACATCTCTGCCTCAATCAGGTGCTTGATTGGTGTGGTTATGGTTGTCCACTGATTCACTGTGTTCTTGGCTGGTAAAAAGGTGGGAGGTCGACTCTGTGTGGAGAGTTTATCTTCTGCTAACTTAGCTAGACCCAAAGCATCCATCATATTTTTAGGTCGAAACATTTTTACCTCTGAGCGGATCGGCTCTCTAGGCCACTAACAAAGCAACTTTTGAAGAAGTCATCTGACAACCCTTCAGTGTGATTAGCGAGTTTTTCAAATTCAAGCTGATATTCCCGAACAGTTCCTGTTTGACGGAGTTTGGTGAGGGTGCCTGTGAAATCCTCGAACGCTGAGGGACCAAACCTACCCAAAATTAAGGATGCAAAAGTTGACCAATCAGGTTCATCATTGGTCTTGAGATACCAACGGTACCACTGAAGTGCTTCTTGTTCCAAATGAAAGGAAGCAATTGGGACTTTGTTTACAGAATAAGTATTGTGGAGGTTGAAGAATTGTTCAGCTCGATATATCCATCCTGTAGGATCTGTACCATTGAACCATGGAAAGTCTAGCTTAGGTCCATGGGAGGAGTTGGAAGTAAAGGAGTGACGGTCTGAAGAAGACTCCTCCTTCTGCATTCGGTTGAGCAAGATGCTATTCTGTTGATTCAAGCCACGCATCATATCGGTTAACTCTGTAACCTGAGATTTCAATGTGGTGATTTCTTCCTCCATGATTTTTGTGCCTGCACGAGTGGTGACCATAACCAGTTGTGAATAGCCGGGGACCATAACTAGTTGTGAATAGCGGCTGTTTCAGGAATGGATTGTCTGCAACTGTGTGGTTTGAAATATCATCAACTATGGGTATGCTGTTGTTTGCTCTCTGAACCTGATAAGTTGGATATGGACCCCAGGTTTGTTTGGCTGCCTAAAGGATTTTAAAATTCTCTCTGGCCACCAAAGCTGTCTGAGCGAGTACCGCTCTCCAGAAATTTTGGCCACGGGTTTACCTCTTAACGACAGCTTTTGGTTTACCTCACGGGTGGGATCTAGTCAATTAGGATGGGGTCGTTGCCCTTTTTGCTGGCAGGTCCTCTCAATGGGCCAGCTACTTCGGGGTTCCTGTGGTACTCCTCACAATGAGTTTTAGGGCTTATGACCAAGCACTTCCCACAGTTAAGCGGATAGGTATTTACCCAATCCGAAATGATGGAACCTGCAATGAAAAATTTCTTGCCAAAAAATGGCGCAACTCCTGGAAAGCCCTGCTTTGAAAAAAAAATGCTCCAAATCTACCCACAAAGCCAAGAAAGCGCTCTGATACCAAATGTGATGAACCTCCTACAGCAATTTACCTCTTACAACAGATTTAATCAAAATATGCCAAAATAAAATAACTCTTACCAATAACAGAAACACAGAAAGCTTATATTGATCGCAGGCCTCTTCGAGGGGGCAACCTCCTTTGAGCAAGCTCAATACAATGAATTCGTGGATGCCTTTATTCGGCCTTAACACTTACTTATATACTAACTCTATTCTAACAACTACTACTTCCCCTTGTATGTGGGATAATTCGAATAAGCTCTAAGGGACGACTTACAAAACATATGCGTCCATAGCAATTAAGCACGGGTTCCTAACAAAATGAGGATGCCATGATGACACCAAAAAATATATAATGATGCTTTTAGGTGCCCTTGATGATGCAGAGTCTACTAATTTCTCCTATTCACAATCTTATTCCATCCTAATCCTAATTAAGGCAAGTCTATCCATCCTCATTTATTGGCATCAATTTTCATCCTTATTCATCCCATCCTCATATATTTAGATAATAAACAAAACCCTCTTTGTTTGATATGTATATATTTGTGTGTGTTACTTGTATGATCTGTGCATTTTTATTTATATTTACTTATTTATTATTATTTCTCTATAGCATAAATATTTTTGTCTATTGGGAAAATAATGAGGATGATATGATGACACCATAATATACAATGATTCTTTTAGGTGACCTTGATGATGCAGAGTTTTCTATTTATCCCTTTTTATAATCACACACTTTGGCACAACATCCTCTTGGTCATAATTATATCATGGGGCATACTTCTTAATGATATATTTACATTGGATTTCTTAGACTATGATGAGCCTTATTACAATAATTATGGCTTGATAATGGACTACACTCATCATTTATCATATCCTCTATCACCTACCTAATCATTTAATCATCTTTATCTCATCATTAATTTGATCATCCAGGACCAATAATCTAACCCAAACACATGTCGTAACATCTCATATCCAATCATTTCTACTAATTTATCTTCATTTCTAACATCTAAGTCACATTCTATATCTAAAAACTAACATGTCTAACAACCATTATCATCCTTATTCTCTAGCTTATCTTGTCATCCATCATCTAGTATGAAATACATTGGTCCTTTGCCTTTTTAGACTATGTAGGTAGTGGTTAGTCAGATAACGTGTCTAAGGTCAGCTCAACCACACTCTTCTTTCCTCACCATTCATCATTGCATCTCTCTTGCTCCTCAACATCCTCAACTCTTGCATTAGTCAAATCCTTGAGCTATAATATCAATCATTAATCAACTAGTATATTGATCAATCACTATCCCCAAAATCATCTCCCTAATATTTTCATCAATTGATCACACATGTTGATTGGGCGTGAAAAGTCACAACATTCATATTTTCTTTCATCACCCATCCATTATCAATGATCGGTCAATTTATATTTTAATGTTTACATTTTCCTCCTTCAATTGGGGCATGAATAGAACTATAACTTTATTATCATCTCTTACTCCCTTGCATGTGTCCTTGCTAGGGGCATCATCATTATTAATCACATTATGGGTCATTGATTCGATTTCATTGCAGTCTAACTCTTTCCCTTCATCTTTTGGTCACTCAATCATATCATTTCCATTCCCTTGTGGGATGTGTCGATGACCATGACATAGTCATTTCCGTTTCCTATGCATATGTATTTTCCAAGGGCATCATCAATTTGTAGCTCACTTCTCATGTCAATTTCATATTATTCATTATCGGTCCCCCATATAACATCCCAACCCCTTATCGCTTCGTGCCTCCCATCATTTGTTTCTTCTTTTTGAGCGACCATCCATCTCATTTTTTTTGCATGTCCCCTTGAGGGGGCATCATTTCAACTAACATAATTTACATTATCCAAGAATTGAACTGATTGTCAATGACATTTCAAATTTTCTCTGGGCCAAGTATCCTTCCATATTTTATTACCTTTTTCCCTATGTCAACAAACTAATGTGGAGAACACTTCCAATAAAGATGTGAACATTACCACTTTTTTCTTCTTCTTTTGCTTCTTATCCTATATTTGCCTTCAATGCCAATGTATATAAGATTATGATAAAATGCACATTGAATGGGGTGGATGTTTTTACATGATTTTATATTTCTCCTAATAATAGATTTTGGTTAGTTAATTATTAAGATATTGAGTATTAAAGGAAAAGGTTTTTGTTTTTTTAATTGTTACATTATTTCCTACAAAAGGCCATTCAAAATAGGGGAATGGAGAATGGTTTTATAAAGTATAAAATTTTATCTCAGATAATCGTTAAATCTAAAAGTTCTTAACCACAATGAATATTGGTTTTATAACTTTTTTAATTTCATATCAAATGACCATTGACTCTAGACATTCTTATTCATGACGGCTTGTAAAAAACATGACCTTTTTATTATGCCCCTCCACTTTTAGGTAGATGGATTTGTGTATAGGATAAAACCTACACTCAAATTATTTATGTACATGTGAGGATATATCGAGATGCCATGGATCTTGTTATGGTTCATCAATGCAAATGAGCTAGGTTTTTTTGTTACTTTAAATGACTGCTTGATCTTATCTCCTTTAATTTTCAATAGGGACTTGTATATATTTTTGAATTGAGAGAGGATTTATTTAGGTTGTTTTAATAATAGAGAGAGAGTGGGGGGTAGGGCTGGGGGGCAAATAAATATATAAAGAAAGAGAGAGATGTTTATGAATGAAGATTACAAAACAAAGAAATATGTTCAAAAATTAATAAAATTAGGTTAATACGACTCGAGAATATATTTAATTATAATAGAAATTGCTATATTAAAAGGACCTTAGGATTAGAGAATAACTAAACAAAAGAATAAAAATAAAATCATTAAAAATAAATGAGGGGTAAACCTAACATAGTAAATCCCCAACCCATATGGTTAAAATACTAATACAAAGAGCCATGTGTGGGTAGCAAGAACCCCAAAAGAGCATAAGTTGATTAAAGTTAGAAATAGTAGATGGTAGTCCCATCAAACATCTATGACCATGCATAGGATAAAGTAATTAATTGTGTCATCATCTATCACTATGAAAGGGCTAATGAAAAATTTGATAATGCTCATTTGGGATTGTGTAGGGCTGAGTGGACTAGGATGGGTGATCTTAATAGGAATTAAAACATTCCCCCTATATTCCCTCCTATTTAAACAAACTCTTATGGTAATGAATAAACTAGTAAGGAGTGTTTACCTTTATGTCCGAGTAAGTGGTTGGGAAGGAGAAAATAAATCACATATATGAGCATATCCATGATGTTGAGTATGAACAGATCCTCATGATGTTGAGTATGAATATGTTTTGGTGAGTATGAGTATGAGTATGAGAGCTAGTGTGTAGGGTACCTTAATAGTAGTATTGTGTAGAGATGAAGACCACATTACTAACTTGTACCCCCTCAATGTCTGAAGCAATAATATCAATAGGATGGTTAATAGTGATAACCTTTTTGATGGGGCAAAATAAAGATGTGATCAGTCTAGGGGCTCTAGGGTTTTATTATAAGAACCTATGTTGAGGGTGATAAGATCTCAATGAAAAAGGATTAGGAATCATTGGTCCAAGTACTAAAATAAAGTGGATAAACTATTTCCTAAGTTCTATGAATATGTTGATATCTCCCCAAGATCTCATAATAAATAGGGAATCTAAAAATGAAGTACTCCTCAGTCTTAACCTTTTTTAGGGAGCAAAGACAATATGTTTAGTCCCTGCATGGAGTATGATGATCAGTCTCAACCTATAAATGGTGTGAATAGACCCTCCACACATCAAGGGGAAACCTCAAGCCATGAGACCAATGACACTTGAGATAGTTAGGGTGATGAATTAACCTATACACCACCTACAATAAATGTTAAATGTAAAAATAAATTTTATAACCAAGTTATTGAGGAGAAGATGTCCAAACAATGCCACACAACCCTAAAAATAAAAAAAGATAATTTTATAAAAAGAATGATAATTAATAACTAATAATAAAGTGCATGGTTCTTATTAAGGTATGGGTTGTTCCCACCAAGTTGTGCTCCCTATTTTTCCCTTTCCTTTTATAAATAATATGAACTTAATAAAGTGTAATAATGATGTTTAAAACCTATTGATGTGTGTTTTGGCATGCACCAACATTCTAGGCTTGTCTCTCTACTTGCCTCTCTTGAAAGGAGATTTTGGAGAATCTCCCTAAGGTTTATATCTACCTGGTTTAGGCACACCAATCTTCACTCAGTGACTTGTTATGACCATTCAATTTTAAGGGGCATACTGGTGTGAATCCAAAACTTAGTTATAATGATATGTAGATCCTTGAACAATTTAGTGAGTAATTCATGTTTATTGTCTTATTTGGATGGGTTTCATGTAGATGTCAAAAATAATAAAATGTGCATTCATTTAATATGCCCCAAAAATTACTATTTAGGGTTTGTGTTTAGTGTACTTGCAAGTGATTTAGTGTTCACTCATTCCATTGGTTTAACATATGATAATGCAATAACGATAATGGATAAAATGGCAATCATGATATACATTTAAATTTAGATTGCATTTAGCATTTCTTAATCTAACCTATTGATAAAAAATTATAAAAGAGAAGCGAGAGGAAAGAAAATATAATCTTGTGTTAAGCAAAGCAAATTCGGAGTCACCAATTGAATGTAACACCTGAAAATCAATCCTTCATGTGACTAGCTAATCCACAATTGCCACAGGAACTATGAAAGCGTATGAGGATAATAAGAGGATGGGAGGAAGAGAAATGACCACCATTACCATGTGCATATCATCAATAAACCTCTATAATATTTTATAAATCAATATTTTCATCTTGATAATAATATTTGAGTTGATTACAATTGATTATATCTAATTTTTTCTAGTATAACACTAGGGCTACAAGATGAGGGAGAGATTAAAATACTAAAAGATAAATTTTCATGAAAAATTAGTGTGATTGGTTCTATAGTCTCATTGGGTAAAAGAAAAGATAACCCTTTTATAATAAAAATCGATCATTATATAGAAACTAAAATCTTCAAGGGGAATATTTTCCATCCAAAATGCTCAACTACCTCAATTAATGCTCAAAAACTACTTTTCTTATAAATTTGTCTCCTCTCCAAGTCACTTTTACTGTTCACCTTCTGTAAAAGACAAAAAATAAGTCATTTTCCAAAATGGGGAACTTCTGGGTCTTTAAAGTGCACTTTACCAAGACATATATGGAATAAGGTTAGATTAATGGCTATAAAAACTGATTGAAAAATCATCCAAAAAAACTAATTATACAAAAATGTCTACATTGAAATCATATTTTTAACACATTCAATGGTTCACAGATCTAATAAGCAAATCAAACATTATGACCAAAACGCTGACACCATATCCAAAATTATTGGGATTTTAGGGTTGCATTGCAGCTGTCAGGTTCCAATGCCTACATTGTGGTTATCAAAGTTTGATTACTGCAGTGTATCCCTAAAAATCTAAAAATTGAATAAGAGGATCAAAACCCTAACATGTCAAAAGGAGGTCAAAATTTTACCTTAATACAAAGTGTTAAACATGAAAAAAACTTGGTTAGGCCCAATCTTCATAATGGAGAAAGAAAAAAAGAACACTGATAGAATAATGATTATGCCTCCTTATTGGAAAATCATATCAAAAATAAATTATACCATGACATGCATATCAAAACTAGCTTTCCAACACACTAAACAGATTACAAACTAGAGTTGGAGTCAAACATTATACGTGAAACCCTAGCACCCTATCAAACCATGTTGAGACTTTAAGGCTACACTACAACTGAGATTTAGACCCATTCCTCTGTTATTTCTAAAAAATTTCATGTTTTATTAGTGTAATTTATGTCTCAAACTCCTCCCCTACCGTCATACTGGTGAGGTTTCAAGAGAATCATTGTAATGGACTCCAATATGGTTGTCAAAATGATGGATTATTGATTAATTGAAGACTTGGGATTGTTTTACTACTATTTGTGCATGTATATGGTGGTGGTTATTATTATTTCCTTATTTTTCTCCCTTCAACAACTCGTATTGACTTTGGATTTAATATCAAAATTTGGTTAGAAAGAACATTGGTTTTAGAAGATTGGCAAAACAACAGGTCCAAGACCCGCAAGAATTGGCTAACTAAATAGACCAAACCCCACCAAACAGAAAATAAAACAAAAGACGTAAAGGGAGAACTTCCCAGCACAAAAAAGCACCACCAAGAACATGAGAAAACATAATTGAAGCCAAAACTACGTCCAAAAGCCTTGCACGAATGCAACCAATGCTAACAAAATGTTAATTCAAGTCTGAGACAATTTCTACTAGAGCACCTCCTTTGAGGCCCAAATCCACCTCACCATCCATCATGCCATCAATACCAACCACATCACGCCCCAGATCAAAAATTCCCACACCTAACTGAGACACCCCCATCGAATCAACCACCAGCTTACACAAGTCATAACCCCTCCCAAGGACAGGGCACACTGAATCACATCTAAAGGTTCCTTCATGAGACTAAAATCCACCCAGAACAAATCTTTTTGCAACCAACTAAAAGCGAAGACAACAACACAACTTGCCACCCTTGATGAAAATTTGATTTTTGCCACATATAATGTCTTTCTTCTAGCAGTGGTTCAAGAATAACGATTAGATCCTTTATCAAAGCCAACGGTGGTGGGGGTAGAGATCGACCAAACTGGGCAAGGGGTTTTGAGAAAATTGAATCCAAAGCTTCCACATAATTTAATAACACCATGAATTTAGCTTCCAACACCTGAAAAATAGAGAGGGATAAAACATACCATGTCCCAACTAGAAAAAGGCAAGCAAAATTGAGGTAAGATGTCCATCGCCTCCACCGCTTCTAGCAGCCCCGTCTTAATGTTGGCACCACAAATAACTCCACCAACTCCACCACTTGTTGTTTGTCCTCCACCAATAGTAATAAGTTGCTCACAAACATAGAAGTAACATCTGAGTTAACCTTTGTACCCGGTGATAGGAATTGAGGTAGGAGTCACCTTGTACCATCTAAATGGATTGAGACACATACCCGGAATAACATCAAATAATATTCTTCAAATGGATGATTGAAACCTTGTCTAAGAATGCCATCTCCCATTTTTTAACTTGTACAAAGACCACAGGCACTATAGTGATGTCCAATATCGAAACCTCCATTCCTACCAGTAGATCAGCTTGCACAACAAACAAACCAAGCAAAAAAATGTCATATGCCATAAGCACAACCAACAATGCAAATAAAAAGCCTCCATAATGTCGCCAATAGAGGAGCAGGGGTCCCTGCTTTTCGACACAGTGCAGTTGTGGAATTTTTAAGTTAAAAGATGGCTTTACGGTTAATGTGGACAACGCCTTTTCGAATGTCCACGTGGACGTCGTAATGCATAAAATATTTTTGAAGCGGGCTCATTGGTGCGATGAATTTTCTGAATCTGGATTAGTCTGACCTGTTTTAACGGCCATGGTGTAGTTGGTCTTCTCAGCGTTACGACACATTGTATCTCACGATAATCTGAGCTTACATATTATATTGGATGTTACTGTATTTATTGTTGAAATGATGACATATTAATAAGTGCTTGTTTGATATGAGCTAAAAGTTATACAAATTGTATGTAGTATTATGGTGATTATTAGAGACTACAAAATTGGTTATAAGATATTATATATTTAAAACTTATTTTAATATATATATATATATATATATATATTTTCTTGAATGTTTTTATAAAAATCAATTTTTATTTTTAAAATATAAATATATTTAATTAATATAATAATTTTAAAAATATCAATTCTTATTAGGAAATAATGAGAGAGGAATTTATCTAAGAGTGTATATATGTTTTCAATTAATTTTTTTCTCGTTATTTTTTATTTCTTTTTTATATTTTTAAAATATATTTAACAAAAAATTTATAATAAATTTCTATGATGTTGTAAAACACTCATATAAACATAAAAGACAAGATATATATATTTTTATAAGACTTTATAATATTTTGATGATTAATTTAAAATTTCAGCTTGCATTCAATACAATTTAAAAACACACACACACCCCTTTATACTATTTTAATGATCAATTTAAAATTTTAGGTTGTATTCAATACAATTTGAACATATATATCATCTTTTACATTTATAAGGGTGTTTTGCAACTTCATAGAAATATATTTACATTTTTAATCTCTGTTAAGGTAAGGAACTATTGGTTTCACTTTTCAATTAGTCATTTTTGTTTCAGCGAATCAAATGCACACGCGCGCGCGCGCGCGCACACACACACACACACACACACACACACACACACACACACACACACACACACACACACGATTTTAATAATTCTAAATTTTTTCTAAAGTTTTTAATATAACAATTGGTATATTCTCCTAGTGTTATTTAGGAATATTCTTATGCTGACATCATAAATACTTAAGAACTCTGACAGGTCATACTGGACTATTAATTGTTACATTCATTTTTTTCTTTTAAAAATTTATTATGAATAATAATTATCTCAATGCTTTTCAATAAAAAATTAAAAGATGTACAAGAATCTACGGACACATATTACAATGTATTTACAAATTTTAATCGCTAAACTGTCACTACAACAATTGATAGGACATGTGAAGACTTAAAATAAAACTTAAAAACAACTTAATACGTGAGGACTTTAACAAAACCCTTAAAAAAAAATTATAAACCAAAAAAATTCTTCCATCATTACAGTTGTAACCGTCGTTCGAAGTTGAACTTATTGTGTGGAGATGTTGGCACCAATGAAGGAAGCATGAGGTGGGAGAGAGGTTGCAACTAACTCTATAGATAAATATCCATCAATACCAAGATATTTTGCATAACTGTGCAACAGGGTTGGAAAATGTCAATAGCACTTCAAACACTGGTAACAATATATTCAACAACCTTACACTCATGCCACATAAATATGGCGAGCCAAATCAATACAAAACCAAGAGATGTGGGCCAAGGGAGCTTGATGAATGAGCACAAAAGAATTGGAAAATATGTGATCTTATAGTAGAATGAATGCACAAGAATTTTAATGAAAATGACTTTGCTTGTATTCGGAAATATGCAAGAGGATGTGCAATAATTTCCTTCATTGATAAATAGCTTTATAATAGGTGTCTTATATAGGAGAAAGAACATCCAATTTTTACATAGAATCATGGAGTTAATTGACAGTAGACTAGTGAATAACAAATGTATAACAACCACTAAGCTAAGATAAGTGGTAGTTAATTACTATAGACTAAAGAATCACCTAAGCAAGCTGAAGTTACATGTGTATAGATTATCTATTTAATAAATAAATGGAATATTAAGTATCCTACACTAGCACCTACCCTTAAGCATAGCTTAGGTGGGGAACAAAAAGATGAGGCAACCACGTATAATGTAACTCTTATAAGTGGATTAAAAGAATAAAACCCATTGGAAAAAAAACTCCTCCCCAAAAGAGAGACAAAGAAAAGTAGGCAGGACTATAAATCCTCACACTCCAACACCCCACCTTAATCATAGCTTAGGTGGGATGGATAATTGGGTCCTGATAACGAGGCCTGATGAGGTACCCAAATATATAGTGATGATCTTAGTATCCTACAAAATATGAAAGATGTGTATCTCCACAAAGAAGAGAGAGAAGATAAGTGTAAAATGTCACATAGTGAATGTTGTAGTAGGTCTCTTTACAACAAATGTCTCTTTATTTCAGAAGAAAGAAACCATGAGCTATTAAATTGTTGAATTTACACTCAATTAGAATGCAAATAAGAATTTAGATCTTTGAAAAATGCTCAAAAGTTTCCTTACTAGTGCTCAAATTGCCAAAGTCTGATCAAGAGTCACAAGCCTAACTGTAGAAGATGGCAATAAAAAAGCATATAATGAAGGGGAGAGAACAAGAGGATATATAAGTAGCCTCATTACATTAGAGAAGAAGAATGACATGGAATATTCACTAAAATAATGTCCATGGGAAGAGGAGAGCAAGACTTGATAACTATCAAAATTGAAACTGAAGACTAGTTTACAAATGAAGCACTCAAATCTACAAGATGAATGTCCACAAGAATATATGAGTTGTTGATACTCTCAATCTATATATTATCATTGAAATCAGTAAAGTCCTTTGAAATACAAGTCTATGAAGGCTCTGAAATAACAATAATCTGTACAAGAGAAGATGTACAATCTACAATGAGACAACTAAGGTCTGATAGAATCTGTAATGGGACAACTAAGGCTTGATAGAAGGAAGAGCACTATCCATCATGGATGTATTATAATAAGAAATAAAAGTAGGAGGAGAGAGTACAACAGTCTCAAAAGAGACAATAGGAATAGGAGAAAGAGGTGTGACATAAAGCATAGTAGGACCCCCTAAAAGACTCTAAAGAGTGGTCTGAATAGTGGAGGGACACTCTATGTTCTCCATATGTTGGTATAGATCCCATGAAACATGTAACAACAAGTGACCATAGACACAGTCACAAGAGTTGGCCCAGTCATCATATTGACCTAGGTCAATAGGAATAAGAATTTGTATATATAAGAATGGAATAAGGACCTGATCCGTGAGTGAATGTTCCATGGACACACATCATGAAGCATAATTGGTCTTCCCAATAAGAACCACTGGTATAGACTCAACCTTCCTCCTCTAGAGTCTATCAAATGAAGTCGTCATGACCTAGATAAGACACCAAGGAAGTGCAAGATAATATAAGACACTCTGCAATGAACCCTTGAAACATGCTCATGAATGGGATGTCGAGCACAACTGAGAATGTGTCTAAGTGAACAATCAGTACTAGATTGATGAGGGATAACGCATGCTCAGAATAAGGATGTTAGACACAACCAAAAATATATCTACGTGTGAGCAATTGGTGCATGAAGTATAATGTGAAAAGTAGGAGGGCCCATAATATAAGTAACCTTCCTGACTATAACACTTTATAACTTTTGTACATTTTAAAAAATAAAGTATTCCAATAGAAAAAGAAAAATAATATGCACTTTAAAAAAAAATGGTATTCAATTTTGAGTTATCAATCAAAAGTTATAGCAAAATACATTTCCTATCATTAATGGCATATTTTTTTTAAGTTGAAAAACAGAGTTTATTATATAAAAAACACTTTACAAAATAAAATACAGCTAGTCATACAAAAAAAATTGGTGGAAAAGTCACACCCCAAAAACACATCGGGCTATAGAAGCCCTGGAAAAGTAGCAGAAGCCACTAGAAGGCCATACCGGCTAGAAAGTTTAACATGTGTGCACTAACAACCAAAAAAAGATAAATCACACACAAACAAATAAGTCTTTACGTAACAACAACGAACATGGTAGCAGGTGGCGGAGGCAGCAAAGGGTCCTCAGGCTTCCCTCCCCACCCTCCGTCAACTGGGGGTTCCTCATCCAAGGTAAGAGGCTCGCGACTCCCACCCATCATTTTGTTGCTCTTTTAAATGCACAAAAGGTTTAAACACCGAACATTCCATGTAATCACTCATTGGAATCGACACATAACTTTGGATCTCCTCACAATAACTAAATTAAAAAAAACCCTGGTCTATGCATCCCTACGTGTACTTTTTTGAAAAAAGCCTCTTTGAAGGGGTTTTAATTTAAAATATTAAAATCTATTTTAAATAAAATTAAAAACATGCTTTAATTTTTAATCCTTTGAGGGCATAATTTAGGTTTAGGGTTGACTTTGCAATGAAATCATAAAGAAATAAAGGCAAGGGGAGTTGTATGGCGCCGCCAAAGTTCATGTAAATCCGTAGTCTTACTTTAAACATGTATCCCTGATATGCTGGTTCGAGAGGAGTATACGCAGTCCTTCAATATATGCACAGTCCTTGAGAGATATATGCAGTATAGACGAGATATAACATAACCAGGCTTTCAAACAGAATGCTGTCACGCCCTTTTCTCAGTGCAGTAGCACCACAACAAGAACAGCTTGAGAAGGGAGACCCGAAGATGAAAGCCGTCATGCGTAACTCCTGGTCTTCAAAGCAAGATCAGGAGGACACCATGCCCAGGAATAGGTCGTGTGAAGCACATGGAAAGCATGGGCGGCCTGTGAAGCTGCTTTGACCAGTCTTTACTGCCTTGTTTGGAGACGAGGAGCACATCAAACACCGATTGAAGGAGTGCTTGTCCTGAGAGCCAGGAGAATTGAAAGGTCAGAAAGCCACGGCAAGGAGAGACCCTGAACAACAAGGGAAGGCCACTATCTACTTCATCAGTGCTCAAAACTACATGCAGGGAACACATTGTGTCTGGATCTACATCATAAGAAGAGACCGGTCCCGTGGCTGCGCATAGTCATTCAGACCTGGGTTATTCCAGTGAATTTGTTTTCGACAATTGCAATCTCAATAGAACAGATCAATATAGGTGGATTTCTCTGCCAATCCCAAAAATTTGCAAGGCCCACTCGGATCAGTCCTAAATTTTTTGCAATACACACGCTCTTCTATGGGAAGTTTGAGAACTACGGTCCTCACGCCAATACGTCTGCAGGAGCCATGATGCCATGTGGAGAGAGGATCGTGGGCTCAAGTTCCTTCGAGTAGTAGATCAGCTGCACGAAGGCACACGACCTTGCTATGGTGGTGGAGAAAGGGCGATGAAGCAAGTTGTTAACGGCTAGACCTTTTGAGCTCTCTTAAAGGCCATTACGGCTACCTCTGATAGGAGATGCTTTGACCGGGCGTAGCAATTGGAAGGTCTATTGAACATGCATAGAGGGTTTTTTGAGGCTTGAGGGAGTGGATCAGATAGTAGTGATCCGGCCCTCAAACCTCTATGAAACCAGTAAGCATGCCGTGGAAGGAAAAACCCAGGCCGTGTAACACTGTTACAAGCAGAAAAATTACTACCATAACATAAATCATGCAAAATGCCAATACAGAGAATATGTAGATTCATCTTAATAAATTTAATAGAATAAAAATAAAAATCAAGCAGATAAATTGATACTCATTCCCATAACTTAGAGCTCTGATACCATGACAAAATCGGCAAATAGGTGATCTAGTAGAATGAGCACACAAGAATTTCAATGAAAATGAATTTGCTTGTATTCAAAAAATACAAGGGAATGTGCAATAATTGCCTTCAATGATAAATAGCTTTACAATATGTGTCTTATATATAAAAAAGAACATGTAACTTCTACCTAGAATCATGGAGCTAACTGACAATAGACTAATGGAGAATAAATGTATAACAACCACTAAGCTAAGACAAGTGACAACTAACTACTGTAGAAGCTAAGACAAGTGACAATGAACTACTGTGGACTGAAGAATCACCTAAGCAAGCTGAAGTTACATGTGCAGGGATTATTTATTTAATAAATAAATGGAATAATAAATATCATACACCGACACTGGTGCCAAGATTGAGTCGAGAATGCAAAGGTCATGGATCAAAACCAGACAATGATTGAGTAGGGCATCAATTTTGGCGTAGATCAATGTATTTATGAGTGCACAGGAAACAAGTAGGGGACTTGGAGTTATTGATGAGCTAAAGTATTATTCAACGCTTAAGCTGAGAGCAAACCAATATCATGGGTCGAGCTTGATGAGATTTTAGATGTGGTCAATGTGCTCACTATCAAGGGTGGAATTAATAAACAAACAACCACTCTGAATCTGATCCAATACAAGATATATATAGAACACAAACCACTTTGATTGAAAAAATAAAAAAACCATGATGCACATTAATAAATGCATAATGAATTACATCAAAATCATAAGACTCAAATGGAAATATTTGTGGACTAGGTTCACAATCAATAATGCTATGGTCTATCGTGACCTTCACGATCAACCCCTTTGAAATATAACAAACTATATGTGGATTATACATTGTGATATTGACAGTAAGACCTCATCAAAGCCGCCCCAGTTCCAGGATGCTACCACATGGTAGCATGAAGGGGACCTTGGATGACCTATTAAACTACAATGCCACTGATGTCCCAAGGAACTGAGAGGCCACCACGTGGTGGCATCCTAGGGACTTGGGTTCACGGGGTCTCCACAAAGGTTGCCAAATATTTTATTTTAGCAAAGATTTTATTTTAGTTGTCACCATAATAAACTTCCATAAAATTAAAATATATTTAAATTTGATTCTAATTCAAACATTAGACTTCTCGAAGGCCCTTGAGGGTTAAGATCATGCCACATGGCATAATCCCAGGGACCTGGGGTCCTAAGAAGCTTGACTCATTGAGGAGAGTCAAGTTCCTGAGGACTCTAGGTCCCCAAGGTCATGCAATGTGGAATGATCTTGGGCACTTAGAACACTGACATCCCAAAGCAGAGTTACCAAACCCCTAATATTCGGAGCTCCCGAGAATGTGCCATGTCGAGATCATGCCACAAACATGATCTCGGGGCCTCGGGGGTTTGGTTTCTCTACTTTGAATGATACATGCATACTAGGTGTATACAAGTTATGTCTGAGTGTCTCAATTAAAGTTGAAAAACTACTTTAGCCATTAAATGACATAAAGGTTGGTCAATTTTTAACATTTTGTTAGAACCTTGACTATTAGGGGCTCCAATATGCCATACTGTCATGATTGCACTTTACCTACATAAAATTCTAAGACTTCATAAAATACTCTAACATAGATACATACACAAGAGCCCCTACCCATTGATAGAAGCTACTCCCTCTTAGTCCTGATGAAAACCCACTTTTTATCAACACTATCTGCCCAACATGAGGGTTTTCACTCGACTGGGCATTAGCTCAATCCTAATGCAACAAGATGAGAGTGGAACCACCATCCTTATGGAAGCATAGATGGGGTTTTTTGTTTGTATATAAATAGGTATAAGCGTGAGATTAATTGGTAGTACCTGATTAAAAATATCATAGAATCCAACACAACACTATAGTATACCATGAAGCAGAATTCAACATGGTTCCATAGTCTCTCAAAAATATCATGGCATCTATAGTATTCTTTTCCATTGACGGATAAATACCCACTTCAAAACTAACCCCCTAATTGTCTCTAGCTACTTCTTCCTCATTCTAATGATATCTCAGACAGATTAAATTATTGTTTCTCTTGCAATTGCCCTTCAAATCAAGTGTATCCATTATGACCATAATACTAGCCTAATGTCTTTCCAACACTACTTAATGCATCAACACAAACAAAAAAAATGGCCTTATCAACTTAGATACTTATAAGATATGAAATATAAAACATATTTTCCATAATTACCAACACATTAACTGTTATATTATATTCTGCCTATTCAACAACAAACTAGATCAAAAAATAAAAACAAGTAAAGAGACAAAAATCAACCTAAATACTTCTATTAATAATGAATTACACTTATAACCATAACATTCCATGGAACCACTTTTGCACAACATTAAACATTCTTGTTGATCTATTAGTCACATACCAACTCTAAATTGTGCCATATGTCTTATTTAATAAATAAGATGAATTTATAATATTTAAAATACATATAACATTTCACCTGCATATATAATATAATATATGATATTAATAAACTACATAGAATATATTATTTATCATTGATTATAATTTATAAAATATCATAAAATTTCTTATATCGTATCATATATTAATATTATTTATGTTTTTTAATATATAAAAAATAAATATAATTAATATGAATAATATAAATAATAATGTATATCATTATTACATATATTAATAGCACACTACTTTGTTTTCCATCAAAACCTCCACTACAAATATCAAATTATTGTTTTTTTTTGCATTGCTTTATCATTGAATATTTGATATTAAATACCTTCTGGCATGAATTGCACTTCCAATACAACTACTAGTCTTAATTTTATTTTATTTATATGAAACAAATATGATGCAATAAAAATGATAATATTAGAGCCAATAAGTTAGTATATTGAGAAAATATGGATTATTCATTTATTTCATTTTATATACATTTTAGAATGCTTTGCTGGATTTTTTTTTCCATTCTATTTTATAATGTAAGTATTAAGGTTATGTAAACAAAAACTTCTCATAGTTAACTATTACTTATAAAACAACTGACTTAAAAGTTAGAACTTGGTTAATCCAATACCCTATAAGATCATTGCATTATTTTTGCCTCCCAATACTATAGCCTGCTACTTCTCAACAAAAGAGTAGGCTAAGATAAGAACAATTAATAGGCTCAAAATAATATTCATCTATAGAGATCACATAGACCAATCCATGCTTGTCACTAATAGCCTTTGATAATTGATAATGACCCAAATTATTTAACGAAACAATTAAATATTAGCAAGTAACAAATAAACAACTATGTGTAATGCTTTTGTCATAATACAATAACTTCAAACAACATTGTAAATTCATAATAATACAATCACTAAAGGCAGGGACTAGTCATTATGTAGCCTTGGTTAAAAATTGTAAACAACATAGTTTAAAACACTTTATTTGATTTGACAACAATAAGATCAAATAATATGTTTCTATTGTTTAAGGAAATTTACATATTTTTCAATAAAATAACTATATATAGATAATCTACCCTTTCATTAATAGCATAAAAATAAACTCAATTCATTACACAAAAAACATCATATTTACAACTATTAGATATCAAGTTTATATGTTTATGACCTTTTTATTTTCATACACTTAAAGTTTACTATTTTAAATTAATTCAAAATGTGTCTTATTTTAATTATGCATGAAACCAAAAATATATATGAAACACATGTCTAATCAAAGGTCATATAAATTTAAAATGTCGACCATATTGCTATTTATCAACAAAATAATTACTATATCTCGTTGTGCAAGTACTTGTGTCATAATGTATAATTATTTTTTTGCTATTATAGTAAATTTTATAAACAAAAATTGAGAGCAATAACACACCCCCAATAATTATAACATTGTTAAAAATTCAAGATACATAGATACAAAAGAGGTGTTGGGTCACAGTCTTTGACTTATAAAAAAATCAAAGTAAATGTAGTAAGAAAACAAGAATCCCTAGAAATCAAAGCGAAAGAGCCCAAATCTCGCTCTTCTTCTTAACCCTACTTATTAAGCTCTTGAAGTTTATTTAGGATAAAAATCATAGTTGGGTTGACTATATTCATGTAATCACATTTATTTGCATAATATTTCAATTGCATGTTATTATTTTCATAATGTTTCTTAGTCAAAGCATACAATAATGCTTGAATGTTATAGCCAATATTGTTGATGGCTATAACTAATTTCTCGACAATTTCTTCATTGGTGTGTGGTGCATTGTTTTGAAGTCACTATCTTTTTATTTAGTGGAGTTATTGTGTTTATGACACTTGATCTTATTACTAAGAATGATTCCTATACTTATAACTTCCATACACTTCTTTCTCTTATTTAATTTCAATGTTTCATTATCCAAAGCATCAAATCTAAAATTTGAAATAAAAAATTTACAATTAAAAAATTTGAAACTAATTAAATATCCATTGATATTAACTGTAAAATATTCTAATATCGATTGATACATATAAATAAAATTTTCATTTAAATTATACATGATTATTATAATGTATCCTTCAACAATAAACTTGCATACAATTTTTTTTTAAACAACATTGAGTCTCAATCATAAAAAAATAACTCAGGTATCCTTAATCAATGAAAAGTTGTGTTTGGATGTGTCATGTCCCCATATACTGGATTTGAATATTAAATATATCATTTCAAGTTTTATTAACCATAACATGTTTAAATTCATTTACATCTAGACATTATTATGTACAAATTCAAGACCATTTGTCTAACAATCAAAGTATTCCATTTCCTCTATGGAACTCATGTCCATTTATCTTTTTACATGACATCATTCTAAGATAAGACATAGCTATATGCATGTATATAATTAACATATATATGTATGTATGTATAAAGTAACAAGGATGGTGCATAATTTGAGATAAATTAGACTATCATAGTGGTTGGAAAGAGTATGTAGAGACTAGCAGGGATTCAAACCCAGGTTTAGTAGACTACCCAAAGTTGACCCTTGTGGTCATAGTGGTAGTTTTACCTTTCCTCCATTCATTGAATAAAGAGAAATTAGAACAAATATTACAAATAAAATGGTTTACTTTAGTGTTACTAAGAATGGGAATTGAAAAAGGTTGGAAATATATGTATCCATATATATCTACACATAGAATCCTGCATTGGTCAATTAGATTATATAAAAGGTGTATTTCAATTAAAATCCTTTTTCATTTTCTGATTGATTGGTTTTATAATCATATAATTAAATTTTACATAGTTAAATAAATAAAGTTTTATTTGGATTAGGTTTAGAATCATCTAAATTGATGCATGATGCATTATCTACATTTTTAGAGGCATCATTGGATATGTGATCCCTATTTTCATTGAGATGACAATTTTACAATCATGTATTAGGTAACTAAGAAATTATGATTGAAGCTATAGATTGAAATGATAGATGTGATATGTCATTGAACTTTTCACATGTATCTATATGGGCTTCTTCAATTCCATCACCTAAAATACCATTTCATTTCCCCCCATCATTACCACCCATCTCTATTTGAAATATTTCAGTGCTTATATGTTCTATATGGTTGTAGACACATAAATCTGGTCACAAGACTTTAGTGGTAATTATGACTTGTACCTAAATACATGTTTCTTATTCACTTTATTTGTCATCATTGATACACATAAATTTTTAAGTCAAATGCTCAAAACTTCTTTCTACTATCCTCATACTATCTCCAGCTAAGGAAAATTATCCTTGCCTTTCCAGGACATTTTTGCTCTAGGGAAACAAGAATATTGTCACATTCTTAACCACATGGAGCAAACGCATCCTGTGATAAATAACTAGTTTCCAATTTCAAAAATAACCTTTTGGGTCTTCCTATGCATTTCACAAGGTAGGCTAAATGAAATTTGTAAAAGGTTTTCAAGAAAATACACATCAAATCTCATTCATTATCCCCAATTTTTAGCATATGGTTTCTAGCTTACACACTATTATAGACATAGTAAATCTGCCCTATTCTTTTGAAATTCAATATCACTCACAAGGAGTAGCCAAAAGACAAGTTTATAGCATCTCAAATCAAGTCAATATCATTAGTACCAAGTATCAAAGCCATTTTTCAATCTACATACACATACTCATGAAGAAAAAATTCCCAATTGCTTTAGGTAGGAGAGATACATGGGCTTGATTTCCCTCCTTGGAGTATTGAATACATGGATAGTAATAAATTGTCAAGGGGGTGATTGGGTTCAACTCAACCCATTACACTCACTATCTCTTTTTTATAGGTTCTAAGATTTCAAGGTGCCCTTAGGGTTTCAAAGAATAAATAAAGAAAACAATGAATTATGAAAGACACAATATGAATCAAAATATCCCAACCTACATAGGAGACACAAACATAAAAGTTCCAACAATTAGATTTTTTCACAGTCTATGCAAATAATTTCATAGTCAATGAATTAATGGTCTTATCTAAGAATATTCTTAGATTCTAATTCTGATTTATTTATATCATAGTTCTAATTTTTCTTCTTTTTCTTATCATTTATTAACCACAACTAATTGGTACAAGTCCATAATCAATGGACTAGAGTGGCCTATGTTTTTGTCTAGAAAGAACAATCTTATCTAGAAGAAGTTTTATATTTTTATTTGATGGTATTTCAAAGAGCTTACATAGAGCTTTAACTCATAGAGATTATAAGGAGGTTGAACATAAATAATTATTTAGCACATAATAATATTGTTCACTCTCTTATTCATTCAATCAACATAATACAAATATATATGAAAACTCTTTCTTATAATCATGGAGATCTTCTCTCCAAAAAATATCCTAATAATACTCATAGAGATTATAATAAGGTTGAACATAAAGAATTATTTAGCACACAATACTATTGTTCACTCTCTTATTCATTCAATCAACATAATACAAATATATATGAAAACTCTTTCTTATAATCATGGAGATCTTCTCTCCAAAAAATCTCCTAATAATACTCATCATATTAATGAGTTGTTACAACAACTAGTAACCAAACCCAAATATGAAATATATTGTTTACAACAATATATTCGATTAACTTACCTACTAACCATATTACCAGGTTAAATTTTACTATATAGTAATTTACATAATATTAAATACTTGATTTACCACGTGGTAAATCCATGTAAAAACTAAATTCCCAACATTCCCACCCTTATTTTTTACACAGTAAAATATATCATATTCTTCGATTATAGCATACCACCTCTATGTGATCATGATCAAGAACTCATACATGTGCCAAAACATATTTATCCAAAACACTGTATTCTTACAAGTGACTTTTGTGTATGGATACAACCACCATCTAGACATGAACAAAGACCTACACTTATGATCATCCACCACACTTGTCTACTAATGGTTTTCCCTAGATATGACCAACAACTTTACCCAATTAGTTTTGAAGGTGTATCAATAACTTTTCATAATTGGTTTTCACAAGTTCATGAAAAACCTTACACAATTGGTTTTCACAAGTTTACCAAAAACCTTACATAATTGGTTTTCACAGGTTCACTAAAAACCTTACAGAATTGGTTTTCAAGGGATTACCAAAAACATTACACAATTGGTTTTCACAGGTTCACCAATGCATAATTAGTTTTATCGGTTTACTAAAAACCTTCACATCATGATTGATACAATACATATTTTTTCAACATTATACAATGTTTATACAAAAGAGGTGACATTGGAATACTCAAAAATGAATATGAATTTACAACATTTGTTATTATTTTCACACCACACTAAAATCCGCACCACACAACAAAATCATATGCCACTAAAGCAGATATGGCCTCATTGCTAGTGGTTAACAAGAGGCTTGAATGACCTCCATCCTCCAATGCCTCTAACCTATAACAAGTTGATGCTTACTCAACAAGATAGGTTAACATGTGCTCCAACGGTTCTAGGAGATTCTGTATTGGTTACTTTCATATAAATTAGAATCCCCCATAATTTGGATATCACGTATAAGTGATAATGTATCCATGAGATTTTTTTTTTTTTTTTACAATTTTGATAATGACTCTAAAATAACCTAAAAATTGGACTCTTGACAATATGACTCAATATTTTGATGACATAAAAAGATTATGTGAACTCTAAATTTTATGTCATCTACCATAACACATGATGAAATATTAGTGACTCTAAACTAATAAGACACAAATAAAAATAATAGACTCTAAAATAAAAGCTCTCCTTAATGAAATCTTACTTTTTAAAAGAAAATCACATACTATTTAAATGACGGACTTCAGTTTAAATTAAAAAAATATAAACATGAATAATTTTTAAAATGAACTTGACCATAAAGGTAATTATCACCAACAGACTTGCATGTGAAAGATGGAGTCAGCAATGCATTGATAAATCGATAGATATATGCGTGGGTGGTGACGAGATATGTAGGTCTACTTGCTATGAATTTGAGATACATATACCATGTCACCTAAAATGAAAGAGAACACCTAGAAGAGATATGACGTGTCAACCAAATCGATGTGCATGGTATTGATTTTCTAACTTAGTTAGATCCAAATGAAAATTGGAATTCGATGAAATGTGGATCAATGTTATGTTGATTGGAAGCTCTCCATTATTTCAATTTGAAATAAATAATTCTAAATAATATGGATACATTAGTCACTACAACGGTTTTATTTGTTCTAACTTACTAATTCACATATGTAGTAGAATATTCAATCAATGAAATATTGACCATCATAGATCGATGATGATTAAAAAAGAATTTAATAAGGCACAACTCAAAAATGTTGGGGTTTGAAGCTAAATATGAGACCATATTCACACGAAGGCTTATGGTGATGACTGAACTCAGATGTGGGCATCAAATAGAATAAAGCATGGACTAATGGAGTGTTGTGATCTTGAATCAATGTATAATTTTATTCTCAATACAATACATTTTCATATAACAATCAATGAATCTACCTAAATATTTTAAAAATAAAACATTGCTAAACTAATCAAAACTTATGTACTCAAATAATTTCATCTTACAAGGGTATTATAGATTGGGTTTACTAGCCCTACCAGTATTTAAATATCTATACCCTTGTATATTTTTACGCTCTGATACCATTGATGGTATTTTAAAGAATTTATATAAATCTTTAACTCACATAGATCATAGGAAGGTCGAACACAAAGAATTATTTAGCACACAATAATACTATTCACTCTCTTATTCATTCAATTGATATAACACAAATATATAGGAAAAATCTTTCCTATAATCATGTAGATCTTATCTCCAACAAATCTCCTAATAATACTCATCATGTTAATGAGTTGTTACAACAACTTATAACCAAACACAAATATCAAATATATTGTTTACTATTATCAATCAAATATGCACCCTTTGGAAGGTAGTTTAAGCCTTCTAAATTTGATGCAACATGGAAACACCTCAAGATTTTGGGTACCCTATTGGAGAGGTGAATCTCTAGGTTAAAGGGCTAGCTCTCCTTGATGAATCACTTAGGCTCAAACATTAATCTACCATTTTATATAAAAAGAGAGAGAAACCTATTTTAATGGGGGTGATGCACCAAATATGTTGGGACACTAGCAAACAACTGGAAATACACTTCAAACATGAGACTAACATGTAATAAACACTTCTCCAAATTTACCTCTCTACATCAAATTTATCATGAAAGTTGTGAATAATGCTTGAGAAAGGAAGACTAATCAAGAGGTCATGACATGACACTATTGATAATACAACTCACTAAACACTTAAACCTCACTTAGACACTTCACAAGACCTATAAAAATAATTCCAAACTGAACATGAGTACAAAAAAGGACAAACATGCCAAGGAAGTGAAACTATCACTTAGCATGATCAATTACTCAAGTATACATATTGAAATCAATCAATGAAGGAGGTTAAATAGTATTTTCTCATTTATCAAAGGCTACAAATGGGTAGGGATTCACCATGCCTCGGTGGAGGATACAAACTTAGCCTATCAAAACTTACTATATAGAGAAATGAGAGAGAAAAGGAGAGAAAAACATAGGATAGGGAAGGAGACAAGTGTCAGAAGGAGTTGCAATCAAGAGAGGAGTTATGAAAATATATCAATAGGTCTTAGATTATAAGTGTATACTCCTAAATATGCTCTCTTCGTATAAGTGGCATCGATGTTTTAAACTTAGCTTGGCGTCTTGTATTTCCTCTTCAAAATTACCCCTTTTTTGGCTTGTGAATGGACAAATGGAACTCTTGACCATAAAATCATGTTTATTTACATATTTTCTCTACTATTGACACCTTTCATCTAACCTTTGAAGGTTCCCTTTGACACATCACTTCATTCTCTTGCTAGGTGTCTTGAAGTCTCTTTGTCTCACTAGGCCAATCTTTCTTACAAGTATCACATCTTGAGTTCATATTCTCCAATATATTATTTCTTCATGGATGGTCTATTCACATCATATTATACCTAAAAAAACTCATTTTGAGGTCTCAAACTACCCCCAATAACTCCTTATACACTAAAATCTCTCATTTGACCTCATTCTTAGTAGCCTTGAAAATGTATAAACCTCCTTATGTAGAATAATGTATGAAGTATAATTGTAAAATGAACACATATTTGAGGACTTAGTATATATTTACAACTTCATGCCAATTTTCATGTCCTAAATCTGAGCAGAAGTGTCTTTTTATCCCAGTATCTCTCCTCAATTAGGCCTCCTTGCCTAGAAACTAAATTTTGGCTCTAAATGATTCATACACATTTGAAACATAAAAAAATATGTGATTAAGTTTACCTAGCATTTAAAAAACCTTCAAGCAAAATTTTAGGCCCTGAGACCTTGTGTAAGTGTGAGAACCATGAGATGGCCTTGAAACCTAGTCTCATTTTAGGCCTGTTTAAGACTACCTTGAAAAATGAGATTTGTTTGATCACTTATAGAATTTATAATACATATTTTTAGGCTTTAATAATTTTAACACATCCCAAATGATATATCCTAATAGTTTTCAAGTTTTTCATTGCTCAAAATGCTAAAAAACACCTAAAAACCTTACAAAATAGTGTAATTTATGTAGTTCATATAGCTGTAAGCATAAGAAAAGTACACTCTGATAATTTAAATATAGTATATAAAAATATACAATAGGTTTTATAATCAACTCAAGTCATTTTAATCACTTTATGAGGTCATCTCTCTCAACTAGTCTTTACTAGGGCTTTAAGAGAGTTTAAACTTGTTTTGGTTCTTAGCGATTGTTCATAAAACCTAGGTCCTCAATCTTGAATCAATGAAATTTTTTATAAGTGCATAACCCTCCTCAAATTTTCATAGGTACTCAAGTTTTCATGCATCCTATGCATAGAGTTATGAGTGAAACAATTTGACTCTCGAGTTGAAAACAAGCCATTGGAGAGGGGTTGACAGTCTTAAGCTTTGTTCATGCAAGTTTGAGATCCAATATAACTTATGATGACATAATATTATAGTTTAATTACCTAATTACCATCCTTAGAAACCACTTGAATCCATGTAGAGTGTCATGGTCTCAATAAATAAAAGAAGGTGAGGCCTTAACTACAGTCTTGTATGAGAGGAGTTTGAGATAGTCTCAAAGGCCAAAATTACACCTTTTTTGAGTTTGCCCTATTTGTGATGATTTTTTAGGGTCTAAAATATGTCTATAAACTTATAAAAACTCTCGTACTTCCATTTTACACTCAACAAGTTACCCTTTCTGTGACTATTCATATGGGCTTGCGTGTAGTCTTAGGCTTGTTAGGCCTAGATAGGGTTTATTGTCATTCCATACTTTGTTACTAAGATTGAAATTATTATGGAGATATGATATCACTATGAAATCAATCTAAAAATATTTCCTTCTGTCAGACCTCCTCTTAGAATTTAACTCTCTCAAAACAAACAAGAGATTTCATGAGGGCAATCATCTTGTAGACAGTGTTTCACTGTGTATAAAGAGTTTAGAGAGCCTTGTCGATAGTTTTTTATTTTATAACCACTTGTTAGGTATTTTACCTTTAAATAAATCCATATAATGTCTATCAATTCCCCAAACTTCCCTCTCATTGACTGCTCTTTAGATCTGCCTATGTGTGAGTTAGGCTCTACAGGCCTAGATAGGATCTGTCTTTATTATCCTCATTCTAAGTGAGTTTGAGGATTTTATGGAACAATGTTAGCATAGAGAACATGCTACCCCCGTGAATCACCAATTTTTTGACTAATTTTGATCCCCATGATCAAAATGTCAACTCCTATAGGCAAAAACTTTCTTTTCATGTCTTGTTAGCATAGTTCAAAGTCTTTTCATGCCTTATATGGTCTCTAATATGTATTTATAAAGCTTTTTTAGCATTTTTTAAGGTAAATTTACAAAAATTAAGGTAATGTTCTTTCTTGGTCTTGTATTGGTTTAGTCATGCCATGGAAGCTTATGCTATCTCTTATTATATGAGATTAAAAATGACATGAAGCAAGGTGCCTCTTGGACCTTAGTCTTGTTGACTTCATCTTTTCCTTGAATGACTCTCCTCTTAACATGCTCTCAAATGAAGAAATAACTGTAAACCAATCACCTATGAAGGTGAACTCATCTTGTACTTCAACATCCTTCTCATTATGTTTCTTGATGCTTGTGCCAATATGAAACATGACCATCTCTTGGTTCATATGAGTAGCCTCTAACTTGGTACCTTGGAGAGTCTCACGTTATCCTTAAAGGTGTAAGGCAACCTTAATAACATCTTAAATCTATCCAACATGAGGTATAGGCTCTTATAGAGAGTCAAATTCATTTCATATGTCCTAAATTCTTTGTCATAAGTCGTCTTTGTCCATGAAGGTTGAAGTAACCATATCTTCTATTGGATTTCCCAATCCAATTTCTTGTTTGTCTTGAGAAGAATGTCTTCATCATAGATTATTTTATCATGGACATGAAAACATATTGGCTCACTAATAACCTTTCATTCTTCATCATCAACTTGACCTTGTTCTTATAGAGGTGCCAAATTCTCAAAAGCTTTATATTATTTTTATATATGCAAATAGGTCTGTCATATGTCTTTCAAATCTCCTTGAACCAAGGCAACAATTTTAACATCCTTCTCATAGGAAACTAGAACATCATCAAGATCATTCCTTTCTTCATTTATGAAGATTTATTTATGTCTATTTTAAATAAGTGGAGTACCAATGGTGAATTCTTCATCATATAGACCTGTATTATCTTCTTCACATTCCTTTTAAGCCACACTTATAATTGCAATCTCTTCTTAATTTTTTTTCCCATAGGACATGTTCCTCTTAAATAAGGGAGATGGTGGGAGGGTAATGGTTATGTTCATGAATTTGATAGGGGGTATGAGGTATGGTGTATGGCTCATGAATGGGTTATGGAATGGAGGGAAAGCTCTTACAATTTGGGGTCTGGATACAATGGATTCTTGAAGGAAAATCAAGTTGAGTTTGGTAATGGAAACTTCATTATATTCAACAAACACCTCATCCTTTTCATGGCCTTCTTGAGGCTTTTCAATATCTGAATCTTTATCTTCAAATTATTGATCTTGGCTCTCTTCCCCCTTCTTCATTTTCAGATCTAACTCTTCGATTTGCTTATCTATACTCTCTTGGAATAGCTTTTCTTGAAGGTGATTAGTAGCCTTATGAGGGTAAGGAACACAATAAGGGTGATATGAGATACAAGAGGGATTTTTATGAGGGATAGGATGGACTTGAATAATTTTAGATTCTTCCTTGACTTTAACCCTCTAATATATGTTTGTTTCACCTTGATTACTCCATGATTTCACCACTTGGTTCTAGCTTGGAGTCTTGAAAGACTTAATGGGGGATTCTTGAGGAAGATAAGTATAATCTTGCTTCTCGATAATGGTATACTCAACAAGTAGGGACTTGATGGCTTGACATTCTTATTTGGAGTTCGTTCTAGATTTTTGATAATCACACCATTTCCTAGTCTTTCCTTTCTTTTTCTTCCAATTTTAACCTCATATTTGACCTTTTTTATATGTTTTCCATTTTGAAGGCTGACTCTTTGTATTTATTCTTCCATGCTTCTACTCAATCTTCACCATAAACTTGTATGCCTCATCAAGGATTTCCAAATTAAAGAGTTCCATCTCCCCCCATATATACCATTTTAGTCCACCATGATATTTGATAACCTTGTGTTTCTCACTTTCTTAGATGCCCAATTTTAGAGATAGAGAATGAAAAATGTCAGTGTAATCTTAAATAAATTGTTCCTTACCTTAGTGAAGTTGTTGCCACTCTATATATAGATCATCGTATGCTCCAATGGGGTATTATTCTTCCTTTATAGCTTCTATGAAATCATTCCAGGTAGGTTCCACCTCAAGGCCAATATCATCCATACTGAATCTCTTCTTGTACACTTCCCGTCAATAGTTTATAGGGAATGATGCTTTCAAAAGAGAAAAAGTGATCTTCTCCTTATCGGTGAATTTATTTACCAAAAAATATGAAGACAATTGATCCAACCAATTTTCTACTACATCAGCATTGATTTTGCCTTCAAATATAGGTATATCAAAATTCATCAGAACCTTGAAGGGTGTTGGGGCACTTGAATGATGTGGGGGTGCAGATGAGGAGCCAAAATTTTTCATGGAGATTTGTTGGAGAATTTTGGTGAATTATTATAGCATCTATGCTTACTACTATTGGAGGGCTTCATTCATTATTTCCTTGAAAAGATCAAATGTCTTGATGTTGTTCACCATTTGAGGTCATTTGGAGTGAATAGGTGGATAGTTTGGAAGCTCTGTTATTTTTCACCCAAGCTTCTTGCAGCCTGCCTCATCCTCGGGATCATATACTCTCGAGACAAACCACTCTGATACCACTAATCCAAAACTTAGAATCTTTGGTTGAAAGATAATTTAAGAAACAAGAACAACATAATTATAATAATGTTATCTCTGGAAAGAGATGTTTTATTGCTCAAAATTATAGATACAACATATGCCAATCTCTGGGAAGATATGTTTGATTTCTATTTCAAATTACATCTTCATTTATACACATTTTCAAGGTAGGAGGAGGATGTGGAAGGTCACCAATCTTGAGGGAGATTAAGTGGTTTGACTTCCATGATTTACAACAATACATAATTCAAGAAATTACTATTTTTAAAAACTTACTATTTTTAGACTGCACTACTAAAATTGAAATTTGAGGCACTTCTATTTGGTTTTCAAAGGTCAAAACCCACTGAGTGAATCTATGTGCCATCTCATCATGTTCCCCTTAATATTAGCTTTCCAATAGTTCAAACAAGGATTCAAATGGAGCTATGGTGCAAAAGTTATGGCTCTTAGAGGTTTCGCCACCAATTGGGTAGAACCATCGCCTGAATTGTCACCTGAACTATTGCTCAGATCAACTATAGCCAACCAACAATTATAACCTTTTTGAACCTCCAACTAATTATAAAATTTTATTCATTGATGGAAATGGATGGTGGTCTTTAAGAGAGGCCTTGTTCAAGTCATGGAAGTCAACATATAGTCTTATCTCACCATTGTTTTTTTGTACTAGAATAATGTTTACCACCCAAGTTGAGCAATTAATTAGAAATATTATTGCTGACTCAATGAGCTTATATAGTTCGTCTCTCACCAAAGGTTCAATTTTTGGGTTAATTGCCCTTTATCGTTGTCTAACTAGCATAATCTCATCTTCTAACTCAATGGTATCTTGAAATAGACTTGGATCAAATCCTTAAAGGTCATTATACTACCATGCAAAGACATCTTCAAAACTTGAACATAACTCAATAAAATTTTCTTTCTCTAAAAATGTGAAAACTTTTCGCAACTTTAATCTCTTTATAGTGGTAATCTCTATATTTGTATAGTGTTATTCCTTGGTTGACAAATAAATCTTTTATTTTCTCAACTCATCATCTTTGTTTAATATCTTTCCAATGGTGACTAACCCTTTAGGAAACTTATTTGTCTTCAATTGCATAATCTGGTCACCGTACTGTTACAAGTGCTTGTATTGGTTCCTTGAGGAGAATTCAACTTCCTCCTATAAGAACTTGATAATATGATTATCATCTTCAAATACTTTCAATTTTCATGGTTATCTGGGATAGAATACCTTACAATCACCTTGATGTGTGACTAAACCTTTTCACTCTTTATGTCATCTGAGATACTAAATTATGACCCAATGGTATCCAACCTATCTGCATGTTTGTTCTTATATCTTGATATGACACAAATATTAAAAGATTGAAATTATTCAATTAAGTCCAATAATCTATGCTTATAAGATCTAAGAAATCGATTTTTACATATTTTTATACCTCTTACATATTGACCTACTAGTTCACTATCTCTAAAAACTTATAAAGAATTAACCTTCATCTTCCTTACCCATTGCGAACCAGGAACTAGTGCCTCATATTCATAAACATTATTGGAATAACCAAACTTAAATTTGAGAGAAGATAAATACCTTTAATTGGCTAGAGAAATCAACATCATTCCATCCCTAGTGTCATGTTTTTTCCTTGATCCATCAAAGTATAGTTGCCACAAACCATCAATAGTCTTATCATCCTTCATCAAAGTTAGAATTGGTGTATCAATTTCATAAAGGTAATATACATTGAGTCCTTATTATTTAATTAACTTGTAGGGATCATGCCCATGCAAATCAAATGCTCACTCATCAAGGAAAAGATCTATAACTCCATTTAAAGGTGATTCAGTTTCTACTTCAATATTTTTTAGTACCTTGTCTGAGATAACATAATTAGTGTTCACCATACTTAGCATAAATAGATCCATATGAAATCTTGCAATAGGTTTAGAATGTATTGTTACCTTAGTACCATACTCAGTCCTGAACATCAAATATGTCCAATTAGTTTATAAATATCCTCTAATCTTTGAATAAAATTCTCTTAATAAACACATGTCAAAATAGGGAGGCAAGTCCACTACAACTACATCTTGTTGAATGGTAACATTAGCATAAGCATGTAATTTCAAATTTATATCCTTGATTATGCCTATTGTATTTTTTGGTGACCTATTTAATTGCAATACTCCTTTGGTATTCAGTTCCTAGACAAGACCAAGATTCTTTACAATTTGCTTGGGCATGACAGTGGTATTAGCTCCACTATCTACCATAGAATTGTGGAATAAGTAGTTGCCTACTATAAAATAAAGGTATAAGGGATGAGTTTTAACTGCTTTGATATTATTTTTGTCCACCTTTTACATATTATGTATCTACTATACTCATTGCTTAGTTGGTTGCTTTGAATTTGTTAGAACTGCACTTTGTTTCTTAGCTAATTTTAGAGATACCTTGAGATCTGAAGCTCTTGGATAAGAATATATTTTTATCATGAAATAGCAAGGCAATACCACATGCTAATGCTGACATTGGACTTTTTCATCTAATTTATTATGTTGAATTGAGCTCCACTAATATTTGGTTGTATCTTTTGAACTATTGGTTGTTCATAGACTAGAGGTATTTGAGGGACTTTCTTAGCCTTTGCATTCTAATTTTTCTATGTTTTATGGATAGAAAGTTAATATTTGTCATTCTTGGGAATAATGTTAGGAACACTAGAAGTATTGATCACATCTTGAGTTTCCTCAATTGCTCTTCTTTTACCTCTAGTCAGAGCTATAACTTGACCACTTATGTAACTAGTCTCACCAATCTAATTGAATGTAATATGATCATCAAATTGCTAATTCACATTGATGGCATTAGGATACCCTTGAACATGTTGAGCCTCTCCTTGGGATTCCATATTCATCTCTTGATACTAACCACCTTGAAAAGAGAACTCTTCTTGTGTTATTTGTGGTATAGTAATATCTTGTGATACTAAGGCTTGGTTTTGGATGTCATTTGGATTAAAAGGATTCCAACCTTAATCTTGCATCAATTTGTTTTGAGAAATAATAGGTTTTGAATTGGAAGGTAGCTTAGGATCAAGGGCTGCATATGGTTTAGCTTAGGTTATGGTTCCTTGGTTTTGGTAAGGTTGCCTATTATCTTTAAAGCATTGATAAGGAGGTATATGATTATTGAAGGACTAATAAGTGTTCTGGTTTAGTTGTTGATGAGGTCTACCTTTATACTGCTATCTTTTGAGTTGGACTATCTCATTTCCAAAAGCTTGTAGCATATTTTTCAAATTTCTAATCTCACTATCTTGATTAAAAGGGGCTACAACTTGGGATTTAGGAGATGGAATAGGATATATTGATAGGTTAAAATTATGGGAATATAGGCATTAGAGGCCTTGGATCAAGCTTACCAGTTTGAATCAAGTTGTTATATTGTTTTATAGTAAGTTCATAGGCATTTGTCAAAGTATTACCACCCATGGACTATATCATGACACTAATATCATAATTAAGGGCCTTTAAATAATATAAAAATACATATTATGGAGATGGTCGAACCAATGCAGGGATCGTAGTCCATGTCTTTTATAATTTGAGGTTAAAATCAAACAAAAAATCAGGGGGTTACCTTTGTATGGTCAATTGCTCAACAAATGATAGGTGATCATATTTATTTTCAAACTATCTAAGGCTGCACCTAACTCATCCCAAGTAGATATGGATTTCAAAGGAATATTCATATACCATTTCAATGCTTTTCTTTTAAAGGAAGCATCAAATAGTCTAATCGCCACATTATCTTGACCAATATTATGAATACAACAAAGGTTGGAAACATCTTGGATATGCTCAATAGCAATAGTTTTATCCCATTCTCTTGAGAACAAAGGGATACACTTTAGGGAACACACAGGGATGTCATCATATTGAGCCAAATTTAGGGGGATATCCTTATTGAATGGAACAAACACTTGATTCCTGACAACCATTTGGGCAAACGAGATTTGGATAATGGGGACAATAGCTTAGACTAAAACAATAGGATGACCAGGAGGTGAAAATTTATTTTGAGGATCAGGTATGGTCCTATTGAATCTTGATTTTTTGTAAGAAGTAAAAGGTAGCTCAATGAAATCAAAAGGAATACCTTTACTTGATGACCTTGTTGTAACCTTTGACATGAAAGCACTATCTGGATGATGCTATGAACCCTAAAAATTGAAGGATATTCAACATCTGATGATAGTAGATCACTCTTTCTAATACAATTTCTTCTTCTAAATCTTCAAACTTCAATTAGGCCAAGGAAACTGAGTCCCACTAAGCATGCCAAAATTGTTGGTGTTTTAGATTTTCATCCTAGATGAGAAGGTGATTGTTCAAGTCATCTACTCAAATATGGTCCAACATGAGAATGATCTTAGATCATGGGTCATCTAAAGATTGGATCAGACCTCTAGAGAAGGCTGACTTCTTTTTGGATCTATCAACTATACTAAACCTAAACTATCACTTGCTTGAAAAAGGGAGAGAGCCTTTAACAATAACTTATGAAAGTATGTAAAAGAGGTGATGCACCAATGCTTTGATTACTCATACTCACACAAGACACACTATAAGATTCATTCAATATTGTATAAAATCACTCACATTAGTATTTCACAAAAAGGCATGAACTAGCTATTAAACTAGCATGGGAGACCAGTTATCCACTTCAAAAAATAACCAATAAACCATATATTGCACTTAAAATGACCAGTGAGGATTACCAAAGAAGATCATGAAGGTGAGAAAATTCAAATAGAGGTAAAGAAATCATACATTTACTTAACCAATCAATGAACTCATAAGACACACTTCAATTCAATTAGAAAAGGAGGAATTTAGTCTCTATATATCAAATAGGTGTTATAGTACAAATCTTGGTAGAGTCTAGTCAAACCAAAAAGATGGATCAATTTCAAGGCTTAGAAACTTGTATTTATAAAAAGAGAGAGAGAGAGAGAGAGAGAGAGAGAGAGAGTTGTGAATTGAAAGATGCCTAATCACTTTTGATGGATTAACACCAATTCAATGATGTTGAGTCATGATCTTATCAAGAAAGAAGGTCTTCATAAAAGAATCAAATGCTCCATTGATCCTTATTCGACCACCAAGTTACCTTCTCAGTACTCTATGCCATATTTTAATTGATCTACATATGAGGATGAAAACTTTATACCTTGAAATTGACAGATCCATAATTATTCTACTTTATAAGGCTAAAAATATCTATTTTTGTCTTGAAAATGACCATGTTGAAGGACAAGAAGCTTCCCCATAATCACATATCTACCCTTGAGAAAATATTTGAGCATAGGCTTTTGAAACCAATCATATTAGTTTTCCTATAGCTTTAATGCCATTGAGACAAAGCTCTCCAGCTATTCAATCTTGTTTTGACAATGGCTGCTAACCCTTGATCTGTATTAGGTCTTAAAAGACCTATTTTATCTCTATTAAGCTTCATTAGTGGGGATCAATCTTACAATGTATTCACTTGAGTTGAAGACTGCTTAGTTAACCTTTGTCAAAATCTATATGGGCTCACCTCTGTTTGATTGGCTATAAAAAATCAACTCAAACCATTAACATATTGACCCATCTCACACCATCAAATCTATTGGGTATGAATAAACACAAACCTTTGATCTTATGCTAGTTTAATGCACTTGTGCCATTTGTCATTCACACATTTGCCTTTGAGATTCACTAACCCCTTTAACCCTTTGCTTGTCGTTAGATCTGAATCCATGATTGAACACAAGCTATTAGATCTACTTGGACCCACTATCTTATCAATCATCGCTCATCATTAAATCTTATGTCTGTTGAATATTGACCGTTGATACGTAATGTTTGAAATAAAATGGGTATTTGTCATGGCTTTAATTTTATAGCCGCATAAACATCTAATTGAATTTTTGACCTTACCCATGCCATTAGGTATTTGCTCAGATTAAACATAGACTATCGATCTTGGACCCATTTGAATAGTAATGGCTAATTGTCATAGTTTTAACTTTGATGTCTGCATGCCCATCAATGATGTCCATGTGCATATCACTACATATTTGAAAACCAACGATAATTTTCTATGTTTAAATTTGACACTCGTGCAAACATCTTGGGCTTTTGAATTTAAATGGATATTTACCATGGCTTTATTTTGACACTTGTACACCCATCATTACCCTATTGGATTAATTTCCCCAAAACAAACAATTCTATCAGAGCTTTTGCATTGGGCATTTGTCTTGAAACTATTTCTTTAGGATTCTTGTTTCAACCATTTTTCTCGAAAGAATTATGTTGGTGGGCTTTTTGTTTTGGCCACTTTCCCTGAAAGAATTATGTCTATAGGCTTTTTGTTTCAGACAAAATGTCTAGAATAATTTGTACTTAGATTTTTCAATAGACAAAATGTTAGAATGAATTCATATCTTTAGGAAAGTTGTTTTAGACCAAATGTACAAAAGAATTAGGTCCTTGATTTTGCCTTGGACAAAATGTCTGAAAGAAACATTCATTTGGGATTTATGCTACAAACAAAATTTATGAAATAATTTATCTTTTGATGCGAATAATTTTCTTGAAAAGGTCCCAAACACTTAGAAAAAAAACCTAAAACAATTTTCCCAAAGAGTGTTATCATATTTGTAAAAGATGACATGGTTGACTATCAAACTTTTAATTCCATTTATGTTAATTTCATTTTCACATGAAATGTTACAATATATGGCCATAAAAACTAAAATTAAAATGAGTTGGTTGGCCACCATTCAAAACTTGACTTCTATAATACATGATAAGAAGTATATGAAATTGAAATATGTAATGTATCATATATAATATGTATGGTCATGCAAAAACGTATCATTAGAGCCTATAAAGATAGGTGATGAAGCCACATTGTCTCATTTTTTTTCGGCTGTATCTCCCTTTTTTACCTTGTTTAGATCTTCATTCTAGGTTTCTCATTTCCATTTATTTAGAGGAAGCTTTGAAAAAAGAGTTATCTCATGTGACATGCTAGTGTGTCTTCTTTTTTCATTGTTTTTATGAAGTCTCTCTCTACAAAGAGAGGTGCCATACCCATCATGAAATTTTTTGAATGGATGGGTCATTAGGTGATGTATGCTTTATATTGACCTACTTTGGACCTTGTTGAAAAAATCATGCACATAGGTTTTCAAGAATGACAACTTTTTAATTTTAAAATCAGTTGTGACACACTTGTCAAAAATTTATCACACTTCGCATATCAAGGAATCAGTTGTGTTAGGTTCAATAGTAACATTGACCTATTCAAATAATGAAACATATATTGTTATAAATGTTTATAAATAAAATAAAATGAGTATGAAAATAGACATGTCTTACATTATCAACATCCCTTGATTGCTTTTTAGTATCATCTTCCAAATCTATTACTTCACTTACATTAGACCGATTTGATGATTGCACATCCACACATGGTTCAAATTCATATTCATGATTTGATCATTGGGAATCAATACATGATTTGCCTTCAATAGCATCTCCTATTTTACTATCTATACACTATGCATTGGAAATGTTATACATGAAATTGTGTTTTTCCAAAAAAATGTAAAAAAACACCTTAAAGCAGAAATAAGCCTTACATTATGTTCTACATGAGTTTAGATGATGCACTCACATCCACCATCGCCCATGTGTTCCAAAATCACCTTTATTCTAGAATCTCTCAATAGTTACACCTTAATCACGTTTACAAGTTTAGCCTTAGAGATAAAATAGGAATTTTACATGGACATGGAAGGCATCATAGTGTGGACGTCATAATACAATGTCTCATCTATATACCTCTTCACCCATGCCATACAAGGATTGTTGTTATGGAATGTGACATGATTCTCTAGAATCTAAAAAACCCTAACCCATAAAATATTTTCAACTCTCTCTAGTTTGAAGTTCCTTTGGAATCCACTATCCTTACATATTTGTATCTACCAATAGTATGTATAAATTATTGTGGTTAGTTGGTTAACGATATAATAGACCCTATGATGTCTATAAGTGAATATTGTCCTCAATAAACACCTATTAAAATAGGAGTGGTAAATTTATATGGCTAAATTTAATTCTCATGCAACATGTGGAAGGGTGTGACAACATCACAACTACATTCCCACATAGTGAAGCCAATGCTACTTCTAGTATTTGACAAAGTTTACCTTTATAGAGTGGTAGTTGTGTACAAACTTCTTAGACTCCTTGTTATCCTTGTTTTCATTGGTGTAGCTATGCATTATGTCACCTAGTTCACTAAACATCATACATCATACAGCATTCTTCTTACACCTTCATTATCAAATTAATTAGCCATGTATAATGCACATGCCAATTGCACAAGTAGACCTCGTAATTGAATGTTTCCCTACATATAATGATTACTTTATAAGACTTCACAATGTAGCCTGACCATAGTATGTATGAAATTCAACATATTCACATCATATTGTGCATCAAAATATCACAAACCCACCTAATAAATTTTATCTTTGTAGCAACATCATCCACTATGAAAGCATTGAGTTTCCACTCTATGTCCTTCATATGTACTCTCTACAAAAGTATTTACATCCATTGGCTAATGTCTATAGTACATATGTATGACATAATGACCCATGTAATAGGAAATACTTAGAGTTGGGAATTAAATACCATTAATGTGTACAATTAGAACTATATGTAGATTTAAAAAATAATTTAGCTTCTAAGTTATGAAATAGCTATATTATCAACTACTGTTATAGTCATAGAAATCATACCTTCATTGCATTTATGCTGAAGGTTGATTCCATCACCAATAGGATGGAATTCCCAAATATTAACAACCATTATAGTTGTTGTGGGATTTGGGTACATGGTATGAAGGGAATTTCCCCATTCCCATTTATCCACCCACCATTATTTCTTTAATAGATAAACCACTTGTCTAGATTTGCTAGTGCTCATTCCTGAACACTTTCAGCATTATTCAGATTGTAAACATATTTATCCTCCTTGATATGTCATTATATTTTTATATGTCATCCCTACTAAGGAAATCATCCCACTCTATTTAAGCATCAAACATCACCAATTTTTCATGCACTGTCTCATGGTGTTTAAGATAGATAGAATCAATAGACATTCCCAACAATAATATCCTATGGACCCATTTATTTAGTTGGGGGATGATGTATAGTGCATAAAAATGTTTATTCCCCTTGAACTATTCATATTGTTGGACATGATAATGATTGCCTTGACGGCCCATGTGTTCTACCTAATTGTACATCGTCGGGTCTAATGACCATTTAGCATGTGCTAAAATGACACTACTAGCCACATATTAAATGTTTTTAGCCTAGTTACATACTTTTTCCTATCTTTGTCACTGTTGATATGTCCTTTGGTGGAACATCTAATTCTTGAAAATCTTTGGGACCATATGAACACCAATATTTGTATGTAAATGTTAGACATGTGAAACAAAATGAAATTAAAACTCAGCTACATAAAATATGCACAAGTGGAACATAAAAACATATTAATAAACCCACACTTGTAGTAAAGAATAATAGGTCACATACATGACATATTCTAAGGTAAAAGTGACCCTATTGTGCTTGTTAGGTTGAAGTGCCTTTTTCCTATGATGGGAGACATGGAATTTATAGGGAATGACTTCTTTGTTGATTTTCATTTATTAAAATCCTTCACCCTATCAGCATCTACCCAAGCAAGCCATATGTCTTCCTTTTTACTGTTACGATAATTTTCCCACTTAATATTGCTACAGTCAAATGGACCATCATTTACCTTCAACAATGGAATATGCATGATTTCATCCCACATATCCACCATCTATTCCAAGATCTAGTAAACACATTTCATTTCAATAATAAGCAATGAAAACCATGAATGATCAAATGTTGAAATATATAAAGAAAAATGCATTGTCGACATGTACAATAGTGATTAACACCTATTTTTGTTGAATAAATTTAAACAAAGATTGAAAATTGATTATTATGTTTTCATGTGTTCATTGTATTTAACCAATTGGAATATTGAAATGAAGCATGCAATGTATATTGAGTATGACACACATGTATGGATATAGTATAGACATAATTATGAAGTCAGTAAATTTATCCCTATAGTCATTTTTTTGCTATAAACTACATAAAAGCATAAAATGGTCTTTGGCTTGTACGCCATTGAATCAGGGAAGGGTATATTGTGAATAATGGAAAAACACATCATAGACATCAGAAGAATACAATTTATAGTGCTAGATATATTTATATGCAATTTATATTCATACATATCAGAATGAGGCAATACGACAACACTCACTCCCCTCAATTTATGTATCTATCTTAGAAATACTAAATTTCCATGTGTTTATTATATTTAGCCCCATTGAAATACTGAAATGAAGTATTCAATGTAGATTGAGCAAAACACACGTGTGGCTATAGTACAGACATAATTATGAAGTTAGTAAATTTATCCCTATAATCATTAGATTTTGTTACAAACTACATACAAGAATAAATGGGTTTCAAGCCTGTACCCTAATGAATCTGGTAATGGTATATTACAAATAATGGATAAACACCTCATAAATATCAAAGGAATATAATTTATATTGCTAGATATATTCATATGCAGTTGATATTCATATATATTAGATTGCAGTAATATGACAACATTCACTCCCCTTGGTTTTTGTATATGTCTTCGAACTACTAGGTTTCCATTTGTTAATTGTATTTAAACTCATTGTAATATTGAAATGAAGTATGTAATTTAGATTCAACATGCCAAATATGTATCGCTATAGTACAGACACAATTATGAAGTCAATAAATTCATCACTATAGTAATTTATTTTTGCTATGAACTACATATAAGCACAAAAGGGTTTTGGGTCTATACGCCAGTGAATCAAGTAAGGTTGTATTATAAATAATTAGAAAAACACCTCACAAACATCAAAGGAATATAATTTATAGTGACATATCTATTCATATGCAGTTTATATTCATACATATCAAAATGAGGGAACACGACGACACACACTCCCCTCAATTTTTTTATTTGTTTTTGAACTTATACATTTGCATGTGTTGATTGTATTTGACCCCATTGGAATACTAAAATGAATTATGAAATGAATATTGAGCATGAAAAACATGTATGGCTATAGTATGGACATAATTATGAAGTTATTAAATTAATCCCTATAGTCATTTATTTTTGCTACAAACTAAATAGAAGTACAAAAGGGTTTTGGGACTATACGCCATTAAATCAGGTAAGGATATATTACAAATAATAATAAAATAACTCATAGACATCAAAGGAATAAATTTTATGGTGCTATATCTATTCCTATGCATTTTATATTCATATGTATCAAAATGAGGTAATACAACAACACTCACTCCCATCGATTTCTATATTTGCTTTCAAACTACTATGTTTCCATCTGTTTATTTTAATTAACCCCATTGAAATATTGAAAATGAAGTATTCAATGCAGATTGAGCATGACAAACATGTATGGCTACAGTAAGGACATACTTATGAACTCACTAAATTCATCCCTATAGTCCACATTTCGACCATGGTTGTGTGCCTTTGTTTTTTGTATGAATTACATAGAAGTACAAAAGGGTTTTGGGCATGAATGCCACTAAATATAGTAAGGGTATATTAGGAATAATGGTAAATCACCTCATAGGCATCAAAGGAATACAATTTGTAGTGATATATTTATTCATATTCCTACATCAATAGGTGGGAGATAAGGGCATAACATGTAATTGAAATTTATGACCAATAATGCATTACTGACACATACAAAAATTTTAAGCACACATTTTAATTAAACATTGTTCAGATATGAAGAACTTTAAAATGTTATAATATGCTACAGATTTATATTTTCAATATAGTAAAAACATTGTTATAAACTGTACTAGTAGCTACATAATCGGAATGTATGTCATGATAGTTACTGGTAGATCATAATAAAATGTTGTCATCATTGCATAATAACATTCTAATGAAGATACCACATATTTGCACAATCAAATAGAATTTTGCTGTAATTCTGTTGATATATAACAAAAAAACCAAACTATATTGTTTACCATATTTAATCATTTTTACATTGCCTTTTCCCAAAAAATGGAGAGTATGACTACAAATTTATATTGCCTCCTCAAAAATAATCAAGAGTACCACTGGAAAAAGGAGTATAAACAGTGTAATGTAAATAAATGGACAGTGTTACACATCAATGACAATGGCATCCACTCTAGAAATGGATGCAACATCATAATACTATTCTACAATAATGTCTTTTAATGCTAGAATGGCGAGCTCAGTTGAACTTATTTCCCTTGTTTACTTTCATTCCTCCCTTGTTGCTCCTTGTTTGATACATTCATTTCCATAACAAATGTCAATATCATGAAATGAATGATATAAGAAGGTGGCATCTTTGTTTAGTTTACCAGTAATACCTCCTTGAACGTCCTTATCCCCTTTCATCTCTATAATTCCAACTTTTGAATCAACCTCCATAGAAACACCTATCTCCTCGTTTAAGTACAAACATAAGCTAAGCTCATCTATCAAGGCAAGGTAATGAGCACAATGTATACTAGCATAATTTTCTATCAACCTATCGCACCACCTTATCAATATGTTTTTAGGATTGAATAACATGTTCTTGATATAAACATCCTTACCATTCCATTGAGCAATAACCAATACATGCATTTTTCTATCATCCATGTTATAAATATTGGTAAATAACTACTTGAGCATCACAATTTTAGAATTGGAACTACATAATTTTTACATATGCACTTCTTATTCATAGACATGAAATTAAAGAAACATGATCATAATGACTATTATATATATATGGTCATTTAAGTGATTATATATTATTGAAATGTATTTCTAGTCATTGGAAGAGAGTGGGGTAGAATCTAATCAATTCAATTCAAAATTAAGATTATTAGATATATGGTCATTTCAGTGATTATACATGATTGAAATTCATTTATACTCATTAGAAGAGATTGGGGTAGAATTTAATCAATTTGATTCAAAAATAAGATTTTAGGGTGTGTAAAGTAAGCCAACAAATAGAATATTCAAGGTATTTGAATGTTGACTTTGTAGGTATTCAAGGTTGTGAGATTTTCAAAATATGGATATTAATGCCTCACAATGATGTGAAATTGGGAAAATTTCCTAACAGCATGTGTGCTAAATTGGTTGAATATATACTTTCAAATGCATAACAAAACTTTCATTCATTAAGAATAATAATTACAAATTCACATTGTTATAACTCTCTACCAAGAGAGATCCCTCAATTCATTGTTTCTACATACATTATTTTGTTCCATCCTACTCTCCATGGAATACCCCAATACAATACACATAACACAAATAAGGGAAATAATGTAAATAAATATAAACAGTTGCCATAAACCAACATGTATGCCAGCCCAAGTCCCCCTATACTTTACAATAGAGTTGCATGTTTGGCATCTCACAATATTTGATCTACCATGATTGGAAACATGTAGTGGTTGTAGTGCAAATGATAATGTATGTTGTTGATCATTTATATTCAAATCTGACTCTTGACATGGAAAATGAGACTCATTCATAGTGTTATGTACCTATATAACTAGCAAGACCCCTTAAGTAATAATAGATGAAGCACCACCACTACTTGGTACACCCCACCTCTCCAATTGTTTCACATCCCCAACATCCTACACATATTTGGTATTCACATCAAAAAAATGCCACACAAGTATCACAACCTAGCTATGAAGTGCAGTCAGCTACTATTCTCTTACATAAATCCTTCCACACATTTAGTCACACAATATTTTAGAATAGTTTTCAATAACCACATTCTCCATGTTCACATCATAAAGGGCCTTAAGACCATTAATTAGAGTTACATAGTATGAATAGATCAATTTTCTGCTACCATTAATATTAGTAGAATTAAATTTTATCACTTACTTCCTTAGAGCATAGACAATATACGCATATTTGAAACACTTAATGGTTATCTCATATCAGACAACTATATGCAAGACATATATGTTGTCCATAATATTGTACAAAAAATGAAAACATTATTTTGCAATTTGTATCATAGTAGGCATAATTGAGGGGTGCCTAATTTATCAATATAAACACCAAATTTATACCATAAAACATGTGATATATAGAGGAGGAGGTTCATTGTGTCGTATTATAATTTGAAGCTGATATCTAAGCAATTCATGTCACCCACACTAGAAAAGTGTGGTTTTCTTAATCTTATATTAGGTTAAGTATTGTATATATCTGTAATGTCATTTACAAGCCTTGACATTTAACCCAACATACACTTGCTAATGACCCCATCAAAGTATACATTTAACCAAATAATTCCCATGCCTTTTGTAACCTTCAAAATTTTCTATATATAGTTATAAAGCTATTCACAACTTTAACATCTGAAAAAAAATAAGAAAGAGATCTTACTGTGAGATATACACCTTTCTTCCAATGTTGTGAGTATGATAAACTTGTTGTTTGAAAGACTTTTGACTTGAAAACTATTCAAGAATGGTTACTGAGGTGGTTGTTTTATCACAACACATTTTTATATATTTAGTGAGGTATTTGTTCTTCAAATATTCATTTTGTTATGTAGGTTAAAATCCTTACAAGGGAGAGTGGTTTAAAGTTAGAACTAGATGATATTCTAGTTTAGAGCCATGTTCCACAACCCTTATAGGTAAATTATATATACACATCATGTCTATCTTAGCTTGATTTTTGAAACATGAACAAACTTTATCATACATGTTAGAGGCCTTTAGTATCATTATTCATAATTATGATGTCAACATTTAAAAAAAAAAATAGTATTTATTTACTTCTCTTGATGTGAAATTTGTCTTATAAGACAGTGTTTAAGTGTAGACCAATCATGATTTGCAATGGATTTTTCAAGGGTGCATTTTTGTGGAATAATTTATGCATAATCTTCTTTAGTTTGACCCTAAAATATCAAATCAAAGAGAAGGTGTAGATTCATGTGAACTTCACATTTAACCAAACAATTCCCATGCCTTTTGTAAGCCTCCACATTTTACATACATGGTTATCAATCTATTCATAAATTTAAAATCTAAAAAAATCCATTTTCAATTATTATTCAATAGATTTCATTACCCTATTCAAAAAACCCAAGTTTCATAGAAGATGAGAGGATGCTGGAAATATTGATAACCATCGCAAGTTCATCATACCTCCTTTAAGGTCATAATTTTATCACTCATGCTTATAATAGTTGGTATTTTATGTATATCTATGAGGTGCATATGATTCAAATTTCATTTTAATTATATGTTGAATTAAATGGACTAGCTTCACTTTTATAGTAATATGTGCTTTACCATATGATTATCAAGTATGCATTATTGTATATGCACATGTTTATTAGACTTATTTTTTTGTGTATCTAAATGTGGAGGATACAAGTATAACTAAAACATGAAATGGAAATTATAAGTGCTTATAACCCATTCTACCACTACACACCCTCTTAATCTTTGATATCCAATTTCCACCTGGAGTTATCATGGTATACCTTAGAAAGGAATTAACTTTAGATGTTTATGTCTTATCGATTCATTTGGTTATGGCTAATCTCTTTCTTTGAATCTATTCTTATTTCTACCTCCATTCAATTGAATTGACTTTTTCCATTTCAAATTTTATTCCATTTTTTAATATAAGTTTTTAAATAGTTTATCAAATATTTTATTTTACACCTTAATATGCAATAGTCATGTATTAACTTCTTACATTTGTGAGGATGGCAATGGAAATGAAATTAATTTATTGGTTTTAATGAAATGAAATGGTTGGTTTTAATTTATCATTGAGACTCAACAATAAATGAAGCCTCTTACTAGCTCAAATCAATACTCATTCGATATATCAATTATTGTATTTGGGCATATCTATGTATTTATATTTTTTAGATATAAAATACAATCAACATTTTTGATAGATTATGTCAAATAAAAAATTAAAATATTTAATAGACCATAATATATATATATATATATATATATATATATATATATATATATATATATATATATATATATATATATGTAATATTTAATGTTTCTTTCTTCCTCTATAAACTATATTAATATTTTAAGAGGAATGTTACCATTAGAATGTTGCTTCACCTAGACTATTATTAATAAAATAGCAATTTATAAAAGGTTACAATTGCCAGGTTTTTTGAAGAGTAATGTTGAATAAGTAACTATCACTAAAAAAATTCATGATAGGCAAGGTCAACCATCATATTTAGTCATAGTCCACAAGCTTGAAAATCCTAATGCCATACATTAAAAAATCCCTAAATAAACATCTGTCTTGAAAGTTCTCATTATATGAATTTAACCTTTGGGAAAAGAGAGAGATGTCATTTCTATAAATGTGTAAATGGAGAATAAATTTATTTTTTTAATTTTTGGTCTATTCATAATTATGTATGCCTTCATGTATAACTGGATGGTTATATCCCATTAATCATTCAGTTAATAGAGAGGCACAAATAAATCAAGTGAAAGTTTGTCAGGGGTGATATTTTATGCTTCCTACATTAAATAGATCATTATTTATTTAAAAAATCTTAAAATTTTCATTTGACCATATTAAAGCTTGTTAATTTTCTCAGGTATTCAATTTAAAACAATATATCTTCCTTTTATAGTTTGCTCTTTGTTTCTTGGGGAATGACTTCTAGGTTTTATCTATTATTGGTGCATAATAGTTCTAACTAGAGCACTTATGAAAGAATATTACCTTAGTTTTCAATTTTTAATTTTTAATAAATTAGATAGAGTTATTACCCCTACCCATGAGATAATATCTAGACTTGATTTATTCCCATATGTCTTTAGGTTTATCCCTTGATAGGGAGAAACTATCATATGTAAAGCATTCAAGAATGCCAATTAGATTTATAATATTAGGTAAATGAATTTATATAATAGGCCCAAATGTATTGCATTCACTAAGACACCATTCTATTTTTCACTAAATTAAAACAAAAGGTTTTTACTTTGGGTAAGTCTTTACATGGAGAAAAGATTGTATTTGAGCATTCTAATGGTTACATTTATAAAAAAAGGAGAATAGAACTTCCAAAACATGCAAACCAAATAGAACTTGCTTTCTTTTTATATCAATCAGGAGAAATAACACTTTGGAAACAACCTTCTAAATAAATCCAAACTACCATGCCTTTAATTTAATCCAATGATTTCTCAACAGTGCTTGTAATAATGTATTTAGTTGACACCCCTATTCTAGGAATGTTACTAGTCTAGTACATACTATTAAAGTTTATAAGTAGAGAAATTTGAGTCAAGGTATTTATAACATTCATGTTCATATTTTACCTACCATCAAAACACTTAATCCATATTACAAGACACTAGGTATCTAATCTAATTCAAAAAAAGCTATTAAATTTTAATACATTATAACTCTACTAGCACTCCACTAGGGATCACACAAATTCTAGATTGCATGGAAAGATTAGCTAGTTGAAAAAAGCAGAGTAGAAAAATGTAGTTCCTAGTATTCACTTACTTCAATCTCAAAATTTAGGGTAGCGTATACCAATTTTCCTTCCAAATATTAATAGATTAAACACTATCACTATGAGAGAAAAACATACTCAAGTCTGATGCTAGATTAATCATAACCCAATTCTTCTAGACATGTTCCAAACATATATTTTAGCAGATGTAATGCTCAACATTACAACATAGTTAGAGTATCAATACAACATGCTTAAAGTTTACATATTTGTATTTGATTAAAGATTTGGCCATTTAAGCATATGATTGAAATTAGGCGTAATATGATTATATAATGAATGTTTAGAAGAACTCTTTTTTTCTTCAAATTTAATCGTATGAATGAAATTAGGTGTAATATCATTAAATAGTGGGGGTACATAAGAAAATATTATTTTTACTTCAAATATCAGATGTATTCAAAGGGATTTTCTTCCTTTCATTTTTGCTTTACTAAACTAGAGTGCATGGTATATTTTCAATTGGTTGAGGGATTCATAACCAGTTGAAAGAACATTCTGAAAAGATAATGGATTTGAAAAAAATAAATGAAATTTTTAATTTTCAAAAATATTGGAAGATATAATAGATGTAATAAAATAAACACAAATTTTAAGAGGTATATATTCTTACAATAATATATATCAGATAGGGGTATATAGACAAATCTAGTGTCATCCTCATTGTTTTGAATTTAGTAAGTTATATGGGTATAAAGGAAATGAAATTTATTGATTTAAATTTAACAAGTTTTAAGAATTTGTTACATGAAAGTTTATGTTTTATCCAAATATAGTAATAGAAGATGTAATAAAATGAAGAACATAGAATAATTCAAATTTCAAAGTCCTAAATAGCTAAAGCCATAAATCATCATTTTCAAAAATGCAACTAAATGAAAAATACAAAACCATTCAAAGGTTAGAAACTCAAAGGTCAAAATTTACATGTGACCAATAATAAAATATGTAGCAAAACATAACTAGTTACAACTTACAATATAAAAATAAGATCCTCATAAATATACTCCTAAACAACTTCTTCCGCTGACAAAGAAAGCATCGATTGAAGAACCAAATGTAAATAGCATCAGCATCACCTTGAAAACCATGGTTGGGATGTACCTAGAAGAAATTAAATCATATTCGAAGATGTCAATTCCTCATATTCAACTTGAATAAAATGTAGGGGAATACATAGAAATTGGATACCTTTCCAAAATACATTCTTCAAATATTTTCACACAAGTAAGTCTCAGCATCAATATTTCCCAAGCATTTGAAAAATATGCAACAAGTCCCTGAAGATAACTTACACAATATTTTAATGGAAATGCAAGGGATTCAATATGGAATGCATAGTGGTTAGCTGATGCAGGGGAAGTTAAGGGAAATAGGGTAAAAAATGGGTAGGAGGTGCATTTATGGCTGTAGGTGGTGAGGTGATGGTTAGGTGATAGCTAGGTGACAATGGTGATTTATACGTTGGTAGTCATGGGGGGTGGTGAGCTATTTTTTGGTGGTCATAAAAATGGTTAGTACACCTAACGATTAGCAATGAAGGATTAGGGCATAATTAGAGAGTGGTTGAAGGGGAATTTAGTGAGGGGGCAGAGTTGGGGATAAAATTGGTGATGACCACTAGAGGGCAGATTGATCATGGTGGGCACAAGGGTTTTAATGCATGTAATATGTAAGTAATGTGTTTTGGTTAAGCCCAACCTTGGTAATCAAGGCTATAGATACAAAATCCATAAATAACTAGTTCGTGGATCTCATGAAATTTTGGATGACACCCACCAGGCCTATTAGCTATTTAATTTTTGGGATCCATGATTGTGTGGAGATTTTCATACCATGTTTATTTTGTAAGAAGGATTCATGATGAATTGTGTTGTGTTTTTCATATAATTATTCATTGGTTAGGATACCAAAGAGGCTATCTATAATTGCATCCTCCACAAGGTGCCCTATTGTTATTTTCATGGCCATTTACTTTCTTTTACTGAGTAGAGATAGGTAGAGAAAAAGAGTACACATTTTTTTATGCGTGCTAAACACAAATTTTATTTTAGCTTAGCTACAATTCACAACACATTAATTTCAAATTTGTTTGCCACCTGGATATCGCTGACAACATTAAAATGATCTGATCATAACCATGATTCACATGGATAAAAAATTAATAGGTGAATAATTTCTCATGGATCCATGCAAACACATCATTTTTTATTTTTAATTTGTCTTGATTTTATTGATTCCCCTGAAGGCAACAATAACACACAAAATATCAACCAATCAATGCACAAAAAATATTTTGTATATATTATTAGTTAAAAAACTTAAAACTTATCTATGAAAAATAATCACATATTTCAAAACACATGAAATGATGATGTTTGATTGATTGAAATGTCTTAGTTTAATTATAAGATAGAGAGAAATGGTCACTATAGTTATCCCTTTAGGACTAATAATGAGAAAAGCTACATGACATTAGCATAGCCCTCTCAATCAAAATTGTTGATTTTATTTGTGTGTATAACTCCATAAATTATTTATAAATAGGCATGTTTCCTTTATTAAAATATGTTATGTAATTGTTGATTAGCATGTTTTCATAATTTGCATATAGGAAAAAAAATAAAAGGCCATGAAATGGTAAGCCTTTTCAGAAACAATAATCAAGAAATATACGTGTTAAAATTATGACTTAAATTTAACCTTTTTAATGGTATTCATGTTGCACAACATTTCAAATAATATAAAGGATGTTGATTGCATTGATTATGCACAAGAATTATGAAAAAATGGTATATAAAAATTTATATTGAAAATGGGTTTTTTAACAAATTAGTGAGACATAAAACTAATATTACTATCTTTTAGATATTTTATTACATGTTGATCCTTCAATATATATACCATAAAATAATCAATACAAATACAATGTGAAGAGGATGGAAATTATCCATTAAAAACATAATGCTTGAAGTTTGAAATGAAACATAAACACTTGTGTATTTGTAATTTGGGAAAAAAGTATTATGACACCTAATGTCTTAAATTATGCAAACTATAATTAGTCGGTATAAATAATAAGATCTTATGCAATACATATTGTTAGATGATCCAAGTTTTCATCTTTTTCAAATTACTTGTTGGAGGACAAAGTATGTTGGATGTACTAATCATAAATGATGATCATAAGAAACCATTCAAAATCATATATTGATAAGCCATTTTTGGTAAGCAAGTAAGTTGAATGTGATCTAAATAGAATCATAGACACTATAAGTCTTGTTGTCTCATTCCTAGTACATAAAGGACCCAAAAACATTTAATGTTAGTTTATGACTTAAAAAAAGGTCAAATTCAATCTTATTGGTTTTGAAACAACGTATAAAATGAATAAGAGCAATAATGATAATAACAATCGGAGATGTAAGGTATTGAATGTTACAATTTTAAAAAAAAAAAATCTGAGAACAAAGATATCTATAACATATGATAGATTCTAAACAAGAACTATTTACTAGAATAGTACTAAATGCACAATTTATAATGAAGTTCTAATTATCATAAGAAATATAATATAATAAACAATTTGAGTATATTTTACATATATAAATTGTTATAATGTATTTCCAAGCTTGAAACTAACAAATTCAAATGTTGATATATAAATTGAATAATGTATTCATAAATTTATACGATTTGATACATGCAACTCAATCTTAAATGGCATACCTGATATATACATAAAGAAATCTAATTAACTTAGAAAAAAGGATCAGTCAAAATAATAAATTTTATAATAAAGGACCATCAAGAATTGATCTCATCATTATTTCTTAGTATTGTATTTGTTGCAACAAAATAATCATAAATAAATACTTTCTCTATAATATCCAAGAATTAAACTAATTGTAAACCATATTTTGAATTTTCTCTAGGCCAAGTATCTTTCCATATTTTATTGCCTTTTTCCCTCTGTCAACAAATTAATGTGGAGAACACTTCCAACAAATATGTGAACCTTGACACTAGTTTTTTTTTTCCTTTGTTTCTTGTCCTATCTTTGCCTTCAATGCCAATTTATATAAGATTCTGAGAAGACTCACATTTTATGGGGTGGATCTCTTTGTTGCTTTGATTTTTTATTTCTCCTAATTACATATTTTGATGCATTAATTAGCAAGATATTGAATGTTAAAGGAAAAAGTTTTTGGTTTTATAAATGTTACATTATTTCCTACAAAAGGCTATTCAGAATAGGGGATGGTAAATGGTTTTATAAAGTTTTGAATTTCATCTCAAATGACCATTGACTCTAAGAATTATTTATCACAATGTATATTGGTTTTATAAAGTTTTTAATTTCATATCAAATGACCATTGACTTGGGAATTTTTATTCACGATGGATTGTAACAAACATGACGTTATTATTATGCCCCTCCACTTCTAGGTAGATGGGTTTGTGTATAAGATAATTCTTGCACTTAATTTGTTATGTGCATTTGAGGAGATATGAAGATATCATGGATATTTTTATGGTTCATCGATGCAAAAGACTTTTTGATCTCATCTCCTTCACTTTTCAATAGGGACTTGTATATATTTTTAAATTGAGAGAGAATCTGTTTAGGTTGTTTTATAAAGATAGAAAAAAAAGAGAGGATAGAAAGAGATAGAGAGAGATAAATAAAAAGAGATAGATGTTTATGAATGAAAGAAGATTATGAAAGATATAAATATGTTTACAAATTTTTAAAATTAGGTCAATAAGACTCAAGAATATATTTAGTTATAATAGAAATTTATAAAATAAAAGGAGCTTAGAATTAAATAATAACTAAACAAAATAATAAAAAATCACTAATAATAAACAAGGGGTAAACCCAACATAGTAAATCCCCAATCCATATGGTTAGGATACTAATATAAAGAGCCATATGGGGGTATCAAGAACCCCAATAGAGAATAAGTTGATTAAAGTCAGAAAGAGTAAATGGTAGTCCTATCAAACATCTATGACCATGTCTAAGACAAATTAATCATTTATGTCATCATATATCACTATAAAAGATGTAACAACTCCACTAGGTTTGACTTACACACACACACACACACACACACACACACACACACACACACACACTTACACACACACACATTATTCCATTAGAAATCACCATGAGAATCTAATTATTGATCCATATATAACACTTTAAGTATGTTAACTATAAATATGTGACAACTAATAGTCATTGATCACTATCAACATAAGGAACACATCAAAACCATTTATAGAAAGTAATTACAAATGTCTAGCCATGGATGGTACAGCCACTACTATCAATGTACAATAAAAAATAATTAAACTTCATCATAATAATGTCACAATAATAAATATAATACACATGGCTCCACATAATATGAGTTCTCAAACTCTAGTATCTTTGTCAATCTCAATTGTCATCTTCAAGTAAGTACTATTGTGGGGAGGAAGAGCATCATTCGAGAGCTTTTCTACACCAACCACAGACCATCTATCCCCCACATAATTTTCCATCATGGAATGGACCTCCCTTCATGGATGAGTAGATAGTGACTATGCAGGAATACAAAGAGACAACTAGTATTGTGTGCTATATGATTTTAAAAAAAATATATGGTGTATCATAAAGAAACTTATTCTAACAAGATATCACACAAACATGTAAATCATACACATAAAATGATAATATCTCACTAATATTAATTTAGACAAAGTTTTCAAAAATTAATGATCACTACGATGAGTCAATTTGATACAAACCACTTGATCGGATTACCTTCATCTGACATTGTGATGTAAAACTAGTGACTCTCACTACTCAATACTGACAATGTGAGATTTTGTTAACACACACACACACACACACACACACACACATATATATATTACCAACAAATTCATATAGATTAATTTCTACTAGCAATCACAAAACATGCTAAACATAGGAATAATCAAATACATACATTTAATCCGTTAAACATATAAATAAATATTCACAATATTATTTACCACATAAATAATAAGTAAACAAGAAAATATTATACCAACCAGGAATAATATATATAGGGCAGCATATTCTAATTTTTATAAGTAGATACAATATAGTATTTCTTACTAATTATCATAAGATATGCTAAATGCATACATTTAATCCATCAAACATAGAAATTAATCTAGACATAATAATTATAATTTGTACCCCTGATATAACATATACATTTAGACTATAGTTTTTAAACATAAAACACTCTATGACATCCCATAATATCATAGTTCATTGTTTATGAACACAACTATGCAATTATGAGCAAGTAGTCTTAGAATTTAAAGAATCAAATGTCTTATAATCCTAAATAGTAAGCAAGTATAGTTTATACCAATAACATATATCTTACATTTAAACTGCATAATATAATCTCCATAAATAGATATAAATACATAATATATTTTATGACAAGCAATATTATCGCAATCCATCAATTCCATGGATACACTACTCCATTACAACATCCAATCATAACAAGAAAGCCACAATTTTCATGAAAACATAATCTTTCATTTAAACTATTAGTCATATTTTAGTAGGTTATGTTCATGAAATTATAGATTCCCAACCCTCAAAATCTTATGGCTCTTTTTTTTTGGAACTTAAATTACAATTATAAGCACACCTCTATATGCTATATATAAGTACATAAATCTTCATACTGATATTTTCCATATATATAAACATATGTACATTCATAATATGTATCGTATATGAGTACTTAGACAATATATATAGACACTGTAAGTAAAAGTCATCAGTGATTTTACAATTGTATTCAGTGAATATCCATGAGCTTTAATCGTTCAATGGTTTAGTCTAATATACCTTTCAAGTTCAATTCGGCATTTTATTTCCTTTACACATATTTTCTTCTTTATGTTCAAGCTCATAGGTCATGTTAGCATAGAGGGTTATATTCCTCATCTGCATTTTAGAAAACTGTGTGGTTATTTTGACAATCATCTTTTATGATTGTTACGGATGTCCCTGCTGGTTGTATAGACTCAGAACTAAGGAGATCATGTTCTGAATGATGATAGTTATCTTCATTCAACACTCTTCTTAATGTTTATTTGGTTGTAGCCGTCAAAACTTCTCATAAAAGAATTGAGTCTCATGTCCTACCATCTCCTCCAAATAAATTGGATGAAAATAATGGGGAATGGGTCCTTTGCAATGGTAACATACAAAGTTCAAAAATAACGAAAGATACAGATCTATACAACTTCCTACATACTAATAGCCATGCGTAAAACCCTTTTTCCCATGATCGCTTAGATAATGATATTTGAATCCATCATCTACTCATTCTCGACTTGTACCTCCTCAACACACTTGGGACGCATAGGATGTAATATATGACGAACATGTTACACTTTTCAGAGAAAATGAGTAAATATAGTGATTATAGTTAGAAGGTGATAAACAGAAAGCTCCTTCAGTGATGTCCCATATGTAAATTAGTGAACTCGTATAACATAATATAAGTTCGGGATCTTTCTACAGGTTTGTACCAGACATAAATCAGCGAATATAGTTATTAATTACACAGATAACATACCTCGATATTGTCAGATAAATATAAATCGTTGCATACTTAATCAAAACCATTATATCGCTGCATTCTTTTACAATAATAATAAATATCCGAATACTCCCAAAAATATATATATTCAATAATATATATTAAATCGCTGCTATATAATTGAATAGTTCGCTGTACTGATTAATATCAACGGGTATCATCTCTATAAGTTTATAATACATAGCGAACAAATCCTTTATGAATCGCTGTTTATAGATATACTCGGTGTGTGAGGAAATAAATCGTTGTATAAATTTATTAAACAATGTATTATCAACGTTGTATAAGCTATTAAAATTTCCATAATGGCGTATATATATCACAGTAACTGGGAAAAAGTTTGATGTTTGTTTTATTACTTTTAGGTATATATATATCCTTCTTGCATATATTTAGTTACCTGTAATAATAAATCGCTACCTGTAACAGTCTTGCATGTATTTAGTAGACAGCTATATGCATTAATCCAAACTTATTATCACGTATTCTTACCTGATACAGTTACTAGACAAAGTAACATTAGGCTCATACATCTATAATTTATCACAGTTACAAAGTCTTATTACATGTTGGATATTAGACTATTTCACTATTAATCTTAATTTAGTTTACCATATCGTTTTGCTGACTGTGTAAATTAAATCGTTGAATAAATTTATACATATAAATAGTTCATACCTTATATGCTACATCATTCGAATTACTCCGGATCGCTCCATCCCGTACTCTCTGAAGAATAGCATCTACTATCAACTGCTTGGTGCCTAATGACCTTTCTCTTGATCTCAAGCGTGGAAGTTTCGGTGTATTCAATAACTCTGATATAAGAGGAGGGCACCTGGCCTGGGTCCTTGAGATTTGCAAGGTGAGAGACATCATTTTCCATCCCGTAAATATGATGGCATTGAGGAGACTAGGGCAGTTCTCAAATTCAGCCATTGCTCCATCACGATGATTACAGTAGTTGATTATACAAAACTCATGGCTCACAAAACTACCAACACAGGTAGTGAAACAAACCTCTTCCTCATTTTTTTGTTGACGTATGTAACTCCTACACTATCATCCTCTCCTCGATATCTCTCCGCTTTCTATGTTATTTTATTTTGATTTGCAGATCTCTGTCAATAAGACGTTAACTTGGCGATCTCAATAGTACACGTTGTTAGCTGCAGAGAAAAGCGAGAACAAAATACTGAGAGACAAATTGGCTCACCGTTGGCCACGAGTTCAAATCCCTTCACAGTCGTAGCTATGAGAATCCCTCTTTCTATCCGCATATCCCCCTTTCCCCCCGCCCTCCCAACAAAGATGAGAAAATCTTTAATTTCTTCATACTCGACGGTTTTAACCCGGTTAAATTCTCCTTTCTCATGATTTTCTTTCTTTTCTTGTTTTCTTTTTGTTTTTCTTGTTTTATTCATTTAAAACACTTGCCTTGTTTTTATCTAGTTTGTATTATTTTATTCTTATTATTTATTTATTTTTATTTTATTTTATTTTATATTTTTAAATAGATAATTAATAGTGATCATAATGACCTACTTAGAAATACGGCTTAAAAAAGGTTAAAATAATTTTTTTATCTAAACATGATAAATCACATTACATAGACTTTGTCTTTTAAATGGAAATTGGCATCCCCAAAATATCATAAATAGCGAGCTTATGTTCGAAAACATTCTCAAATCATGAAGGTTAGTTTACATACATGTTCACACAATTTTACATTTCTAAAAACATAAATTTATTAGCACAAAATAAACACAATCATATAGATTAATTTATTTAAGCATAAATTTGAGCTAACACACATAACTAATCATGTATTAATCATTATTTAAATTCAACAGCATCAAAAATGTACTAACGCTAACCATTAAACTATGTATTTAATGAGTGCTATTTAACGTGGTGTATGCATAGTTCTAGCTGTTCTTTTGTCATCTCCTAACATCTCCATCTATGTCACCCTCTCATATGATGCTCTCCCTCCATCATGCTCTGAGAGATGAATCTCTCTTGCGTCCAACTCATGACAACCAAGTGGTTAGTCCATAACATCATGACATGTATATCATAAAATACTACTAAATAACAAATCAACATGATAATAATATAAAAATATACACTGCAACTAACTCATAGCAATGTAATCATGTAATCTAAGTAATATTCAACTATCTCATAACAATATATGACTTACAGTTAGTAATAATCAAGTCAAAATATCAACTATAGAAAATCCATGGATAATCAAGTATGTTTGCTTAGAGAGAAATCATGATGTAATTAAAGGCCCAATGTAAAATTTGATAATGTTCATCTAGGAGTGTGTAAGACAGAGGGGACTAGGTTGGGTAATCCTAATAGGAAGTAAAAAAACTCCCTCTAGAATCCCTCCTATTCAAACAAACTCTTGTAGTAGCGGAGAAACTAATAATGTGTGCTTAACTCTATGACCTAGTAAGTGGTTGGGAAGGATAAAATCCACCACACCCAGAAACAAATCCATGATGTTGAGCATGAATGGATCCTCATTTCCAAGAGTTAGTGTGTAGGGTACCTTAGTAGAAGTGTTATGTAGAAATGAACACCACCTCACTAACCTACCCCCCTTAATGTGTGAAGCAACAATATCAATAGGATGCTTAATATTGTTAACCTTTGTGATGGGACAAAAGAAAGATAAGATCAGCCAACGGGCTCTAGGGGTTTCTTGTAAGGACCTACATTGAGGGTGACAACCTCTTGAAGAAAAAAGGCTATGAACCATTGGTCTAAATATTAAAATAAAGTGGATAAATTATTTCATGAGTTCTATAAAGACAATGATATCTCCTCTATACCTCATTATATATGGGCATTTTAAAATAAAGTACTCCTTAGTCTCAACCTTTTAGAGCGAGCAAAGACACTATGTTTAGTCCTTGCATAGAATATGATAATCAGTGTCAACCTACAAATGGTGTGAATGGACCCTTAAAACGCCAAGGGAAAATTTCAACCATGAGACTAATGACACTCAAGATAGTTAGGGTGAAAAATGACAACATACACCACCCACAACAAATGCTAAATGTAAAAAGAAATTTTAAAACCAAGTTATTGAGGAGAAGAGGTCCAAACAATGCTACACAACTCTAAAAAGAGAAAAGATAATATTATCAAAAAGAATAATAATGAATAACTAATAATAAAACACATAGTTCTTTTCAAGGTATGGTGTTTTCCCATCAAGTTGTGCTCCTTATTTCTCCATTTTTTTTTAGAAATAATTTTAGCTTAATAAAGTTTAATAATGATAATTAAAACCTTGGTATTATTCATCTTAAGTGCACTAAATTCCTTTCAATACTTACACTTTTAAGAACTCAAATATATATGAATCAAAAATACACTTTTAATTCACACACACACAATGTATGTATATATATGTATACACACACACACACACACATGTGTGTGTGTGTGTGTGTGTACATACATATATGTATGTGTATGTGTGTGTGTGTGTGTGTGTGTTATGTGTGTACACATACATATACATACACACAAATATATATACATATATATGTATGTATGTATACATATATGTGTGAGAGAGAGAGAGATACACACATATATTTAAAGTGCCGCCCACGAACCAAAACTATCATTTATACAATTCCAAAAATTTTAAAAATCTTTAAATTAATACCTATTAAAGATAATACAACCTTTAATGTCATGCCCAAGTGAATATTCAATTTAGATTTAGATTTAGGACCCTTACATTAGCACCTATGTATTATAGTATGGTGTCAAGATACACAAGCTATTATGCCCACTCGTTTGACATACCTCCACTTTTTGAGGTACCTTATTATCCTGCTAAAAGGGAACTAAGTCCCAAATTTAAAAGATTTGGACATTGGTTTCTTCTTAGGGTATCAATATAGTATATCACATACCCAAAAATGGTATTAAAATTTCATAGAAGTTACTATGTCATATTGCACTAATTAGGAGGTCAAACATGCAAAAGAATAAAATATCTAGATTTGAGCATCTTGATACAAACAAGGTCTTCAAGTGCCAAGTCCCTATAGAAGTTAGGTGTAAATAGAAAAGTGATTGAGGTTCATGTTTTTCCATGTTCATTTCTTGACTATAGTACTGAATTTAACCTCCTCTTTTTAGTCTCTTATTTTTTTTAATGTAGTAGTTGAAGCGATCTGGTTTTATGCTATCAATTCTTTAAACGGAGGTTGCGTAAATGTTTTAGGAAATCAATTTATTATAAAACTTTTATAGCTTATAGTTTTATGTTTTGATTATCATCATAAAAATCAGTCACTCTAAAAATGAGTTGGGAATTAGATCTAATATAACTGAATACCCAAATCTAAATGACCAAGTGAGAGGGTCTTGTAGAATATTTGTGTTTGAAACTGTAATATGTGCAAGGCAGTCTTATAAACTATTTAATCAAAAAAATCCAAGAGAGAATTATGTTCTATGATAACCTGCAAGCAAGCAAAGATGAAATCAAAGAGTGGAGCCCCAATAACAACAAGCTATCTATTTTTTTTCATTATATATATATATATAAAATTTAATATATTTAATTTATAAATTTATTTATTAAAATTGCATTTTTATTATAAATTTGCTCAATGTTTTTTCTCGCATCCAACTAGCAAGCTTTTTTAGGGGATCGATGGTAGTGCTAGCTAAAAATAAAATGCATGCTAAACTTTTTGTAAGACGCAATGTATTTATTTATTTAAACAATCCCTTCCGTTTTTGTAGGAGATAAAAACTTTCCCTTCCCTGCACCACTCTGTTTTGGCTCTGTATTCAAAGGAACTCTGCGAGATAATCCGCTAGTGGCATAAAAAAATAACAGGGTTCAGCACACGTAGAAAAATAATTTCGTGTTGAAATAAGCACCATTGGTAACATTCAGCATGTGAACCTGGTCAGGCTCTGGGGATTCTGTGTAGAGTAATAAAAAATGTTACTGGTGTATGACTACATGCCTAACGGCTCTCTGAATTACTTGTTATTTCATAAGAAATAAGAAGAGAAGATATTGAGCTGGAAGACTAAATTTTGGATGTCATTGCGAACTGCTCGGGGATTAGTTTATCTCCATGAGGAATGCATAGATCGGATCATTCACTGCGACATTAAACCTGAAAACATTCTCTGGATGGCGACTTGCACCCAAAGGGGGGATTTGGTCAAGCAATGCTTATTGGCAGCGATTTCAGCCGCGTACTCACCACTACCAGAGGAAGTTGAGGATATTTGGCTCCATAGTGGATCTCTGGCCTGCCAATCACTCCCAAGGCGGATGTATATAGTTTTGGCATGACCCTCCTGGAATTAATATCAGAACGAAGAAATCTGGACTTGACCGTCGGAGGTTAAAATCACTTACAGTGAAAAGCAGGATTTGGCACGTCATGAGGGGATTTGAACTGGGAAAATCTAAAGCACATCAAAGACTATGGCAGAGATGAACTTAAAGGTGCCGTAGGCTGTCTGTCCTGGTGCGTCGCTCCTGAATCTGCTGTGTAATTTCCTCCCCTCCCCAAAAACAGAGCGTTAATTCCTCCGTCCCCAGCCGTGTGGGCTAATTTTTTCCCCCAAAAAGAGGGCGCTAATTTTTCCCTCGCAAAAATAGAGTGCTATTTTTTTAGCTAGTGCTAATTTTTCCCTCGCAAAACCAATTTTTTATTATAAAAAATTAAGATAAAAATAATTAGAGACAAAATCACAATTAAAGATAATATTATGATTATTGTCTCAAATTAATGTCTCAAAAAAACCTTATAGGTAGTAGTGATCCTTGAATAGTTTAGTAAGTAAATCACGTTTATTGTCATGTTTGGATGGGTTTCGTGCATATGTCAAAACAAATAAAACATGTATTCATTTAATATGCCCAATAAATTAGTGTTTATAGTTTGCGTTTAACATACTTATAACTAATTTAGTGCTCATTGATTCCATTGGTTTAACATAATTAACAATATAATAATGATAATGGATAAAATAACAATAAAGATATACATTTAAATTTAGATTACATTTAGTTTCTTAATTTAATCGAATGATAATAAATATAAAAGATAAGGGAGAGAAAAGAAAATAAAACCTGTGCTAAGAAAGCAAATTTGGATTTACTAATTGAATGCAACACCCGAAAATTTATCCCTCATGTGACCAGTTAATCCAAAATGACCACAGGTATAATGCAAGTGTATGAGGAGAATAAGAGGATGGGAGGAATATAAATGACCACCTTTCACATATGCATATCATTAATAAACCTCTTAATATTCTATAAATCAAGATTTTCGTGTTGATAACAATGCTTGAGTTGATTACAATCGATTATATCCAAATTTTACTCGTGTAATGCTAGGATTACAAAATGAGGGAGAGATTAATCTACTAAAACATAAAATTACATGAAAAATCAGTGTGATTGGCTTTATAGTCTCATTGGTAAGAAGAAAAGCCAATCCCTTTACAATAAAAATTAGTCATTATATAGAAACTAGAGTCCTCAAGGGAAGATTTTCCCTCCAAAACACTCAACCACCTCCATTAATGCTAAACAACCAATTTTATTGAAAATTGTGCTCCTCTCCACGCCACTTTTATTATTCACCACTTACACGAGACCAAAACACAAGTCATTTTTCAAGATAGGGAACTTATGGGTCTTTTAAGTGCATTTTACCAAGGCAAAAATGGAATGGGGTTAGAATAATGGACATAAAAATTGATTGGAAAATCATACAAAGAAAGTAATTATACCAAAATGTCTACATCGAAACCATATTTCCAATGTATCTAACAGTTCATAAATCTGATAAGTGGATCAAACGTTATGAGCAAAAACTTGACCCTATGTTCAAAGGTGTTAAGACTTTAGGGTTGCACTGTAATTATCAGATTCCAATGCCTGCAGTACAATTTTTGGAGTTTGATGGTTGCAATGCTACCCTAAAACTTTGACACTTCCATAGGATCATCATAAACCTGACATTTAAAAAGGAGGTCAAAAGTTTTCCTTAAGACAAAGTGCTAAACATTAAAAAAAAAAAATTGGTCAGTCCCAATCTTCACAATGGAGAGAGAAAAAAGAACACTGATAGAATAATGATTGCATCTACTGATTGGAAAATCATATTAAAAATAAATTATACCATGACATGCGCGTTGAAACCATCTTTCCAACACACTGAGTAATTTATAAAATGGATTTTGGGGTCAAAAGTTATGGGCAAAACCCTAATGCCCTACCAAAACATGTTAGGGCTTTAGGGCTGCACTACAACTTAGATTGAGATCTATCCTTGTTTTATTTCTTAAATTTTTCATGTATTATTAGTGTAATTTCTCTCTCAAACCCCTCCCATGTTGTTATGCTGGTGAATTTTCGAGAGAATCATTGTAATGGACTCCAATGTGATTGTCAAAATGATAGATTATTGATTAATCGAAGACTTGGGATTATTTTGATGTTATTTATGCATGTATAATGTGGTGGTTGTTGTTATTTCCTTATTTTGCTCCCCTCATAATCTTAGATTGGCTTTGGATTCAATTGTGCATTTGTTCTTTGGCTTTGAGAATTTCCTTCGGGTTTTCTTCCTGCAATCTTTCTGAATTCTTTTAGACTTTTAGTCCAAAGGAATTCCTTCGAACAAAAGTCCGAAAGAATTATGCCTTTGTCTGCCTTAAACAAAATTTTGAAAGAATTTACCTTAACTGTTTCCTTGAAAATGACCCTTCCGAAGGGTGTTTTTGTCGACCAAGTGCCCTCCGCAAGGGCACTTGTCCTTTGGGAAGCTCTCTTGAACTTTTGCTTTGAACCGCTCCTTTGAACCAAGCTTTGAACTAAGCGGGTGAACCATTTGATGAATCGACTAAGTGAACCGTTTGATTGAACCAAAACATTGAACCGCTTGGTTGAACCAAACGTTGAACCAAGCCGATGAAACAAGCTTTAAACCAAAATGGTTCAAGCTGATGAACCTTTTGATTGAACCAAGTAGATGAACCAACGCGTTGAATCGAGCGAGTGAACCAAAGCATTGAACCGCTTGGTTGAACCAAGCCGTTGAACTGTTTGATTGAACCCGCCTTTGAACTTGTTGAACCTTGAACCCGTTGAACCTTTGAACCAAAGTGGTTCAATGGTTCAACGGTTCAATGGTTCAAGCCTTCTTTGCTTATATGCTTGCCGATGGACATTTTTGATTGAACCAATGCGCTGAACCAATCCCAAAAATGACTAAGTGTTGGAAACTGATTCTTTTGATTGAACCTGCCTGCAAAAACTTTTGAACCTGTAAAAATGAACCTGCTTGCAGAGTCCGTAAAAAACCAAGTTTGTAGTTTTCTTTAACCTTGAAAGAGTCCGAAGATTTCAATGTGTGAAGCCCATTGAACTTGGCCTGAAGAGTCCGTAGATTTTCTTTTCCTGCTGAGTCTATAGAATCAAGCCTGCAGAGTCCGTAGATTTCAATCTGTGAAGCCCATTGAACTTGGCCTGTAGAGTCCGTAGATTTTCTTTTCCTGCTGAGTCTATAGAATCAAGCCTACAGAGTCCGTAGATTTAAGCCTACAGAGTCTGTAGATTTCTGAGAAGCTTGAAAAATGAGGAATTTGGATGCCCAGGACAAATTTTGAAAAAGGAAGAAACAATTTTGGTCTGTAGGACCAAAATAGTTCAAATGTTGTCCCAAAAATGAGTGATATTTTTGGGGGACAACAAAGGTGATATTTTCAAGTTATTGAATATAAAGGAAGATAAATATTAAATATATGCACGTAAGTTAAATTCAAATTCGTATTTTATTTTCACATTTAAAAATACTTAAGTATAATTAGAAAATTATTTCGATTAATAATGATGAAAAATGATTTTTTTTTTAAAAAAAAAAATCTAAATACTATATCCCATACTTAAATATATTGCAAATAGTATATTCTCATTCACCAATTAAAAAAACCTTATGTTGAAAGTACTTCATATAATTAAAGAATTATTTCAACCAATAATATCTATAAAAAATAATAGATTTTTAAAAAATGAAATAGTTATTATTCTAAAAGCTATATTCTAAACCAAACAAATCACACACGTTACATTGTGATTGAACAAAGTAAAAGGAATTTGTTTTTGTGAAGACTTTTTTTAATCGATAACCAAGTTTGATGTGTCCCTTAGCCAGTTTTATTAATATCAAAAAGTGGTTAGAAAGAACAATTGTTTTAGAAAACTAACAAAACAATAGGTCCAAGACCAACAAAAATTGATTGATTAAACATACCAAACTCCACCAAACAAAAAATAAAACAAAGGACTTAAAGGAAGCATTTCCCATCACCAAAAACCACTACCCAAGAAAATTTTGAGAAAACATAACTAAAGCCAAAACTATGTCCAAAAGACCTGTACAAATGCAACCAAAGCTACCAAACTGCTAATTCAAGTCTAAGATAATTTCCACTAGAGCACCAACTTTGAGGCCCAAATCCACCTCGCCACCCATCATGCCATTAGTACCAACCACATCACGCACCAGATCATAACTTCTCATGCTCAACTGAGACACCCACATTGAATCAACCACTAGCTTACATAGTTCATAACCCCTCCCAAGGATAGGTCATACTAAATTGCATCTAAACATTCCTTCATGGTACCCAGAGAAAATCTTTTTGCACCCAACTAGGATCAAAGACAATAGCTCAGCTTGTCACCATTGATAGAAATTTGATCGTTGTCCCTTGGGCCCTATAATGTGTTTCTTCTAGCAGTGGTTCAAGAACGGGGATGGGACCCTGTGCCAAAGCCAATAGTGGTGGGGTTAGGGACCGACCAAACTGAGCAAGGGGGTTTGATAAAAATGGATTCAAAGCCTCCGCATAACTTAATAACACCATGAATTTACCTTCAAACTCTTGAAAAAATGAGAGGGAAAAAACATACCACGTCACAACTAAACAAGGGCAAGCAAGCTTGAGGTTAGACGCTCACCACCTCTACCATTTCCAACAACCCCACCTTAATTTCGATGCCACAAATAACTCCACCACTTGTTGTTTTTCCTTCACCAATAGTAACAAGTTGCTCAAAATCATAGAAGTAACATCTAAGTTAACCTTTAACTAGTGGTAGGAATTGAGATAGGAGTCACCCAGTATTATATAAATGGATTGAAACACCTACCTAGAAGGACACCAAACTATATTCTTCAACCAAATGATCGAAACCTCACTTGAGAATGCCATCTCCTATTTTTAAACCTACATGAAGATCATGGGTACTACAGTCACCTCAACTATTGAAACCTCTATTCCTACCAGTAGAGCAACCCACAATAACAAACAAACCAATCTGAAAAATATCATATGCCATAACCATAGCCAACAATACAAATAAAAATCCTTCACAATGTGTTGGGCATAAATGCCACTGCAATCAATCAACCATTTCACACAAATGCCATAACCAACAAACACGGGGATACAAAAACGTTGTCACCAACTAAAACTGTGATTCACATGTCACTTGAGGTGACATTCAAAAAATATTAATGGTCAAAATCCACAAGGGAGACCAAAATAGAATCTGGCCAAGCCTCAACCACATTCTCCACCCTAAGCCCCTCATCCCTAGGAATGCTTTGATTGGCTAGAAAATTGATGGTTGTATTTGCCTCACAATAACACTGTCGCACCTCCGAGTTAGCAAGAAAATCCAACCAAGGCGACACTTGCTCCAAAATATTCTTGATCATACATGCCTTAGCCCCCTAAATACAAAGGACCTAAATCATGACCATTAAATCACCTTCCACCACAAGTCTGTCCACCTCACATTACAAAGCCAACTCCACCCCTAAAACCAATGCCTAGGCCTCCGTTACATTGTTGGTAACATCCACCAACTTTAGTGAGGTAATTCTGATCAAGAACCCAAAACAATTTTTGATAATAACCCGACACTCAACGTTACCAAATTTCCATGAAAAATGCCATCGAAACTCAACTTAAACATATGCAGAAAGAGCTCAATGTAAATCTTTATGAATACGAGACTTAAAAATATTAAAGAAAACATATGGAATATATTTTAAATTTAAATATTATTTAACACGTAAAATAAAAATATTTCTACCTTATACATTTCATATACAATAACAGATATAAAAAGAGTCCACATAAATACGCACATGGCCAAATCCCCTCAACCACCAACAATAACAACAGCGTCTTGACGAAAAATCCCTCATTGCCATCGACATCCTCCTTCCTGTCGGAAATGGAGGCGTCAAGTGACAGTAACCGATCTCCGAGGAGCAGCTGGACTTCGCAATGTGGGAATCTTTGTTGGGAGATTCAGACGGAAATCAGCTCTTGAATTTGGATGAATTCCCGTTATTTGACGCAACGACATTGCAGCTGACGTCATCAATAGAGGAGCAGGGGTCCGTGCTTTTCGACACACTGCGACTGGTGAATTTTTAAGTAAAAAGGGACTTTATGGTTAATGTGGACAATGCCTTTTTGAACGACCAGGGTCCACATTGGCAGGGACGAAGGACTGCCACGTGGACGTCATCGCGCCTAACATCTTTTTGAGTGCGATAAATCTTCAGAATCTGGATTAGTGTCACGTGTTTAAATTGCTCGTGGCAATCTGAGCTTCTTATTACTCGCACTGAAGGAGAATCTGAGCTTTTGTGGGAATGTCCCACGCGAAATTTGGACTTCAGTTTGTGGTCCCTTGCATTTGTTGTGGCCTTTGTTTTGAGGTTTCCTATTTATTACAAAATTCATGGTAGATATTATTTTAATTTTAAAAGAAAACATTCAATATATATATATATTGTATATTAGTATATTTATTGTTGAAATGATCATATATTATGATATGATTGTTTGTTACGAGATAAAAGTTGAATAAATATAAAATTTATTTTAATTATTGATATAAATTTATTTCAATTATTGGTGCAAATATAATTATAAATCTCCTTTATATCAATATTTTAAAAAATCAATTCTTACATTCAAACAATAACATATATAACATTCAGGGAACATTTATGTAAGAGAAAATATATGTTTACATTTAATTTTTTTCTCAATATTTTTTTCTTTCTTCTTTTATATTTTAAAAATATATTTCATATTTTTTTTATATAAAATTTATATATTATTTTCCTCAAGTCTATTAGCCATTCCTATCCTCTAACTCATATTAATATTCAAATTATTTTAAATATTATATTAAATACTCACCAAAAAAATATAAATTTATTTTTTCCTATTTCTATTTAGAATATGCATCAATTTATGAAAAAATAATAAATCAAGTAACATACAAAACACCATAAGCCTTTTTAAAAATTGTTTAGTTAAAACATATGCAAACAAAGACTAATTTAAATATTTAAATTTTTTTATTTTATATTTTTTTAAAGTACTTGTCAAGGTTAATTAGGGGAAATGTATTGTAATATAATAGTTAAATAAGACCAATCAAATTTTTTAAATTTTTTTTCAGAATATTTATCAAAAGATTTGAAAAGTACTTAGAAAAAATGAATTGTATTGATTTTAACAAGGGTTATATTGTTGAATGAATATCTATCTTTATTAGTAGATATATAAAATATTTGAAAATATATAATTAATGGATTGACGAAGATATCATTCATTTTAAGGAATAAAATTTCCCTTTATAATCTTAATAATAATCGTTGTGCATAGAAATGACATTATTGATAAAAAATGATTTAATGTATTTTCTATTTTCTTTTTATATTATAAAAAATATTATTAAAAAATGAAAAACAATGTTGAAAATATAACCACCTCAAATTTATATATTTATTTTTTGAAATTGTTTTGAATTCAAGCTAAAATTTTAAATTGATCATCAAAATACTGTAATGACTTGTAAAAAAAATATATCTTATCTTTTATTTTTATAAGGGTGTTTTACAAAAGCATATAAATATATTTACATTATTAAAAATTATAATCAACATAGTTTAAAACATTTCATTTGATTTGATTTGGCAAAGTATAATCAAATAAAATACTTCTATTATTTTTTTAAAAATTTATATATTTTTTCAATAAAATAATTGTATATAGATCATCTACCCTTTCGTTAATAACATAAAAATAAATTCAATTCATTATACATAAAGTAATGAATTATATCATAATATATCATATTTACAATTATTAAATATCAATTTATATATTTATGACCATTTTTATTTTCATACGCTTAAAAATTACTATTTGAAATAAATTCAAAGTATACCTTATTTAAATTACACATGAAATAAAATATATATAGGAAACACATGTTTAATCAAATGTCATATAAATTTCAAATGTCAACCATATGCCTATTTATCAACAAAAGAATTACCATACTCCTTATGCAAGTATTTGTGTTGTGATGTATTTTGATGACTTCTAATTTTACATATCTTAAATAGTCCAAAAAAAAAAAAAATCTTGATTTGAGCTAAGTACATTTATTCTTAGTGTTTTCAAAAAATACCAGTTTTCCATATTTATCAATTTCAAAAATTAGAATTGCTAATTATTGTACATCTCTAGTATTATTATATTTATCCAATTTTACACCTATTAGTACAATACACATTTATTTATTTTTATCAAAAGTATAGGGTAAAACATATTGGTTAACTCATATATTTGTTTTGAGTATTGCTTTATTTTTCAATTTTAATTCTAGGGTTTCAACTAATTTTTTATTTATATATACTAAAGAGAAATTCTATTTGACCTCTAGGCTTTAGAATACATTTTTAATCACACTAATATGTTTGCATGTCATTGGATTTCATTTGAATTTTATTTTTTTATTTGTAGAAACTATGTTTCTACATTTTAAAAATTTATAAGACTTGTCATTCTTGCAATGATGTCTTTAGCTTTACTTGATCCATGGTGTGAGGGGTACTACCTCAATACTCAATCCATTAGAAAACACTATATATGGAATTCAATTTCCAGTTACCTCAAAGGATATAAAAATGTCTAATATCTATTTTTCAGCCTTGAGAAGTTTTTGACTATGTATTCTTGTAGTACACAGTAAGCAATTAGCGATGATAAGTTACTCTCAATGTACCCTAGAGATGGGATAATTGTGGCTACATGATGGTGGAATCATTTATAGTTAGTGACTCTTTAGGTTGTGCTCATTATTTATGATAGGATCAATATATCTGAGAGCCTAAAAAGTAAATACACCTTGACTAGTTACAACCCTTCTCCTGTTTGTAAATTTCAAAGTTTTAAATTAAAATCATGGCTACCATAAACTAATTTTTATTACATATTTTGAAGTTTACCATTACATTATGTGTTAATTTTAAAACTATCAATCATTATATATGTACAAAATTAAAATCTAAATTTATAAAAAAGGATAAAATATATAATTTACAATCTCAAGCCTTCCTCAATTCATATTGTTTAAATATCGAATCCTAGCACCTACCTATCACCACGAGGTGCCAATGGGAATTCATGATTCATTTTTTCCCTCGTGTTCTAATTATTAGTCCATGACTCATATTATATTATATGTTCAGACTGTTAACACTAGATGAGGGTGGATATCTCATCAGTCGTGATAGCAATAAGGTCGTAAACATGTTCCACCTTAAACCCCTTGACCTCCCACAAGCTAGGTCTATCATACCAAAGGGTATGATATTATTGATCGACTACAAAATACTCATGTTAATATTTCAATGTTAGAATTACTCCAAATAATGCTAATGTATAAAGATGATTTTTATGAAGCATTACACAACATAATTTTACCTAGTAATGTAAAACCAACATATGTTGCCTCTATTTTTAATATGTTATGATGGAGGGACGACTTACCACCCAAGAATATCATAGATCAACATTTACCATTATATATCTAGGTTTATTTGCACAACTAAGTTGTTAAAAGAGTTCTTGTCAATAATGGATCATGATTAAACATTTTCAATATCTCTTTCTTAAACCTACTAGGTATATAAGCATAATATCCTACTTATTCAGATGTGAACATTTGAGGATTTGATAATATTCCATGGAAAGTACTTAGACAAAATACAATGCATATAATTGTGGGCCTCATATGATAGCCACCATTTTTTAGGTCATGCCTAATGCCCTTAACTATACTATTATTTTAGAAAGACCATGGATACATGAGATGAGCATAGCTTCTTCCATTCTGCATGCATATCTAAAGTTTGGTCACCAAGGGTACATATATACATTCCCTTTAAATCAAGAACCATTTAAGTATTGAGCATTAACCCAACCTAAGGATCATTAAATTCATCATATGCAACCACATGCACAATAATTTGGATCAATAAAGACACAATTTATTTTTTTGCTTCAATAGAATCATCAACAACCTACTATAGTTAATATGGATCTGGGCTTAAATATTTACAAAAAAATGGGATATACAGGACAATAATTGAGAACACATATAAAAGGAATTGTTAACCCCATTTGAGAAGTTCATTTGAAAGAAAGGCAAGTTCTTAGATATTTAAAGGAATTAGGAAAATCAATGTTAGCATAGATTCCTAGAAAACCCATCAAAACATGTTAATACAAGGATAGCTATGTGAAGTGCAATAGAAGTATACAACAGACAATAACTCAAACTAAAGCAACCTTGTTAAAAGTAAAAATGAATATATTTACACATGAAACATGTGATTAATAAGTACATAACATGTGGAATAATCTACATGATTAATAGATTAATAAAAATAAAGCATTCATTACACACTGAACAACAATAAAAGACACTCAGAGAGAAACCATTTCAGAACTTCATATTAATCTCTATCACATCAAAACCATTTTACAATGCAATTGAGTGCTATATATAAAGTCTTACAAGGTGCTTTTGCTTCATATCCCATCCTTTCACTACATCCAACTTTTTTCATTCTGGAGACTATTGTTATGATTTCAAGTGTTGAATACATATAAAAAGAGTTAAAAAAGATAAAATAGTGTGAGTCATACACATGTCCACCAATTACATCCTGAAACTTTTTAGCTGTGTTCTACTCCCAAAAATTAAAGGAATTCAAGTGTACACTAACTACTATCTATACACATTTCCTCAAAGTAATGTTTGATCTAGCACATGGAGTTCATAATACATCTACATTACAATTGGTATACCCTCAGATGATCAATGATATACAACTTCCTTAGTGATTTGGACATTAAATGAATTTTCAAATCAATAGTCTCTTTTAGAATACCTCGTGACATATGAGGAACTTATTTTAAAACTACCTGAGCATACTTGGAGAAACTAAAGATACTAATGTCCATATTGGAACAAATGGTCCAAATATCATTCCTATAACACCATATATGGAAGAAAAGTCAAATTTAATTAATGAATTGACTAGAATTTCACTATGGAGCAAATAAATATCCATGGGAGATACTTCTCATAGCTTTGTTAAATGAGGATGAAGAGAAAACTTTGTGGCAAGTATTACAAAGATATGTTTGGAATTAATCCTACATGATTACCCATACCTATTTGTACTTTTTAAATTTTATACATTATACATATGCATACAAAGCCCAACATAAATCTTAATTACAATTCAACAAAGTTGCTTATAATAACTCTGTTAATAACATATAAACATTAGTCCCCTCAAAATTATAATAAAAATATTAGATTAAAAACACTGAATATATTTTAAATTTATATGTTAATTATAAATATTCGGTAACAAATAATAAAATATGTAGAAAGTATTTTTGAGCAGTATCATCCACCAAACTCAACGACGCGTGTCACGTTTCCGGAAATATTCCGGTCAATGACACGTCATCTATCTGGAAATATTGGGCAAAAAAACGGGACGCGCTTCAGACACTTTTTCCGGCAGTATATATATGTCATTATACTCTCTTCAAGATGCAGCGTCAACACACTCCACATCTCATTACTCCACACTCCACCTTGTACTGTTATTCATTGCCTGCTTGCCCACATATTTCATTTTGCCCTACGACTATGGACAAATCCTGCAAACAACAGCGTACCCAATTGACTCCTCCTCCACACAGTCATGGAGATAATAGCCGCCAATTTAAAGGAATTCGGATGAGAAAATGGGGAAAATGGGTCTCGGAAGTGAGAATGCCCAACTCCAGAGCCAAAATTTGGCTGGGGTCTTACGACACCGCTGAGCAGGCAGCCCGGGCTTTCGACGCCGCCGTCTATTGCCTTCGCGGACCCAATGCCAAATTCAATTTTCCCAATTCCATACCACACATTCCGTCTGCGTCTTCACTTTCCCGTCACCAGATTCAACTCGCCGCAGCCAAATACGCTTATGGCGAAATCCCCTCAACCACCAACAATAACAACAGCGACTTCACCGAAAAGCCCTCATCGCCGTCGACATCCTCCTTCCTGTCGGAAATGGAGGCGTCAAGTGACAGTCAAACGATGTCCAAGGAGCAGCTGGACTTCGCAATGTGGGAATCTTTGTTGGGAGATTCAGACGGCAATCAGCTGTTAGATTTGGATGAATTCCCGTTATTTGACGCAGCGACATTGGAGCTGACGTCGCCAATAGAGGAGCAGGGGTCCGTGTTTTTCGACACACTGCGGTTGTGGAATTTTTAAGTTAATATGGACAAACTCATTTTGTAACTCCACTGTCCACTGTCCACTGTCCACTGTCCACTGTCCACGTCGGCAGGGACGAGGAGTACCACGTGGACGTCGTAACGCCTAACATTTATTTGAAGCGTGCTCATTGGTGCTACGACTTATCTGAATCTGGATTAGTGTGACGTGTCTAAACTGCTGGTCTGAGGCTTAGGACACATTGTACCCCACGAGAATATGAGATCGATGTTACTTACACATACTGAAGCAGAAGCTGAAGTGGGAATTTGGACTTCAGTTTGCGGTCCTTTACATTTGTTGTGGCCTTTGTTTCGAGGTGTAGTACTATTTATTACAAAATTCATGGTAGATATGACTAGTACGTGCTGCGCAAGTACTATTTTAATTTTTTTTTGTTTCGAGGTGTACAATGTCACTTTTAACCCAACTTTGTTATACATGAGTTTTATGCACATAATTGTCTCTCATTCTTTATTTTCTCACATCCACATATTTTCTAAGAGTTTGGCCCTCTCATTTTGATGTCAATTACTTATACGAACACATCAATATATATCAAATCAATTAAATATATTACTCATACATCTTCAAATCATTAAATTTGCAATTATGTTTCTTAGACACTAACATCAACCTTAAACAATTCCATCATGAAATTGATATGAGGGTGACATTACTAACCATCATTAAGAAACTTGTCTTTTTCAAAATTAAATCATTCTTATGGATTGATCAATTTTTCAAGTATTTTAGTGGTGTTATAAATTATCCAAATGGACTCATATAAATAAAAATCAAAACCACACTTAGTACTCATTTAGAACTTGTATATCAAAAATCTATACACTACTACATATTGAGAAAATCTATCATATTCTTTCCACATTGCAAATCAATTATTAAGAGTAGTCATCAACCAAGCATGAAGCATACTAGTCCAAATCAAGGGTGAATATTTTCAAGTATCAAACTCCAAATTCTAGGTGCATTCATATAGTAAAGGAGCACAATTTCACATTCACGTTAATGAGAAGAACAACATGTGGCTTGATTTCCCTCTTTAGAGTATTAGATATATAGGCAATGGTCAATCATCAACAAAGGTGATTGGGATCAACAAAACACATTAAAATTCTAAAGCTTTTATACATTTCTACCCATCACAATAATACTTAGGGTTTTAAGGAGAAGGAGAGTGATTTTTAGAATTGCACCCATAATTAAGAGTGAATATTGCACATACATAAGTATTACAAGTAGGCATTATTGACTGCATGGTCACATAGATCCAAATCAGACCAAGATAATAATGTCAACCTTAGACACTATCATCAACTTTTCTTCTGGACCCTGATGTTGGTAACCCTACATGCATAAATAGCCAATTCTAGATCCAAGCAAGAAAAACCTACTTCCAACCCTTTCCCATTATCAAAATTTATTCACAGTCAATTAGTAAATCAGGAAAGATAAGTATCTGATCTCTTTATTAATTTCCATATATATCACATGTCACTTGTCAGATCTATTTAGGTAGTTTACATTCATATTCATGCTTAATTATCATGCTTTATAATTTGAATTAATTTTCAAATTTCTATCTTAGTTTCGGTTTTAAAATTTAAATTAGGGTAAAAGAGAATAAAGTAAATCAAACAGTGGAAAAGGGGCATCGAGCGTGACAGAATTCAACACTCTATGATGAAGGTTTTCAAAGGAGCAACTAAATGATAAGAATTAGGTTCAAATATTTCTAAATGCATCATTAATGAATATAATAACACAAAATCCTCTTGTTGAAGGGGTTGACAAAGAGTTAGGGTTACCTTGCATAGAGGGTCACAAAGTGACCACTAGGGAGTACCTAGAAGGTTATAGTATTATATAATTATTTAACCTAATATATGTATGAAATTCAAATGAATTGATGAAATGGATATTGGATATAACACATGAGGGCAAACTCCACTTTGGAGGAATGAGCATGAGGTCTTTCCTACGTGAATTAGCCATATCACAGGGCTAAAGGTTTAAGGCAAAGATATTAACTCTACATTTTAAGAGAGAGAATATTGTAGAGATTACAATAGAGTTACACTTGCAAATGCAAGGTTAAAAATGAGTCTTAGCCACATAGAAACACCAATAATCTAAAAATCTAAGGATTTACCAAGCCAAAAATTAATCGCACTCAAATGGAGGTGTATTTAGGTGGGGAATATACATGATATTTATTTTTCAAGAGGAGATAAAAAATTCTATATAATCATATTTTTTAAGTGTTGAAGGATCTGAATTCGTGCAAAGAAAAGTATGTCACACTTTGCAAACAAAATGTGTGACACCTATTTGTCCAAAATGACAAGCTGGTACAATAATGTGTTGTTGGAAATTAGCATGGAGTCAATGTTGCATAAGATATTAATAGACACATACAAGGATTATGCACAACTTTACATGATGAAACATTTCACTTTGGTAATGGTTAAGGAGAAAGATGATTCATGGAGCTCTTGGATGAAGTTAACCTTGTAGTATGTGCACAATACATAAATATGGAAGTGGATAGACTTATTAGTATCAAGTAGGCATATTTTCAGGTGGAAAAGGTTGATAAGGATGGAATAAACCTTAGGAAATATTTTTTCAAACATGGAAAAAACTAATAGATGAAGATGAGGATTTACAAGACGACACTTTAGATCTGACTCCCATGTAGGAATGTGTGTTGAATGAGGATAAGTTTCATATTATGTGCAAGTTGAGTCCCTCATATGTGAATCCCACATGTATAGATGATTTCCATCATGGAATTTCGGAGAGGATGTTGCACAAGGTCAGGATGAAGAGGAAAATAAATATTAATCAAAAGAAAAGGCAAAGAATAAGAATGACATTGCACACAAACCTAGTAGATAGGTAAGTGAAAGTAAGCTAGAATAATCACCATCAATAAAACATAATGTGAAATCTTAAAATAAGATGAAGAATGAAATAAAAATCATGAAGTCATCAAAACTACAAAATCAAAAGACCATGCATTTTAGGATGAAACATGATTTTGAGCTAAAAGTAGTTGAGATCCACATGGAGGAGAGTGAATTAGATGTAGAAGAGAAGTAAACAACGCACTAATATGGCTTGGATCCCATGAATTTTAATTATTTTCTAACTTGATGACTAAAGGGAAACAATAATCAATTTATGGAAATGATGATGTAGAGATGAAGGTTCAAAAGCTTTTGAACATATATGCCACAAATCCAACATTACAAATTCCAGTGGAGGGAAAAAATATAGAAATATAAATAGATGATGGTTAATAAAACATCTTTTATGACCCATACAAGATGAAAGTTCCATAAAAAAAATCAGTATTAGTAAACCTAGCTATTGTAGAGTGGATACAAAGAAAGTTAGTCAAACATTAGTCAAAAAATCATGAAAAATTCATTAAAGACATAAAAAAACTTAGCCTATCTATTCATGTGAGGTTTGCTAATGAAAATGAAAGATATATTTAAGAAAGCAAGAAACCTATACCTTCCCAAGTGAATCTACCATCTAAGACTGGCTCATAAGTATGTTTTCCCCTTGATCAAGAGCTCTTGTCTTTGTCAACAATGGTGGCCAAACTCCTCCAATGCATCAAGAATTCTTTGCATAACTTAGGCTTAAAGTAGATGAAATATCTAATCTAGCCTATCAAATGAATCTTGATAATGAAACACAATGATAAAAATGGTATTTGAGGTTTGACAGGTTTATGACAGAGCATGGCTTTAGTAGATGTCAATCTGACCATTGTGTTTATTTTAACAGATTGGATAATGGTAATTATATTACCCTGTTACTATATGTAGATGATATTCTTTTTGTAGGTTCACACATGCAGGATATTAATGAGCTTAAGGTAAAATTAGCTCACACATTTGCCATGAAGGATTTAGGAGCAACAAAGAAAATCTTTGGCATGAGTATTAAGAGAGACAGGAATAATCACAGTTTGATTTTGTCTTAAGAGGATTATGTGAATAAGGTGTTGGAGAGGTTCAATATGCAGGATGCAAAATCGGTAAGCACACCTATGGCTGGACAGTTCAAGTTGAGCAAAGAACAGTGTCTTAAATCACATGATGAGGTTGAGTACGTGAGTAGAGTTCCATATGCTTCAGTAGTTGGGAGCTTGATGTATGTAATGGTATGTACTCGACCTGATATTGCCCAAGCAGTGGGAGTTGTCAACAAGTTTATGGCCAATCCAGGGAAGGAACACTGGAAAACAGTTCAGTGGATTCTCAGATATCTAAGAGGGACCAGTAGTAGGCATTTATGCTATGGAGGGTTAAACACTTCTCTACATGGGTATGTAGATTCGGATATGGCAGGTGACTTAGATGGCAGGAGAAGCACCATAGGATATGTGTTCACTATTGGTGAAACGATGGTTAGCTGGATTTCAAAGTTGCAGAAGGTTGTTGCCTTGTCTACTATAGAGGCAGAATACATTACAGTCACAGAGGCTAGCAAGGAAATGATTTGGATGACTTGGTTCATGGAAGAGTTGGGAAAGGAGCAAGAGAGTTTCAAATTGACAATGATAGTCAAAGTGCAATTCATTTGTCAAAGAATTCAGCCTTTCATTCAAGAACCAAACATATACAGCTTAGGTACCACTTCATTAGACAGGTATTGGAGGATGGACAGTTGAAGCTAGAAAAGATCCATACGGATGAGAACCCTGTGGATATGTTAACAAAGTCGGTAACAAAAGAGAAGTTGAATCTTCGTTCGACTTTTGTTGGTCTTCAAGATTGAACTTGAAGATGGTGAAACAAACTAGAGGATGTTGTTGTACAGGTATAGGTGCAACTGCTTATCTCCAAGTGGGAGATTGTTGAGTTGTGGAGCTAAAACCTTTACCAGATGAGCAAATGCAGAGGTTGCTGGAGTCACACAGTCGCTGACATCAGTCAGGAGTCGACCAGAAGCTACCAATATCGATTATGGATTGGTCAACATCGGTCATATGCAGACAGACAGGGACCAACGTTGGTCACTTGTGCATTCCAGAAGTCTATTTTTGAGGAAGAACAGATTGTTTGCATGAAAAGAGTAACTGTTAGTATTGAGTCCACATTTCTATTTTTGGCAGGACTGATTTAAACTTTTGATTAAGAGGTGTATCTAACGGTGGAGAATGCATAGCTCATGAATCCTAGTATTATATAATAGGGTTAGATCTTCATAGTTTGGACGATGAGAAAAAGGGTAGACAATTCAAGGATTGAATTGGTAGTAATTAAGAGAGAGAACTCTTGAGGGAAAGAGATCTGTACATCTGAGAGGTGTGGAAGAAAGAGAGATTTCTTCATTGTATTTCCTTCTGGAAGAGTTTAATACAAGTTTTCGTTGTTTCTTGTATCTCCTATTCTTTGCTATTTTTGATTTCTAGTTACTTATTAATTCTGGTTTCAATTCCGTGTTTAGTTGCTTATACAAAAGTAATCAATTGTGTTGTAAGATCCTAACAATAAATTATATGAGTAGATATGTTTTGTTTAATAAAATGTGATATGCAATTGTTGATTAGCATGTTTTCACAATTTGCATATAGAGAAAAAACAAAAGGATTTGAAATGATAATTTTTTTGGAAAACAATAATAAATCAATCTATTTGTTACAATTTTAACTCAAATTTAATCCTTTTAATAGTATTTATGCTGTAAAACATTTCAAAAATTATAGAGGATGTTGAATGCATTAATTATATACGAGAATTATGAAAAATTATTATATAAAAATTTGTATTGAATTAAGTCCATGCTGTTATCTTAGTCTTGAATCAAATCAATTATTTCAATCCAAGTCATTGATCAAGTTAATATTATGCTGAAAATCTGAGTTTATTTGCAAGTAATCTATTATTTATATCATTTAGATTTAGTCTTGTTTTGATCTTGATTTAAAACACTTAGCTTTTAGGATATAATGTTAGTATGAATATTTCATTTATCTTTTTATTGTAATCCTAATTGGCTCTAGAATTGAATAGTAGATTATAGATTTGAGTAGATTTTAATATAAATTTCATAATCAAATTTATTGCAAAAAATCTCCATCTCACATTTGGCGATCAAACTGGGAGCCCTCCTTTGTGCTAATCTTGTATGTGAAGTGTGATTATGTAGCTTGCATGACTGATAAAACATAAATATGGGCTCCAAAATTTTAAAATATCATTTTCCAGGCAAATAACAATTTTGACATGCAAATAGCAATTTTGCACTTGTAATTTTGACCTCTCAATTGCAATTTTACATCAAACCATTACGTTAACCATTAGCCATTAGGTCACTTGACTGTTTTCTTGCAGTTCCACAAAATCACTTATTGTTAATCATGGTTTTGATATGCATCTACAATTTTGAACATTATAGTTACAATTTTTATTCCTATCTACAATTTTGACTAATCTAGTTACAATTTTGATCTCAGTTCATAAATTTTTTAAATTCATAATATCAGGGGTTTTAAACATGTTTTTCTAAAAATTTTGCTTTATATCTAACCTGGTTGGTTATAGGAAACAAGCAAAGACTCTATCAAACTAAATTCACAAAGTCCTAACTTCTAATCAAAATTGCTTTTATGCAGTTGATTTTTTGACTTCCAATTGCAGTTATGACACTGTCAATAATGATTTTGACTAATAGTAAATTTACAAAAGTTTCCAATTTGTAATTAGTTATTTTTTCTGATTGAGCATATCATTTACTATTTTTATTATCCCTAACATCAATTTTTTTAGGATTGAGGTACAAATATGATATTAAGTCAAATTATGACTCCTAGTTTTGATTTTAAAACTATCATAATTAATCCTATGTAAGTCTTAATAAAAGTTATAAATATCATAATCTAATATCAACATATTTAAACATCTCTTTTAAGTCCATTAAGTCTATGTAAACCTATCAATATACAAACTTTTTTTTTAATTTTTAATATCGCTTCTCTTATCTATGAGTTTGGTTATGTAATTAGAAATTTTGTCTACATTATCTACGGTTTTGAATTGATAACTAGTCAGCTGTAACCAAGCAGTCTGCAATATCACTAGTCAATAATTGCAATTTTGACAAAATCACCTATCTGCAGTCACAATTTTGTAATATCACCAATTGCATTCATGCCCTACTGCTAGCATTCTAATTAACCATTTTGTAATATTGCTACTTATCCATCTGCATTTTTGAATTTCAGTTGCGGTTTTGAAAATGTTATTAGTGATTTTGAATAAGCCTAATCGTGTGTAATCATAATATTTTATTAATTGTTTGAAAAATTGATTATATTTACATTTGCATTTTTGACATGTTATCTATAATTTTGACTCTCTAGAAGTGATTTTGATTAATAAGTGACAGTGTATCTCTAGTTTTGATCAAACTAATAGCGATTTTGATTTTGATTTTTCTTTGAAAATTATTACTTTTGAGTGCATTTTTTAAGATCATTTTCAGTGAATTTTAAGTCTTTCCAAGGGTTCTGCAAGTCTCAAATTATTTTTGGCATCAAAGACACTACCCCTTGACCCCACCCTATACCACAATAGGGAGTGCACATGGGGCACTATCCCTAGACCTCATAAGGAGCATTGCCCCTTGACCCTATAAGGGGCATTGCCCCTTGACCCTACAAGGGATGCTACCCCTTGACCCCACTAGGGGTTACCACCCCTAGACCCTAGTGTTGTGGCTCCTTATTAAAAAAAAATTATAGTGTAAAACCCATAATTTTTTTAGTATTTTTTTATGCATTATTAGATTAACATTTTCACAGGTGCTAATTTAGTAGTAGTTTTATCTCACTTGATTTTATCTATCAAGTTACTAACCAATTGCCTTGCATTTAATATTTTGACACATCTTTGTGTAATGTCTTGTCTTTCAGGTTGCCCCTCATGATTTATAAATTAAAACTACTAATCACTTGATTTGTAGGTTGCCTGTTAAACACTTTACCATTTTTAAAACTATCTTTGCATATATTTTTTTTACATATATCACATCTAAATTAATCAATTAATCACATATCTTTTGTCTGCTTGAGTGAACCCGAGGGATATAATGATGTATGCTCTCCACTTTATGTTCGAGCGACGAGTCTTGAAGGATAAAAAACCACTAACAAACCCTCCCATTTTTATTTTTATGGGGAAACATAATATGGAAGTGATATCCACGCACTTGCCATAGTCTTAGGAGAAATGTGACTGTAGATTTCACCACCATACACAAATCTACACTCCATGTTCTGGAAGATTATAAATAAGAAAGAGAGTTATCATTAGGCCAAGTGATTGACCACATATAGGTCTTTTATGATGGGAAATATTTAATTCTCTAATCCAAACATCAAAAAACACCCTATATGGAGTTGGGCGTCATGTACCTAGCTTATATCGTAATCTCTCCTAGATAGCATGAATAACTTAGAATAGTACCATCCATAATAGGGACTTGCTATCAAAGTCAGTATCAGATCCTAAGTGATCATTAAATGCAAATGGGGTTGAGATGGTTTGGGATATTTCATAACAAGTCACCCACCAAGCCGTTAGATGGTACAGTCACTAGGTTACACTCTTGAGTTAGTCGTTAATTATAGGTTTATGGTTTGCTTGATTTGGTGAATGTTGTGTTAGACCAATGTTGTTTGTGAGCTGAGTCAACCTTTTGTTGGGAGGAGGATGGGTAAACCGGAAGCACACAATTTGATTACCAAACCAAACAACTTAATATGCGGAAATTAACCAGATTCACCAAGTAACTAGAATTCAGAATAACACAGCATATGAGAGACAATACCAAATTGTATTAACACTTTATACAGAAAAGAATACAATAAAGAAGATGCCACTTCTTCTCCACCACCTTACAGAGGTTTCCCACACCTCAAGTGAACAGTAATTCTTCTCCCCAAAGCTCTCCCTCTCACAGGTCCCAACACCCAACTCAAATACAGAGTTGGTGTTCACCTCCCGTGCTCCACGCACACCACAAGTGCTCCACGCACTCCACAAGCACTCCACGTGCTCCACAAGTACTCAAGGTACTTCAAGTAGATCTCCCATGAATCTGCAACAACCTGCAATTCAACAGACCATACTTATGGAAGGAACTCCCTTGCCTTCCTCTTGCTCTATCCGAGTACACACCTGTACTCCAAGTAGATCCTGCCTGATACTGCTCCCTGTTGTGTTGCTGTCTATATGACCTTGCACACCTGCAAATCAAACAATGGTTCTATTCACCTGTGAACCTCGACCTTGCACACACATACACCTGCAGATCAACGATCTTACTTACCATGTAGATCTCCTATATAGGCCATGCAACTGTGACCAAGATCCTACACTCCTGAAGAACCCAGCTGGCTCTCCAATCCAGCACCAACACACCTGGTACTGTGGCACTAGGAGGAACGCACCATAGCTCTACCTCACACACAGAAGGAGCTTATAATTATGCTCTCTTACTCCCTAGCACACTTTTCCAATACAACCATGAGTCTATTATATAGATCTCATCCAAACAATGATTAGACATCTAATTACCATAATTAGATCCGTAGCTATGAGTCTAAAATTAGCACTCATCATGCAAACTCTTGGTTTGTTAGCTAACTGCCCGTAAATAGCTCGCAGTCAAACCACACAGGCGACCGACGTCGGTCCCTGTCTGCCTGGGGTCGCCGACGCCGGCCGATATATGACCGACGTCGGTTGCCTTCCTATCTTACCCTGCCGACGCCGGTTGGCCAGACCAACGCCAAACACTTCTGACACTCAGCAACTCATTCTGCAACCTCCTCCATGTCTGCATCAGTGAAGCTTTTAGCTCCACAATCCTAACAATCTCCCACTTGGAGATAAACAGCTGCACTGTACCTGTACCTGTACTCCATCTAATCTATTTCCTGGTTTGTATCCCTCTTCAAGCTCCCACCTGAAGACAACCCACCACACATCCCGTGGTGTACCACCTGTCATCCGAGTAACCTGCCACATCCGAACCTACAACACCTGTAGTGAAGTCCTGACCCTGCATAGCAACACCTGCTGCCGGTCCCTCTCAAAAAACCTGAGAACTCACTTCCCCGAATTGGCTCCTAACTCTCTGACAGCTCCCACTGCATGGGAATACTCAGGTCTATACCAGACCTCATGTGATTTCGGACACTGTACCTGTCCAGCCCTTAGTGTGCTCCGGCTCTGCATCCTGAACCTCGCCAACACCTGATTCACATCAGCTCCCACTCGAGACAAAATCAACCAGGGATCTCCATGCCTCCCATGTCAAAGAATTCCGCTGCTCCAAACTCCACCTGACATGCCACTGAACTAATCTTACCCTTAGCTCAGCAAAACCCTGTATGTACACCCCTGCTAGCTAGCATACTATCCACATACAGTAACAGAATGATGTCATGACTCATCATCCCCCTGGTAAGACAAACCACAGTAGTTACCCTGACATTGACTGAAGCCATGCTCCGTCCTCCACCTGTCAAAACCTGTACCACTGTCCTGCAGCTCCACAAGACCATATACCTGATCTTCCGTCTCACGTATCCGTTCTCTCTATTCTTCTACTAAGGTATCCATTCGTCTCTGTGCTTTCATACCTGCTGGCATCTCTACCAAAACACACCTGTCTGGTTCTCTTCCAAGGAATCACATCCTCATCCATGCCAAGCTCACACCTGTTTCCTGGATCCTTCCTGCTCTACAATCAGCAACATGTATAAAGAAGAGGAACAATGAATTTGAGGGCCTACTTACGCCTTCAGTCCTCTGTATGGGTGTTTGAGACTCCTTGACAGCGTGCTGTCCACCCAAAATCCGTTTACAGTGACTGACCTCGGTCACCCCACAGTCTGCATCCGACCGATGTCGGTTCCATGCGTCTGTACCTGACTACCAACCTGCCTGCGCTGGTGTCCCTGCTGCCGACGTCGGTCCTCTGACCGACATCGGTCTTACATACTGTCGACGTCGGTCCTCTGACCGACGTCGGTCTTACCCTGCCCGACATCGCCGGCTTCGGTCTGCACATGACCGACATCGGCACCTGTCTGTTCGACGCCGGTTCCTCCTGACCGACATCGGTACCTGTGTTCGCCTGTGAGTGATGACTTTTTACCCGCGAGCTTCTTTGAATCAAAACCCATGTCCAAACTGCCCTGCTCAGAAGTATCCAGCCACATCCACTGGGTTCTGTCCGCCATCTCCTCCATAAACACCAAGGCTTTCCAGTTCTTAAGCCTGTCAAATATATCTGTCTTCCGCTTAAGAACATGCATCTCCTTCCTGCTCATGTGACCAAGCCTACGAAGCCACGTCTCCGCAACAAAAGAAGAATCAGTAATATAAACAAGTAGATAAAGGATACCTGTTTTCTTACCACCAGCTAATTCAAGTGCATCCGCTGTGAGAGTTCTTGTGCATCTCTCATCACCCAATCTTTCTGAAGAAATTAGCCATATCTCCAAACCTGGGACCTGCATGACCTTCATCAACACCTGTGTGTTGGCCGCTTGCAATTTCAGCTTCACTTCTCCTTTGCCAATCCTTTGGCAAGGCTCACCAGCTCCTCTACCTGGAACTGCATGGAAAGAGGCAACCGAATCTTTTATCCAAGATTCAACTTTATCCAAGAAACCTGCAAACACATCCTGTGCAACAACACCTGCTACATCTGTATCTTCAGTTTCTTCATGTTGATCTGCTACCAACCAACAATAATCTTTTACCTGCTCTTTCTTTCCATAGGACCGTGAGTGACCATCTGTGCTTTTCAACTCCTCCATTCTTAGCTTACTTTGATCTGCTGTTGCTCTACTCCCACTCGATCAGAAACCCCTGAGAGTGACCTGTAACCAAACACAAAACCTGCTTCCTCCAACCTCAGCTCTGATACCACTTGTTGGTATCAAGCTCAAGAACCTACAACCAAGGCTCTGATACCACTTGTTGGGAGGAGGATGGGTAAACCGGAAGCACACAATTTGATTACCAAACCAAACAACTTAATATGCGGAAATTAACTAGATTCACCAAGTAACTAGAATTCAGAATAACACAGCATATGAGAGACAATACCAAATTGTATTAACACTTTATACAGAAAAGAATACAATAAAGAAGATGCCACTTCTTCTCCACCACCTTACAGAGGTTTCCCACACCTCAAGTGAACAGTAATTCTTCTCCCCAAAGCTCTCCCTCTCACAGGTCCCAACACCCAACTCAAATACAGAGTTGGTGTTCACCTCCCGTGCTCCACGCACACCACAAGTGCTCCACGCACTCCACAAGCACTCCACGTGCTCCACAAGTACTCAAGGTACTTCAAGTAGATCTCCCATGAATCTGCAACAACCTGCAATTCAACAGACCATACTTATGGAAGGAACTCCCTTGCCTTCCTCTTGCTCTATCCGAGTACACACCTGTACTCCAAGTAGATCCTGCCTGATACTGCTCCCTGTTGTGTTGCTGTCTATATGACCTTGCACACCTGCAAATCAAACAATGGTTCTATTCACCTGTGAACCTCGACCTTGCACACACATACACCTGCAGATCAACGATCTTACTTACCATGTAGATCTCCTATATAGGCCATGCAACTGTGACCAAGATCCTACACTCCTGAAGAACCCAGCTGGCTCTCCAATCCAGCACCAACACACCTGGTACTGTGGCACTAGGAGGAACGCACCATAGCTCTACCTCACACACAGAAGGAGCTTATAATTATGCTCTCTTACTCCCTAGCACACTTTTCCAATACAACCATGAGTCTATTATATAGATCTCATCCAAACAATGATTAGACATCTAATTACCATAATTAGATCCGCAGCTATGAGTCTAAAATTAGCACTCATCATGCAAACTCTTGGTTCGTTAGCTAACTGCCCGTAAATAGCTCACAGTCGAACCACACAGGCGACCGACGTCGGTCCCTGTCTGCCTGGGGTCGCCGACGCCGGCCGATATATGACCGACGTCGGTTGGCCAGACCAACGCCAAACACTTCTGACACTCAGCAACTCATTCTGCAACCTCCTCCATGTCTGCATCAGTGAAGCTTTTAGCTCCACAATCCTAACACCTTTTACCCAAACCTATACACAACTATCTAGGCCTCTTTCACATATCATCATCTTGTATATCCTTATCTCATCATCATATCATCCTGTACACTCTCTTGTGCATATTTGCTTTGTACATTTGTATACATATTTTTAATCTTATATCATATTGTATCTTATCCTATCTCTCGTCACCCCCCTTAGTCTAGTCTCATCTATCTAGCACTAGTCACACCCCCATCACTTACATACCTTAATCCAGTCTTGACATCCCTCCATCACATCTTATCATAGTCTAACTTCAAATTCTTCACTTAGTCTTAACATTAATTCTCCTAGTGTCATCTTTATCACTTAAGGCTAAAATCCATATTATCTATAACCAATCACATCCTGGTCCTTTTTTGTCACCTTATCCTCATATCACCTTATCTTGTCTTATTCATCCTTAGGGTCCTAGTCCAAACTGGTCATTTATGTTAACCTTATCTTGCCTAGTCACCTTATCCATTATATATACAATCGAGTCGAGTCATAGTCCAACTTATACTTACCTTATCATCCTTGTCAATACTAGTCATCCCATCATGTTTGTAGTCATACGCTAGTCTTCATCTATGTTAGAAAAAAATTATTTCCATATTAGTGTCTTGATTTTAATCTTGTTTGTGTCTCATCAAGTTTGAATCATACACAAAATCCAATCCTATCAATCCTTTTATATTATCTATCAAGTCATCTCAATTCAAGTCGAATCATATTAGTCTTGAGCTAGTCTTAATCTAATCAACCCCTAGTCAAAATCAATCTCTTGGGCCAGCTTAACCCCTTGTCAAATCTTAGACGTTTGTGTAGATCACCTAATCAAATTGAATCAAAACCATCAAAGTAGAGATCACATCCTAATTTGGTCTAATTTATCTTGTCTAACTTTATTGAATATTACATCACACCAAACTTAAGATTAGACTAAATCAAGCCTTTGTTCAAATTTGTTTCACACATCCCATATTCATCCCTCAATCTTTCCATTTAATCCACCGCACCTATCAATTGGAACCGGTGAACCATGTCATCCATACTTTCTCCCATCTTGATTCATGGATTCTAAAGCAAAGTTAGACAACCTAATTGAGAAATTCGTCATGGCCAATAGGGGTGCACTCCTTTCTCACCTCTATGAGATTAGTGCCCCACATTCTATAGACTTTAATCTCGTCTACTTAACATTACCTCCATTCCACACCCATCCAAATAAGTCTACTTCAAATCCTCTATTCACCATCCATATCTAGTCATGTACCCCTTCCTATACTAACAAAGGGAATCCAAACCTGGACACCTCATCTACTACTAGTCTACCCACTTACGTCAATAACAAAAGTCCACTTCTTCCACATCAAAGTCAAGAAGTAAAAAAAAACCCTATACTTATCTTAATCTATCCTTATAATCCATTTTCCACCAACTTGTTACCACTAACATGATGGTTTATCCACCCATACGACATCTTGATCCTGCCAAGCCTAAGCCCTTTTGGTATAAAGAAAACCACTACTATATATATATATCATCGATCCTAGGGGCATACCATTAATTGATGTTCTAATTTCCAAAACTATACATCGAAGACCTCATTGATCATGGTGACATTTGAATTGATAATGAACCATATGGGTCTAAATACAAGAATGAATAAGAAGAGGAATTCCAAGATTCCATTCCTAATCACAATCAAGCCCTTCCCTTTTAGATCCAAGGTCAGGACACTAAGTCCATGTTCCATGGTTCCCTAATCTTTGATAAATCCTCCATTGATGATGAGTCTATCTCCCATAAACCTAATCCTCCATTTTATCATGAGTCCTTATTCCATGGACCTATATTTTTTGAAGCCACTATCCCCCCATCATCTTCCTCCCTATCATCACTTCAAAGACCCCATGTTGAGAGGTCACTTGCAGACAATGAATCCTCTACTAGTAATATTACATCATGTATATTAGAGTTAATATTTGAGACAACACAAGTTTTGTCTGCATTAAGATCATGTCCAACACCAATATCCAAATCAAATTCTCTATCAAAATCATCATCCTTAATTAATGTTTCATATGGTGACTCTGCCTACCTTTTTTAGGATACCTTTGACTTGGATGTCAACCAATCACAAGGCATATCTTTTAATCCCAGCTAGGATGCTGAAGTCATAAAAAAGTTCTTCCAAGCTTTATCAGTCAATGAATCTAATCATACCTCAAATGCATGTATTACAAATAGTCTTTGTGATCCTTTTGTTGATCTTGAGGAATTTTTCTCTGATGTTGAAACTGGGTTTCCTATGAATCCCAATGAGGACCACATTAACCCATCACCAATCATTGACCTCATCCTACCATCAGCCCTACCTTCATCCATCATAGATTATTTTCTTTCTATCAATGATTATTTAATCACCTCCCTCCATAGGGATGAACATAAACATACATCATTGGACTCTTCCCTGAGTAAAATAATATTTGCCACAAATACAAGGGTCAAAAACCATATTTGAAAAATAATACATATTCATCAAATCATCTTTGATATAACAAGTTAAAATCAAGAAAAGTTAGATAATCAACCTAGTCAAAAAGTGTCTTCCCCTAGAGAAACCCTATTTGAGGCACTAGGGAAACATCAAAGTAAAAATAATCATCATCTATCAAGTAAAAACTCAATCTCCTTTGGTAAAGCCAAAGTCAGGCACCAAGGGATAGTTGAGATATAATCAAGTATGAAAATCAAAATAATATCAAAAGCAGTATCAAAATGGTTGATAATCCTTAAAATAATTAGATAAAAGATAAACTACAAAGTCAAAGTATCTTAGATGTCTTAAAATCTTTTGTCATATGGAACCAATCAAATGTGGAATTTCCAACATCTCCAATGGTGTGTGTGATTTCTAGTCCTACTTCTCAAACACCCATCACACCTTCCTTTCATGCTCCTATCATCAAATCAAGTCCTATACTCCACTAGTAAATCCAAACCATAAACCCATCTATTCCACACCTCATAAACTTGGGTAATATTGTCTCTTATAGGGGTGACAAAGTCACTTGGTCTAGATGTTTTAGAGGGGTCTCAATAAAGAGTCAATGAAGGTCACTATGGCATCAATGAATCCAATAGTGACAACATGATCCTAGTATCACATATCTCTAGAACAAGTATTGGTTGAAGACCAAAAAAGTGTTATCATTCCTGCGTCTCGCATCCATATGCAATAAATTGAGATGCCAAAAGTTAAAAAAGTCAAAAAAAATCATCCAATGGTGAAAACTAGTCTTCTGGTACTTTGGGCAAGAGCCATAATAAAAACCAATTTTTGGCATCATAGTAAAATAATCTATTATCTGCATTGTACCTCACCACTTAGGGAAGAAATTAGCTCCATCCCTATAGTCACGCCCTCAAGTTCCTTTTCACCCATGTCTGCATCATTTATCCATGCCATCCCCTTGTCCATTATTCCTATCTATCACATCACTTATCAACCCTATCTACATCACCCTCTACACATCCTTATTTATCTTATCCATCTGTTGTCCTAAACATCCTTATCAATCATGTATTACATCCTATTATGACCATATTTCTTATAGTATTGACCTTCTTAAGGGAGTTGAATATGTCTTGAGACATGCTCTAAATCATCTTGGCATATCCTCCAATAGACACTCGAGCAACTAGATATATGGTTCCCTCATGGTGTGGTCATTAGCAATCCCTAGTTCATTCTTCCTTCATCCTCATCCCTTTTTCATCATCACCCTCATCCTTTTGTTGTCCCATACATTATTTCATCTATATTTATCTTGGTTGATAGGCTTTGCATTCCTTTTTCTAGTATCCCTATTTTTATAGTGTATATACATATCCCAAAAGACCTAAAGTTTGGAATATCCCTAAAAAAATCCTAAAAATTATAAAATCCACAAAATACCAAATCCTCTAAGTTATTTTATCTTATGTCTTGAGTATCCCATTCATCTTATCCTATGTCTTAAGTTTCCCATCTTATTGTCATCCTACCATGTATTATATCTTTGTGATCTCATCATTTTGTCATCATGGCTTATCTCAACATCCTAGTCATCTTGTTGTATATCTTCTACAGTCTTATACTAATCATAGTCCCTAGTCCACTCCAAGTCCATACCTTGTCCAAGTTCCTATCCTTAATCCAAATTCACATCATGATTGTCATGACTAACTTAGTCTAATTCATCACCTGATCAATCATCCCATCAACTCTCACCAGGATATTTAGATAAGACATAATGACATTAGATGTATGTTACTCATCTGCTCTTTGTTGTTCGACTTGTTTGCATGTATTATATCATGTATATATCTGCATATGTTTATTTGCTTGTCTATGTTTATATTATTAGTATTTAATTAGTCTTGCATCATGTGTCTTTCATCAATGGTGAAATAAATGTGTGATGAACCTCCTACATCAATTTACCTCTTACAACAGATTTAATCAAAATATGCCAAAATAAAATAACTCTTACCAATAACAGAAACACAGAAAGCTTATATTGATCGCAGGCCTCTTCGAGGGGGCAACCTCCTTTGAGCAAGCTCAATACAATGAATTCGTGGATGCCTTTATTCGGCCTTAACACTTACTTATATACTAACTCTATTCTAACAACTACTACTTCCCCTTGTATGTGGGATAATTCGAATAAGCTCTAAGGGACGACTTACAAAGCATATGCATCCATAGCAATTAAGCACGGGTTCCTAACATCCCCTCCCTCTTAAAAAAAAAGCTTTGCCCTCAAAGCTTCAAATGTGGGAATTGTTGTTGAATCTGGAAGAGTGGTTCCCATGTTGCATCTTCTGGTTGCATGCCGTGCCATTGGATTAAGACCTCTGTGATGGAGCGGGATCGAAGTTGGCGGGTGCGCCTATCCAAGATTGCTTCGGGCTCGAGAAGGATGGAGCCTTCGTTATCAAGTGCTGGTAAAGCTGTCTGGACTCAGATGTTGGATCCAAGAACTTGTTTCAAACATGAGACATGAAAGACGGGATGAACTTGGGAGGAAGGTGGAAGCTCTAACTTGTAAGCAACTGACCCAATCTTTTGGAGAACCTTATATGGCCCATAAAACTTTGGAGCAAGCTTTTGGCGCCCTTTTTGTTTTAGTGATGATTGCTTGTATGGCTGTAGACGAAGAAAGACCATATCACCAGGTTGAAAGGTACGCTCAGAGCGGTGTTGATCAGCCTGCTGCTTCATTCGATTTTGGGCCATGTGGAGATTATTTCGCAAGGTGCGGAGAATCTGATCCCAGTTTCGAAGAGTAGTGTCAACTGCCTGAACTGGTGAGCTACCAGGATGATATGGAAGAAGTGGTGGCGGTGCTTGACCATAAACTGCCTCATAGGGAGTCATTTTGGTGGAAGTGTGGTATGAGGTATTGTACCACCATTCAGCTAGGGGAAGCCACTTGGCCCATTGATGTTGTTGTTATGAAGCAAAACAACGAAGGAAGGTCTCCAAGCATTTGTTGACGATTTTTGTCTGGCCATCTGTTTGTGGGTGGTACCCAGAGCTCATTTTCAACTGTGTGCCTGTGTGACGAAATAGTTTCGTCCAAAAATGGCTAGTGAAAGTGGCATCACGATCTGAGACAATTGAAGAAGGAATGCCATGAAGACGAAAGATCTGATCCAAGAAAACCTGTGCAACTGTGGACACGGTGTATGGGTGGCTGAGTGCACAAAAATGACCATATTTGGAGAGGCGATCGACAACAACTAGGATCACTGTCTTTCCCCCAGATTTAGGGAGGCCCTCAATGAAATCCATGGAAATATCTGTCCAGATCCTAGTAGGAATGTGCAAGGGCGCGAGCAAACCAGGAGTCAATGTGGTTTCACCTTTGTGTCGTTGGTAGGTTTCACATTCAGCCACCATCTGTTTAATTTTGGTTTTCATGCCTTTCCAAAAGAAGTGTCGACGTGCCCGCTCATAGGTTTTGAGAAACCCTGAGTGCCCTGCTGAGGGGGAAGCATGAATTTCATAGAAGATAGCCTGATGTAGGCCTGAAATTTGGGGAAGCACCAAACGACCTTTGTATCGCAGAGAAGCACCATCCCATGAATAATGTGGTATGGCAGAGGGGTCAGTGGCCAATTGATGAATGATGTGGCATAAGGATGGATCATTTACATACCCTTGTTGGACAGATTCCAACCATTTAAGAATGGGCATGGAGATGGCAGAGAGGGAAGGGTGGTCCTCGAAGGTTCTTGAGAGAGCATCAGCCACAACATTGTCTTTTCCCTTCTTATAGGTGATCTCATAGTCATAGCCCATGAGTTTGCTGACCCACTTCTGCTGAGCTGGGGATGAGACCCACTGATCCAAGAAATATTTCAAACTCTGATGATCAGTTTTGATGCAAAAATGGTTTCCCAGTAAGTAGGGTCTCCATTTTTGTACTGCATGTAAAATTGCCATAATTTCCTTTTCATATGTAGACAAAGCTAAATTGCGGCCAGAAAGGGCTTTGCTGGTGAAGGCAATTGGTCGGCCCTCTTGGAGAAGAACAGCACCCAAGCCAATGCCACTGGCATCACTTTCGATGGTGAAAGTTTTGCTGAAATCTGGCAGTGCCAAAACTGGTGTACTGCACATAACCTGTTTGAGTTGGATGAATGCCTGATCAGCTATTGCACCCCAGGTGAAAGCATCCTTCTTCAATAAGGAAGTCAAAGGAGCCGCGATCTTTCCATAATCTTTGACGAACTTGCGATAGTATCCTGTTAGGCCTAAGAAACCACAAAGGCTCTTGAGGGTGGTTGGTTGAGGCCAATTCTGCATAGCACTAATTTTTTTTGGGTCCACGCAAACCCCATTGGCTGAAACAATGTGCCCCAAATAGTCAATTTTCTCTTGAGCGAATGAACACTTGGATTGCTTGGCACATAATTGATTGTCGGCTAACAACTGTAATGCCTTGTCAAGATGTTGGAGATGCTCAGCCCATGTGCGGCTGTAAATCAAAATGTCATCAAAGAAAACTAAAATAAATTGACGGAGAAAAGGCCGAAAGATTTTATTCATGAGTGCTTGAAAAGTGGAAGGGGCATTTGTAAGGCCAAATGGCATGACAAGGAACTCATAGTGACCCTCATGTGTACGGAAGGCTGTCTTGGGAATGTCATCAGGATGCACTCGAATTTGATGATAGCCAGAACGCAGATCCAACTTGGAGAAGAATTTGGCCCCATGGAGCTCATCAAGAAGCTCATCGATGACAGGAATTGGGAATTTATCCTTGATAGTGAGGTGGTTAAGGGCTCGAAAGTCAATGCAAAGGCGCCACGACCCATCTTTTTTGTGGACAAGAAGCACTGGGGAGGAATATGGGCTGGTGCTGGGGCGGATAATGCCAGACTTGAGGAGTTCCCGGACTAAGTTCTCAATTTCCGTCTTTTGCAGATGGGGGTAACGATATGGCCGAATGTTGGGTGGAATACTTCCTGGAAGGAGAGGAATGCGGTGATCTTCAGGGTGTGAAGGGGGTAGCCCTACTGGTTCTAAAAAAATGGTTGCATGCTTGTCGAGTATGGCTTGTAAGTCTGTAGGGTGGTTAGAAGCAGCAGAGGGCTGGAGTTGAATGGAATGCAGTTGTGCAATGACCCCATGTGAGCCTTTTTTCAAAAGTTTTTCCATGCGATGAGAACTGATGATGCTAGCAGATCCTGGTAATAACCCTTTTAAGGTGTGCTTCTGACCATTATCTGTGAACTGCATCCAAAGCTCAGAGAAGTCCCATAAAATAGGTCCTAACGTGCAAAGCCATTGTGCCCCTAAAACCACATCACACCCACCTAAGGGTAGGGCAAACATATCAGAGTGACAATTATAATCACCGATTGCAAGATGCACATTTCGACACTTCCCTTTACATGGCAATGTGCCCCCATTAGCAATCATGACTTCAAAGCTAGAACAAGGGTATATAAAGCAGTCTGCTGCCTTAGCAATGCGAGGATCAATGAAATTATGAATACTGCCCGAGTCAATGAGGATTATGAGAGGGATCTTTTTGAAGCACCCTTTGACCTTCATGGTTTGGGGAGTAGTGACACCTGCTAGTGCATGTACTGAGATCTCAGGTTGAGTCTCTTGAACCATTGGGTCCTCTTCAGTGCCGAGTTCATCTTGAGCATCTTGAAATTCTGGAATATCAATCTCGCTGTCTTGTTCTGGTGGTGACTCCACATCTAGCAAGTAAAGTTTTTGTTGGACGCACTTGTGACCCTTAACCCATTTGTCATCACAGTTGTAACATAATCCTTTTTCTTTACGAGCCCACATCTCTGCCTCAATCAGGTGCTTGATTGGTGTGGTTATGGTTGTCCACTGATTCACTGTGTTCTTGGCTGGTAAAAAGGTGGGAGGTCGACTCTGTGTGGAGAGTTTATCTTCTGCTAACTTAGCTAGACCCAAAGCATCCATCATATTTTTAGGTCGAAACATTTTTACCTCTGAGCGGATCGGCTCTCTAGGCCACTAACAAAGCAACTTTTGAAGAAGTCATCTGACAACCCTTCAGTGTGATTAGCGAGTTTTTCAAATTCAAGCTGATATTCCCGAACAGTTCCTGTTTGACGGAGTTTGGTGAGGGTGCCTGTGAAATCCTCGAACGCTGAGGGACCAAACCTACCCAAAATTAAGGATGCAAAAGTTGACCAATCAGGTTCATCATTGGTCTTGAGATACCAACGGTACCACTGAAGTGCTTCTTGTTCCAAATGAAAGGAAGCAATTGGGACTTTGTTTACAGAATAAGTATTGTGGAGGTTGAAGAATTGTTCAGCTCGATATATCCATCCTGTAGGATCTGTACCATTGAACCATGGAAAGTCTAGCTTAGGTCCATGGGAGGAGTTGGAAGTAAAGGAGTGACGGTCTGAAGAAGACTCCTCCTTCTGCATTCGGTTGAGAAAGATGCTATTCTGTTGATTCAAGCCACGCATCATATCGGTTAACTCTGTAACCTGAGATTTCAATGTGGTGATTTCTTCCTCCATGATTTTTGTGCCTGCACGAGTGGTGACCATAACCAGTTGTGAATAGCCGGGGACCATAACTAGTTGTGAATAGCGGCTGTTTCAGGAATGGATTGTCTGCAACTGTGTGGTTTGAAATATCATCAACTATGGGTATGCTGTTGTTTGCTCTCTGAACCTGATAAGTTGGATATGGACCCCAGGTTTGTTTGGCTGCCTAAAGGATTTTAAAATTCTCTCTGGCCACCAAAGCTGTCTGAGCGAGTACCGCTCTCCAAAAATTTTGGCCACGGGTTTACCTCTTAACGACAGCTTTTGGTTTACCTCACGGGTGGGATCTAGTCAATTAGGATGGGGTCGTTGCCCTTTTTGCTGGCAGGTCCTCTCAATGGGCCAGCTACTTCGGGGTTCCTGTGGTACTCCTCACAATGAGTTTTAGGGCTTATGACCAAGCACTTCCCACAGTTAAGCGGATAGGTATTTACCCAATCCGAAATGATGGAACCTGCAATGAAAAATTTCTTGCCAAAAAATGGCGCAACTCCTGGAAAGCCCTGCTTTGAAAAAAAATTGCTCCAAATCTACCCACAAAGCCAAGAAAGCGCTCTGATACCAAATGTGATGAACCTCCTACAGCAATTTACCTCTTACAACAGATTTAATCAAAATATGCCAAAATAAAATAACTCTTACCAATAACAGAAACACAGAAAGCTTATATTGATCGCAGGCCTCTTCGAGGGGGCAACCTCCTTTGAGCAAGCTCAATACAATGAATTCGTGGATGCCTTTATTCGGCCTTAACACTTACTTATATACTAACTCTATTCTAACAACTACTACTTCCCCTTGTATGTGGGATAATTCGAATAAGCTCTAAGGGACGACTTACAAAACATATGCGTCCATAGCAATTAAGCACGGGTTCCTAACAAAATGAGGATGCCATGATGACACCAAAAAATATATAATGATGCTTTTAGGTGCCCTTGATGATGTAGAGTCTACTAATTTCTCCTATTCACAATCTTATTCCATCCTAATCCTAATTAAGGCAAGTCTATCCATCCTCATTTATTGGCATCAATTTTCATCCTTATTCATCCCATCCTCATATATTTAGATAATAAACAAAACCCTCTTTGTTTGATATGTATATATTTGTGTGTGTTACTTGTATGATCTGTGCATTTTTATTTATATTTACTTATTTATTATTATTTCTCTATAGCATAAATATTTTTGTCTATTGGGAAAATAATGAGGATGATATGATGACACCATAATATACAATGATTCTTTTAGGTGACCTTGATGATGCAGAGTTTTCTATTTATCCCTTTTTATAATCACACACTTTGGCACAACATCCTCTTGGTCATAATTATATCATGGGGCATACTTCTTAATGATATATTTACATTGGATTTCTTAGACTATGATGAGCCTTATTACAATAATTATGGCTTGATAATGGACTACACTCATCATTTATCATATCCTCTATCACCTACCTAATCATTTAATCATCTTTATCTCATCATTAATTTGATCATCCAGGACCAATAATCTAACCCAAACACATGTCGTAACATCTCATATCCAATCATTTCTACTAATTTATCTTCATTTCTAACATCTAAGTCACATTCTATATCTAAAAACTAACATGTCTAACAACCATTATCATCCTTATTCTCTAGCTTATCTTGTCATCCATCATCTAGTATGAAATACATTGGTCCTTTGCCTTTTTAGACTATGTAGGTAGTGGTTAGTCAGATAACATGTCTAAGGTCAGCTCAACCACACTCTTCTTTCCTCACCATTCATCATTGCATCTCTCTTGCTCCTCAACATCCTCAACTCTTGCATTAGTCAAATCCTTGAGCTATAATATCAATCATTAATCAACTAGTATATTGATCAATCACTATCCCCAAAATCATCTCCCTAATATTTTCATCAATTGATCACACATGTTGATTGGGCGTGAAAAGTCACAACATTCATATTTTCTTTCATCACCCATCCATTATCAATGATCGGTCAATTTATATTTTAATGTTTACATTTTCCTCCTTCAATTGGGGCATGAATAGAACTATAACTTTATTATCATCTCTTACTCCCTTGCATGTGTCCTTGCTAGGGGCATCATCATTATTAATCACATTATGGGTCATTGATTCGATTTCATTGCAGTCTAACTCTTTCCCTTCATCTTTTGGTCACTCAATCATATCATTTCCATTCCCTTGTGGGATGTGTCGATGACCATGACATAGTCATTTCCGTTTCCTATGCATATGTATTTTCCAAGGGCATCATCAATTTGTAGCTCACTTCTCATGTCAATTTCATATTATTCATTATCGGTCCCCCATATAACATCCCAACCCCTTATCGCTTCGTGCCTCCCATCATTTGTTTCTTCTTTTTGAGCGACCATCCATCTCATTTTTTTTGCATGTCCCCTTGAGGGGGCATCATTTCAACTAACATAATTTACATTATCCAAGAATTGAACTGATTGTCAATGACATTTCAAATTTTCTCTGGGCCAAGTATCCTTCCATATTTTATTACCTTTTTCCCTATGTCAACAAACTAATGTGGAGAACACTTCCAATAAAGATGTGAACATTACCACTTTTTTCTTCTTCTTTTGCTTCTTATCCTATATTTGCCTTCAATGCCAATGTATATAAGATTATGATAAAATGCACATTGAATGGGGTGGATGTTTTTACATGATTTTATATTTCTCCTAATAATAGATTTTGGTTAGTTAATTATTAAGATATTGAGTATTAAAGGAAAAGGTTTTTGTTTTTTTAATTGTTACATTATTTCCTACAAAAGGCCATTCAAAATAGGGGAATGGAGAATGGTTTTATAAAGTATAAAATTTTATCTCAGATAATCGTTAAATCTAAAAGTTCTTAACCACAATGAATATTGGTTTTATAACTTTTTTAATTTCATATCAAATGACCATTGACTCTAGACATTCTTATTCATGACGGCTTGTAAAAAACATGACCTTTTTATTATGCCCCTCCACTTTTAGGTAGATGGATTTGTGTATAGGATAAAACCTACACTCAAATTATTTATGTACATGTGAGGATATATCGAGATGCCATGGATCTTGTTATGGTTCATCAATGCAAATGAGCTAGGTTTTTTTGTTACTTTAAATGACTGCTTGATCTTATCTCCTTTAATTTTCAATAGGGACTTGTATATATTTTTGAATTGAGAGAGGATTTATTTAGGTTGTTTTAATAATAGAGAGAGAGTGGGGGGTAGGGCTGGGGGGCAAATAAATATATAAAGAAAGAGAGAGATGTTTATGAATGAAGATTACAAAACAAAGAAATATGTTCAAAAATTAATAAAATTAGGTTAATACGACTCGAGAATATATTTAATTATAATAGAAATTGCTATATTAAAAGGACCTTAGGATTAGAGAATAACTAAACAAAAGAATAAAAATAAAATCATTAAAAATAAATGAGGGGTAAACCTAACATAGTAAATCCCCAACCCATATGGTTAAAATACTAATACAAAGAGCCATGTGTGGGTAGCAAGAACCCCAAAAGAGCATAAGTTGATTAAAGTTAGAAATAGTAGATGGTAGTCCCATCAAACATCTATGACCATGCATAGGATAAAGTAATTAATTGTGTCATCATCTATCACTATGAAAGGGCTAATGAAAAATTTGATAATGCTCATTTGGGATTGTGTAGGGCTGAGTGGACTAGGATGGGTGATCTTAATAGGAATTAAAACATTCCCCCTATATTCCCTCCTATTTAAACAAACTCTTATGGTAATGAATAAACTAGTAAGGAGTGTTTACCTTTATGTCCGAGTAAGTGGTTGGGAAGGAGAAAATAAATCACATATATGAGCATATCCATGATGTTGAGTATGAACAGATCCTCATGATGTTGAGTATGAATATGTTTTGGTGAGTATGAGTATGAGTATGAGAGCTAGTGTGTAGGGTACCTTAATAGTAGTATTGTGTAGAGATGAAGACCACATTACTAACTTGTACCCCCTCAATGTCTGAAGCAATAATATCAATAGGATGGTTAATAGTGATAACCTTTTTGATGGGGCAAAATAAAGATGTGATCAGTCTAGGGGCTCTAGGGTTTTATTATAAGAACCTATGTTGAGGGTGATAAGATCTCAATGAAAAAGGATTAGGAATCATTGGTCCAAGTACTAAAATAAAGTGGATAAACTATTTCCTAAGTTCTATGAATATGTTGATATCTCCCCAAGATCTCATAATAAATAGGGAATCTAAAAATGAAGTACTCCTCAGTCTTAACCTTTTTTAGGGAGCAAAGACAATATGTTTAGTCCCTGCATGGAGTATGATGATCAGTCTCAACCTATAAATGGTGTGAATAGACCCTCCACACATCAAGGGGAAACCTCAAGCCATGAGACCAATGACACTTGAGATAGTTAGGGTGATGAATTAACCTATACACCACCTACAATAAATGTTAAATGTAAAAATAAATTTTATAACCAAGTTATTGAGGAGAAGATGTCCAAACAATGCCACACAACCCTAAAAATAAAAAAAGATAATTTTATAAAAAGAATGATAATTAATAACTAATAATAAAGTGCATGGTTCTTATTAAGGTATGGGTTGTTCCCACCAAGTTGTGCTCCCTATTTTTCCCTTTCCTTTTATAAATAATATGAACTTAATAAAGTGTAATAATGATGTTTAAAACCTATTGATGTGTGTTTTGGCATGCACCAACATTCTAGGCTTGTCTCTCTACTTGCCTCTCTTGAAAGGAGATTTTGGAGAATCTCCCTAAGGTTTATATCTACCTGGTTTAGGCACACCAATCTTCACTCAGTGACTTGTTATGACCATTCAATTTTAAGGGGCATACTGGTGTGAATCCAAAACTTAGTTATAATGATATGTAGATCCTTGAACAATTTAGTGAGTAATTCATGTTTATTGTCTTATTTGGATGGGTTTCATGTAGATGTCAAAAATAATAAAATGTGCATTCATTTAATATGCCCCAAAAATTACTATTTAGGGTTTGTGTTTAGTGTACTTGCAAGTGATTTAGTGTTCACTCATTCCATTGGTTTAACATATGATAATGCAATAACGATAATGGATAAAATGGCAATCATGATATACATTTAAATTTAGATTGCATTTAGCATTTCTTAATCTAACCTATTGATAAAAAATTATAAAAGAGAAGCGAGAGGAAAGAAAATATAATCTTGTGTTAAGCAAAGCAAATTCGGAGTCACCAATTGAATGTAACACCTGAAAATCAATCCTTCATGTGACTAGCTAATCCACAATTGCCACAGGAACTATGAAAGCGTATGAGGATAATAAGAGGATGGGAGGAAGAGAAATGACCACCATTACCATGTGCATATCATCAATAAACCTCTATAATATTTTATAAATCAATATTTTCATCTTGATAATAATATTTGAGTTGATTACAATTGATTATATCTAATTTTTTCTAGTATAACACTAGGGCTACAAGATGAGGGAGAGATTAAAATACTAAAAGATAAATTTTCATGAAAAATTAGTGTGATTGGTTCTATAGTCTCATTGGGTAAAAGAAAAGATAACCCTTTTATAATAAAAATCGATCATTATATAGAAACTAAAATCTTCAAGGGGAATATTTTCCATCCAAAATGCTCAACTACCTCAATTAATGCTCAAAAACTACTTTTCTTATAAATTTGTCTCCTCTCCAAGTCACTTTTACTGTTCACCTTCTGTAAAAGACAAAAAATAAGTCATTTTCCAAAATGGGGAACTTCTGGGTCTTTAAAGTGCACTTTACCAAGACATATATGGAATAAGGTTAGATTAATGGCTATAAAAACTGATTGAAAAATCATCCAAAAAAACTAATTATACAAAAATGTCTACATTGAAATCATATTTTTAACACATTCAATGGTTCACAGATCTAATAAGCAAATCAAACATTATGACCAAAACGCTGACACCATATCCAAAATTATTGGGATTTTAGGGTTGCATTGCAGCTGTCAGGTTCCAATGCCTACATTGTGGTTATCAAAGTTTGATTACTGCAGTGTATCCCTAAAAATCTAAAAATTGAATAAGAGGATCAAAACCCTAACATGTCAAAAGGAGGTCAAAATTTTACCTTAATACAAAGTGTTAAACATGAAAAAAACTTGGTTAGGCCCAATCTTCATAATGGAGAAAGAAAAAAAGAACACTGATAGAATAATGATTATGCCTCCTTATTGGAAAATCATATCAAAAATAAATTATACCATGACATGCATATCAAAACTAGCTTTCCAACACACTAAACAGATTACAAACTAGAGTTGGAGTCAAACATTATACGTGAAACCCTAGCACCCTATCAAACCATGTTGAGACTTTAAGGCTACACTACAACTGAGATTTAGACCCATTCCTCTGTTATTTCTAAAAAATTTCATGTTTTATTAGTGTAATTTATGTCTCAAACTCCTCCCCTACCGTCATACTGGTGAGGTTTCAAGAGAATCATTGTAATGGACTCCAATATGGTTGTCAAAATGATGGATTATTGATTAATTGAAGACTTGGGATTGTTTTACTACTATTTGTGCATGTATATGGTGGTGGTTATTATTATTTCCTTATTTTTCTCCCTTCAACAACTCGTATTGACTTTGGATTTAATATCAAAATTTGGTTAGAAAGAACATTGGTTTTAGAAGATTGGCAAAACAACAGGTCCAAGACCCGCAAGAATTGGCTAACTAAATAGACCAAACCCCACCAAACAGAAAATAAAACAAAAGACGTAAAGGGAGAACTTCCCAGCACAAAAAAGCACCACCAAGAACATGAGAAAACATAATTGAAGCCAAAACTACGTCCAAAAGCCTTGCACGAATGCAACCAATGCTAACAAAATGTTAATTCAAGTCTGAGACAATTTCTACTAGAGCACCTCCTTTGAGGCCCAAATCCACCTCACCATCCATCATGCCATCAATACCAACCACATCACGCCCCAGATCAAAAATTCCCACACCTAACTGAGACACCCCCATCGAATCAACCACCAGCTTACACAAGTCATAACCCCTCCCAAGGACAGGGCACACTGAATCACATCTAAAGGTTCCTTCATGAGACTAAAATCCACCCAGAACAAATCTTTTTGCAACCAACTAAAAGCGAAGACAACAACACAACTTGCCACCCTTGATGAAAATTTGATTTTTGCCACATATAATGTCTTTCTTCTAGCAGTGGTTCAAGAATAACGATTAGATCCTTTATCAAAGCCAACGGTGGTGGGGGTAGAGATCGACCAAACTGGGCAAGGGGTTTTGAGAAAATTGAATCCAAAGCTTCCACATAATTTAATAACACCATGAATTTAGCTTCCAACACCTGAAAAATAGAGAGGGATAAAACATACCATGTCCCAACTAGAAAAAGGCAAGCAAAATTGAGGTAAGATGTCCATCGCCTCCACCGCTTCTAGCAGCCCCGTCTTAATGTTGGCACCACAAATAACTCCACCAACTCCACCACTTGTTGTTTGTCCTCCACCAATAGTAATAAGTTGCTCACAAACATAGAAGTAACATCTGAGTTAACCTTTGTACCCGGTGATAGGAATTGAGGTAGGAGTCACCTTGTACCATCTAAATGGATTGAGACACATACCCGGAATAACATCAAATAATATTCTTCAAATGGATGATTGAAACCTTGTCTAAGAATGCCATCTCCCATTTTTTAACTTGTACAAAGACCACAGGCACTATAGTGATGTCCAATATCGAAACCTCCATTCCTACCAGTAGATCAGCTTGCACAACAAACAAACCAAGCAAAAAAATGTCATATGCCATAAGCACAACCAACAATGCAAATAAAAAGCCTCCATAATGTCGCCAATAGAGGAGCAGGGGTCCCTGCTTTTCGACACAGTGCAGTTGTGGAATTTTTAAGTTAAAAGATGGCTTTACGGTTAATGTGGACAACGCCTTTTCGAATGTCCACGTGGACGTCGTAATGCATAAAATATTTTTGAAGCGGGCTCATTGGTGCGATGAATTTTCTGAATCTGGATTAGTCTGACCTGTTTTAACGGCCATGGTGTAGTTGGTCTTCTCAGCGTTACGACACATTGTATCTCACGATAATCTGAGCTTACATATTATATTGGATGTTACTGTATTTATTGTTGAAATGATGACATATTAATAAGTGCTTGTTTGATATGAGCTAAAAGTTATACAAATTGTATGTAGTATTATGGTGATTATTAGAGACTACAAAATTGGTTATAAGATATTATATATTTAAAACTTATTTTAATATATATATATATATATATATATATATATATATATATATATATTTTCTTGAATGTTTTTATAAAAATCAATTTTTATTTTTAAAATATAAATATATTTAATTAATATAATAATTTTAAAAATATCAATTTTTATTAGGAAATAATGAGAGAGGAATTTATCTAAGAGTGTATATATGTTTTCAATTAATTTTTTTCTCGTTATTTTTTATTTCTTTTTTATATTTTTAAAATATATTTAACAAAAAATTTATAATAAATTTCTATGATGTTGTAAAACACTCATATAAACATAAAAGACAAGATATATATATTTTTATAAGACTTTATAATATTTTGATGATTAATTTAAAATTTCAGCTTGCATTCAATACAATTTAAAAACACACACACACCCCTTTATACTATTTTAATGATCAATTTAAAATTTTAGGTTGTATTCAATACAATTTGAACATATATATCATCTTTTACATTTATAAGGGTGTTTTGCAACTTCATAGAAATATATTTACATTTTTAATCTCTGTTAAGGTAAGGAACTATTGGTTTCACTTTTCAATTAGTCATTTTTGTTTCAGCGAATCACATGCACACGCGCGCGCGCGCGCGCACACACACACACACACACACACACACACACACACACACACACACACACGATTTTAATAATTCTAAATTTTTTCTAAAGTTTTTAATATAACAATTGGTATATTCTCCTAGTGTTATTTAGGAATATTCTTATGCTGACATCATAAATACTTAAGAACTCTGACAGGTCATACTGGACTATTAATTGTTACATTCATTTTTTTCTTTTAAAAATTTATTATGAATAATAATTATCTCAATGCTTTTCAATAAAAAATTAAAAGATGTACAAGAATCTACGGACACATATTACAATGTATTTACAAATTTTAATCGCTAAACTGTCACTACAACAATTGATAGGACATGTGAAGACTTAAAATAAAACTTAAAAACAACTTAATACGTGAGGACTTTAACAAAACCCTTAAAAAAAAATTATAAACCAAAAAAATTCTTCCATCATTACAGTTGTAACCGTCGTTCGAAGTTGAACTTATTGTGTGGAGATGTTGGCACCAATGAAGGAAGCATGAGGTGGGAGAGAGGTTGCAACTAACTCTATAGATAAATATCCATCAATACCAAGATATTTTGCATAACTGTGCAACAGGGTTGGAAAATGTCAATAGCACTTCAAACACTGGTAACAATATATTCAACAACCTTACACTCATGCCACATAAATATGGCGAGCCAAATCAATACAAAACCAAGAGATGTGGGCCAAGGGAGCTTGATGAATGAGCACAAAAGAATTGGAAAATATGTGATCTTATAGTAGAATGAATGCACAAGAATTTTAATGAAAATGACTTTGCTTGTATTCGGAAATATGCAAGAGGATGTGCAATAATTTCCTTCATTGATAAATAGCTTTATAATAGGTGTCTTATATAGGAGAAAGAACATCCAATTTTTACATAGAATCATGGAGTTAATTGACAGTAGACTAGTGAATAACAAATGTATAACAACCACTAAGCTAAGATAAGTGGTAGTTAATTACTATAGACTAAAGAATCACCTAAGCAAGCTGAAGTTACATGTGTATAGATTATCTATTTAATAAATAAATGGAATATTAAGTATCCTACACTAGCACCTACCCTTAAGCATAGCTTAGGTGGGGAACAAAAAGATGAGGCAACCACGTATAATGTAACTCTTATAAGTGGATTAAAAGAATAAAACCCATTGGAAAAAAAACTCCTCCCCAAAAGAGAGACAAAGAAAAGTAGGCAGGACTATAAATCCTCACACTCCAACACCCCACCTTAATCATAGCTTAGGTGGGATGGATAATTGGGTCCTGATAACGAGGCCTGATGAGGTACCCAAATATATAGTGATGATCTTAGTATCCTACAAAATATGAAAGATGTGTATCTCCACAAAGAAGAGAGAGAAGATAAGTGTAAAATGTCACATAGTGAATGTTGTAGTAGGTCTCTTTACAACAAATGTCTCTTTATTTCAGAAGAAAGAAACCATGAGCTATTAAATTGTTGAATTTACACTCAATTAGAATGCAAATAAGAATTTAGATCTTTGAAAAATGCTCAAAAGTTTCCTTACTAGTGCTCAAATTGCCAAAGTCTGATCAAGAGTCACAAGCCTAACTGTAGAAGATGGCAATAAAAAAGCATATAATGAAGGGGAGAGAACAAGAGGATATATAAGTAGCCTCATTACATTAGAGAAGAAGAATGACATGGAATATTCACTAAAATAATGTCCATGGGAAGAGGAGAGCAAGACTTGATAACTATCAAAATTGAAACTGAAGACTAGTTTACAAATGAAGCACTCAAATCTACAAGATGAATGTCCACAAGAATATATGAGTTGTTGATACTCTCAATCTATATATTATCATTGAAATCAGTAAAGTCCTTTGAAATACAAGTCTATGAAGGCTCTGAAATAACAATAATCTGTACAAGAGAAGATGTACAATCTACAATGAGACAACTAAGGTCTGATAGAATCTGTAATGGGACAACTAAGGCTTGATAGAAGGAAGAGCACTATCCATCATGGATGTATTATAATAAGAAAGAAAAGTAGGAGGAGAGAGTACAACAGTCTCAAAAGAGACAATAGGAATAGGAGAAAGAGGTGTGACATAAAGCATAGTAGGACCCCCTAAAAGACTCTAAAGAGTGGTCTGAATAGTGGAGGGACACTCTATGTTCTCCATATGTTGGTATAGATCCCATGAAACATGTAACAACAAGTGACCATAGACACAGTCACAAGAGTTGGCCCAGTCATCATATTGACCTAGGTCAATAGGAATAAGAATTTGTATATATAAGAATGGAATAAGGACCTGATCCGTGAGTGAATGTTCCATGGACACACATCATGAAGCATAATTGGTCTTCCCAATAAGAACCACTGGTATAGACTCAACCTTCCTCCTCTAGAGTCTATCAAATGAAGTCGTCATGACCTAGATAAGACACCAAGGAAGTGCAAGATAATATAAGACACTCTGCAATGAACCCTTGAAACATGCTCATGAATGGGATGTCGAGCACAACTGAGAATGTGTCTAAGTGAACAATCAGTACTAGATTGATGAGGGATAACGCATGCTCAGAATAAGGATGTTAGACACAACCAAAAATATATCTACGTGTGAGCAATTGGTGCATGAAGTATAATGTGAAAAGTAGGAGGGCCCATAATATAAGTAACCTTCCTGACTATAACACTTTATAACTTTTGTACATTTTAAAAAATAAAGTATTCCAATAGAAAAAGAAAAATAATATGCACTTTAAAAAAAAATGGTATTCAATTTTGAGTTATCAATCAAAAGTTATAGCAAAATACATTTCCTATCATTAATGGCATATTTTTTTTAAGTTGAAAAACAGAGTTTATTATATAAAAAACACTTTACAAAATAAAATACAGCTAGTCATACAAAAAAAATTGGTGGAAAAGTCACACCCCAAAAACACATCGGGCTATAGAAGCCCTGGAAAAGTAGCAGAAGCCACTAGAAGGCCATACCGGCTAGAAAGTTTAACATGTGTGCACTAACAACCAAAAAAAGATAAATCACACACAAACAAATAAGTCTTTACGTAACAACAACGAACATGGTAGCAGGTGGCGGAGGCAGCAAAGGGTCCTCAGGGTTCCCTCCCCACCCTCCGTCAACTGGGGGTTCCTCATCCAAGGTAAGAGGCTCGCGACTCCCACCCATCATTTTGTTGCTCTTTTAAATGCACAAAAGGTTTAAACACCGAACATTCCATGTAATCACTCATTGGAATCGACACATAACTTTGGATCTCCTCACAATAACTAAATTAAAAAAAACCCTGGTCTATGCATCCCTACGTGTACTTTTTTGAAAAAAGCCTCTTTGAAGGGGTTTTAATTTAAAATATTAAAATCTATTTTAAATAAAATTAAAAACATGCTTTAATTTTTAATCCTTTGAGGGCATAATTTAGGTTTAGGGTTGACTTTGCAATGAAATCATAAAGAAATAAAGGCAAGGGGAGTTGTATGGCGCCGCCAAAGTTCATGTAAATCCGTAGTCTTACTTTAAACATGTATCCCTGATATGCTGGTTCGAGAGGAGTATACGCAGTCCTTCAATATATGCACAGTCCTTGAGAGATATATGCAGTATAGACGAGATATAACATAACCAGGCTTTCAAACAGAATGCTGTCACGCCCTTTTCTCAGTGCAGTAGCACCACAACAAGAACAGCTTGAGAAGGGAGACCCGAAGATGAAAGCCGTCATGCGTAACTCCTGGTCTTCAAAGCAAGATCAGGAGGACACCATGCCCAGGAATAGGTCGTGTGAAGCACATGGAAAGCATGGGCGGCCTGTGAAGCTGCTTTGACCAGTCTTTACTGCCTTGTTTGGAGACGAGGAGCACATCAAACACCGATTGAAGGAGTGCTTGTCCTGAGAGCCAGGAGAATTGAAAGGTCAGAAAGCCACGGCAAGGAGAGACCCTGAACAACAAGGGAAGGCCACTATCTACTTCATCAGTGCTCAAAACTACATGCAGGGAACACATTGTGTCTGGATCTACATCATAAGAAGAGACCGGTCCCGTGGCTGCGCATAGTCATTCAGACCTGGGTTATTCCAGTGAATTTGTTTTCGACAATTGCAATCTCAATAGAACAGATCAATATAGGTGGATTTCTCTGCCAATCCCAAAAATTTGCAAGGCCCACTCGGATCAGTCCTAAATTTTTTGCAATACACACGCTCTTCTATGGGAAGTTTGAGAACTACGGTCCTCACGCCAATACGTCTGCAGGAGCCATGATGCCATGTGGAGAGAGGATCGTGGGCTCAAGTTCCTTCGAGTAGTAGATCAGCTGCACGAAGGCACACGACCTTGCTATGGTGGTGGAGAAAGGGCGATGAAGCAAGTTGTTAACGGCTAGACCTTTTGAGCTCTCTTAAAGGCCATTACGGCTACCTCTGATAGGAGATGCTTTGACCGGGCGTAGCAATTGGAAGGTCTATTGAACATGCATAGAGGGTTTTTTGAGGCTTGAGGGAGTGGATCAGATAGTAGTGATCCGGCCCTCAAACCTCTATGAAACCAGTAAGCATGCCGTGGAAGGAAAAACCCAGGCCGTGTAACACTGTTACAAGCAGAAAAATTACTACCATAACATAAATCATGCAAAATGCCAATACAGAGAATATGTAGATTCATCTTAATAAATTTAATAGAATAAAAATAAAAATCAAGCAGATAAATTGATACTCATTCCCATAACTTAGAGCTCTGATACCATGACAAAATCGGCAAATAGGTGATCTAGTAGAATGAGCACACAAGAATTTCAATGAAAATGAATTTGCTTGTATTCAAAAAATACAAGGGAATGTGCAATAATTGCCTTCAATGATAAATAGCTTTACAATATGTGTCTTATATATAAAAAAGAACATGTAACTTCTACCTAGAATCATGGAGCTAACTGACAATAGACTAATGGAGAATAAATGTATAACAACCACTAAGCTAAGACAAGTGACAACTAACTACTGTAGAAGCTAAGACAAGTGACAATGAACAACTGTGGACTGAAGAATCACCTAAGCAAGCTGAAGTTACATGTGCAGGGATTATTTATTTAATAAATAAATGGAATAATAAATATCATACACCGACACTGGTGCCAAGATTGAGTCGAGAATGCAAAGGTCATGGATCAAAACCAGACAATGATTGAGTAGGGCATCAATTTTGGCGTAGATCAATGTATTTATGAGTGCACAGGAAACAAGTAGGGGACTTGGAGTTATTGATGAGCTAAAGTATTATTCAACGCTTAAGCTGAGAGCAAACCAATATCATGGGTCGAGCTTGATGAGATTTTAGATGTGGTCAATGTGCTCACTATCAAGGGTGGAATTAATAAACAAACAACCACTCTGAATCTGATCCAATACAAGATATATATAGAACACAAACCACTTTGATTGAAAAAATAAAAAAACCATGATGCACATTAATAAATGCATAATGAATTACATCAAAATCATAAGACTCAAATGGAAATATTTGTGGACTAGGTTCACAATCAATAATGCTATGGTCTATCGTGACCTTCACGATCAACCCCTTTGAAATATAACAAACTATATGTGGATTATACATTGTGATATTGACAGTAAGACCTCATCAAAGCCGCCCCAGTTCTAGGATGCTACCACATGGTAGCATGAAGGGGACCTTGGATGACCTATTAAACTACAATGCCACTGATGTCCCAAGGAACTGAGAGGCCACCACGTGGTGGCATCCTAGGGACTTGGGTTCACGGGGTCTCCACAAAGGTTGCCAAATATTTTATTTTAGCAAAGATTTTATTTTAGTTGTCACCATAATAAACTTCCATAAAATTAAAATATATTTAAATTTGATTCTAATTCAAACATTAGACTTCTCGAAGGCCCTTGAGGGTTAAGATCATGCCACATGGCATAATCCCAGGGACCTGGGGTCCTAAGAAGCTTGACTCATTGAGGAGAGTCAAGTTCCTGAGGACTCTAGGTCCCCAAGGTCATGCAATGTGGAATGATCTTGGGCACTTAGAACACTGACATCCCAAAGCAGAGTTACCAAACCCCTAATATTCGGAGCTCCCGAGAATGTGCCATGTCGAGATCATGCCACAAACATGATCTCGGGGCCTCGGGGGTTTGGTTTCTCTACTTTGAATGATACATGCATACTAGGTGTATACAAGTTATGTCTGAGTGTCTCAATTAAAGTTGAAAAACTACTTTAGCCATTAAATGACATAAAGGTTGGTCAATTTTTAACATTTTGTTAGAACCTTGACTATTAGGGGCTCCAATATGCCATACTGTCATGATTGCACTTTACCTACATAAAATTCTAAGACTTCATAAAATACTCTAACATAGATACATACACAAGAGCCCCTACCCATTGATAGAAGCTACTCCCTCTTAGTCCTGATGAAAACCCACTTTTTATCAACACTATCTGCCCAACATGAGGGTTTTCACTCGACTGGGCATTAGCTCAATCCTAATGCAACAAGATGAGAGTGGAACCACCATCCTTATGGAAGCATAGATGGGGTTTTTTGTTTGTATATAAATAGGTATAAGCGTGAGATTAATTGGTAGTACCTGATTAAAAATATCATAGAATCCAACACAACACTATAGTATACCATGAAGCAGAATTCAACATGGTTCCATAGTCTCTCAAAAATATCATGGCATCTATAGTATTCTTTTCCATTGACGGATAAATACCCACTTCAAAACTAACCCCCTAATTGTCTCTAGCTACTTCTTCCTCATTCTAATGATATCTCAGACAGATTAAATTATTGTTTCTCTTGCAATTGCCCTTCAAATCAAGTGTATCCATTATGACCATAATACTAGCCTAATGTCTTTCCAACACTACTTAATGCATCAACACAAACAAAAAAAATGGCCTTATCAACTTAGATACTTATAAGATATGAAATATAAAACATATTTTCCATAATTACCAACACATTAACTGTTATATTATATTCTGCCTATTCAACAACAAACTAGATCAAAAAATAAAAACAAGTAAAGAGACAAAAATCAACCTAAATACTTCTATTAATAATGAATTACACTTATAACCATAACATTCCATGGAACCACTTTTGCACAACATTAAACATTCTTGTTGATCTATTAGTCACATACCAACTCTAAATTGTGCCATATGTCTTATTTAATAAATAAGATGAATTTATAATATTTAAAATACATATAACATTTCACCTGCATATATAATATAATATATGATATTAATAAACTACATAGAATATATTATTTATCATTGATTATAATTTATAAAATATCATAAAATTTCTTATATCGTATCATATATTAATATTATTTATGTTTTTTAATATATAAAAAATAAATATAATTAATATGAATAATATAAATAATAATGTATATCATTATTACATATATTAATAGCACACTACTTTGTTTTCCATCAAAACCTCCACTACAAATATCAAATTATTGTTTTTTTTTGCATTGCTTTATCATTGAATATTTGATATTAAATACCTTCTGGCATGAATTGCACTTCCAATACAACTACTAGTCTTAATTTTATTTTATTTATATGAAACAAATATGATGCAATAAAAATGATAATATTAGAGCCAATAAGTTAGTATATTGAGAAAATATGGATTATTCATTTATTTCATTTTATATACATTTTAGAATGCTTTGCTGGATTTTTTTTTCCATTCTATTTTATAATGTAAGTATTAAGGTTATGTAAACAAAAACTTCTCATAGTTAACTATTACTTATAAAACAACTGACTTAAAAGTTAGAACTTGGTTAATCCAATACCCTATAAGATCATTGCATTATTTTTGCCTCCCAATACTATAGCCTGCTACTTCTCAACAAAAGAGTAGGCTAAGATAAGAACAATTAATAGGCTCAAAATAATATTCATCTATAGAGATCACATAGACCAATCCATGCTTGTCACTAATAGCCTTTGATAATTGATAATGACCCAAATTATTTAACGAAACAATTAAATATTAGCAAGTAACAAATAAACAACTATGTGTAATGCTTTTGTCATAATACAATAACTTCAAACAACATTGTAAATTCATAATAATACAATCACTAAAGGCAGGGACTAGTCATTATGTAGCCTTGGTTAAAAATTGTAAACAACATAGTTTAAAACACTTTATTTGATTTGACAACAATAAGATCAAATAATATGTTTCTATTGTTTAAGGAAATTTACATATTTTTCAATAAAATAACTATATATAGATAATCTACCCTTTCATTAATAGCATAAAAATAAACTCAATTCATTACACAAAAAACATCATATTTACAACTATTAGATATCAAGTTTATATGTTTATGACCTTTTTATTTTCATACACTTAAAGTTTACTATTTTAAATTAATTCAAAATGTGTCTTATTTTAATTATGCATGAAACCAAAAATATATATGAAACACATGTCTAATCAAAGGTCATATAAATTTAAAATGTCGACCATATTGCTATTTATCAACAAAATAATTACTATATCTCGTTGTGCAAGTACTTGTGTCATAATGTATAATTATTTTTTTGCTATTATAGTAAATTTTATAAACAAAAATTGAGAGCAATAACACACCCCCAATAATTATAACATTGTTAAAAATTCAAGATACATAGATACAAAAGAGGTGTTGGGTCACAGTCTTTGACTTATAAAAAAATCAAAGTAAATGTAGTAAGAAAACAAGAATCCCTAGAAATCAAAGCGAAAGAGCCCAAATCTCGCTCTTCTTCTTAACCCTACTTATTAAGCTCTTGAAGTTTATTTAGGATAAAAATCATAGTTGGGTTGACTATATTCATGTAATCACATTTATTTGCATAATATTTCAATTGCATGTTATTATTTTCATAATGTTTCTTAGTCAAAGCATACAATAATGCTTGAATGTTATAGCCAATATTGTTGATGGCTATAACTAATTTCTCGACAATTTCTTCATTGGTGTGTGGTGCATTGTTTTGAAGTCACTATCTTTTTATTTAGTGGAGTTATTGTGTTTATGACACTTGATCTTATTACTAAGAATGATTCCTATACTTATAACTTCCATACACTTCTTTCTCTTATTTAATTTCAATGTTTCATTATCCAAAGCATCAAATCTAAAATTTGAAATAAAAAATTTACAATTAAAAAATTTGAAACTAATTAAATATCCATTGATATTAACTGTAAAATATTCTAATATCGATTGATACATATAAATAAAATTTTCATTTAAATTATACATGATTATTATAATGTATCCTTCAACAATAAACTTGCATACAATTTTTTTTTAAACAACATTGAGTCTCAATCATAAAAAAATAACTCAGGTATCCTTAATCAATGAAAAGTTGTGTTTGGATGTGTCATGTCCCCATATACTGGATTTGAATATTAAATATATCATTTCAAGTTTTATTAACCATAACATGTTTAAATTCATTTACATCTAGACATTATTATGTACAAATTCAAGACCATTTGTCTAACAATCAAAGTATTCCATTTCCTCTATGGAACTCATGTCCATTTATCTTTTTACATGACATCATTCTAAGATAAGACATAGCTATATGCATGTATATAATTAACATATATATGTATGTATGTATAAAGTAACAAGGATGGTGCATAATTTGAGATAAATTAGACTATCATAGTGGTTGGAAAGAGTATGTAGAGACTAGCAGGGATTCAAACCCAGGTTTAGTAGACTACCCAAAGTTGACCCTTGTGGTCATAGTGGTAGTTTTACCTTTCCTCCATTCATTGAATAAAGAGAAATTAGAACAAATATTACAAATAAAATGGTTTACTTTAGTGTTACTAAGAATGGGAATTGAAAAAGGTTGGAAATATATGTATCCATATATATCTACACATAGAATCCTGCATTGGTCAATTAGATTATATAAAAGGTGTATTTCAATTAAAATCCTTTTTCATTTTCTGATTGATTGGTTTTATAATCATATAATTAAATTTTACATAGTTAAATAAATAAAGTTTTATTTGGATTAGGTTTAGAATCATCTAAATTGATGCATGATGCATTATCTACATTTTTAGAGGCATCATTGGATATGTGATCCCTATTTTCATTGAGATGACAATTTTACAATCATGTATTAGGTAACTAAGAAATTATGATTGAAGCTATAGATTGAAATGATAGATGTGATATGTCATTGAACTTTTCACATGTATCTATATGGGCTTCTTCAATTCCATCACCTAAAATACCATTTCATTTCCCCCCATCATTACCACCCATCTCTATTTGAAATATTTCAGTGCTTATATGTTCTATATGGTTGTAGACACATAAATCTGGTCACAAGACTTTAGTGGTAATTATGACTTGTACCTAAATACATGTTTCTTATTCACTTTATTTGTCATCATTGATACACATAAATTTTTAAGTCAAATGCTCAAAACTTCTTTCTACTATCCTCATACTATCTCCAGCTAAGGAAAATTATCCTTGCCTTTCCAGGACATTTTTGCTCTAGGGAAACAAGAATATTGTCACATTCTTAACCACATGGAGCAAACGCATCCTGTGATAAATAACTAGTTTCCAATTTCAAAAATAACCTTTTGGGTCTTCCTATGCATTTCACAAGGTAGGCTAAATGAAATTTGTAAAAGGTTTTCAAGAAAATACACATCAAATCTCATTCATTATCCCCAATTTTTAGCATATGGTTTCTAGCTTACACACTATTATAGACATAGTAAATCTGCCCTATTCTTTTGAAATTCAATATCACTCACAAGGAGTAGCCAAAAGACAAGTTTATAGCATCTCAAATCAAGTCAATATCATTAGTACCAAGTATCAAAGCCATTTTTCAATCTACATACACATACTCATGAAGAAAAAATTCCCAATTGCTTTAGGTAGGAGAGATACATGGGCTTGATTTCCCTCCTTGGAGTATTGAATACATGGATAGTAATAAATTGTCAAGGGGGTGATTGGGTTCAACTCAACCCATTACACTCACTATCTCTTTTTTATAGGTTCTAAGATTTCAAGGTGCCCTTAGGGTTTCAAAGAATAAATAAAGAAAACAATGAATTATGAAAGACACAATATGAATCAAAATATCCCAACCTACATAGGAGACACAAACATAAAAGTTCCAACAATTAGATTTTTTCACAGTCTATGCAAATAATTTCATAGTCAATGAATTAATGGTCTTATCTAAGAATATTCTTAGATTCTAATTCTGATTTATTTATATCATAGTTCTAATTTTTCTTCTTTTTCTTATCATTTATTAACCACAACTAATTGGTACAAGTCCATAATCAATGGACTAGAGTGGCCTATGTTTTTGTCTAGAAAGAACAATCTTATCTAGAAGAAGTTTTATATTTTTATTTGATGGTATTTCAAAGAGCTTACATAGAGCTTTAACTCATAGAGATTATAAGGAGGTTGAACATAAATAATTATTTAGCACATAATAATATTGTTCACTCTCTTATTCATTCAATCAACATAATACAAATATATATGAAAACTCTTTCTTATAATCATGGAGATCTTCTCTCCAAAAAATATCCTAATAATACTCATAGAGATTATAATAAGGTTGAACATAAAGAATTATTTAGCACACAATACTATTGTTCACTCTCTTATTCATTCAATCAACATAATACAAATATATATGAAAACTCTTTCTTATAATCATGGAGATCTTCTCTCCAAAAAATCTCCTAATAATACTCATCATATTAATGAGTTGTTACAACAACTAGTAACCAAACCCAAATATGAAATATATTGTTTACAACAATATATTCGATTAACTTACCTACTAACCATATTACCAGGTTAAATTTTACTATATAGTAATTTACATAATATTAAATACTTGATTTACCACGTGGTAAATCCATGTAAAAACTAAATTCCCAACATTCCCACCCTTATTTTTTACACAGTAAAATATATCATATTCTTCGATTATAGCATACCACCTCTATGTGATCATGATCAAGAACTCATACATGTGCCAAAACATATTTATCCAAAACACTGTATTCTTACAAGTGACTTTTGTGTATGGATACAACCACCATCTAGACATGAACAAAGACCTACACTTATGATCATCCACCACACTTGTCTACTAATGGTTTTCCCTAGATATGACCAACAACTTTACCCAATTAGTTTTGAAGGTGTATCAATAACTTTTCATAATTGGTTTTCACAAGTTCATGAAAAACCTTACACAATTGGTTTTCACAAGTTTACCAAAAACCTTACATAATTGGTTTTCACAGGTTCACTAAAAACCTTACAGAATTGGTTTTCAAGGGATTACCAAAAACATTACACAATTGGTTTTCACAGGTTCACCAATGCATAATTAGTTTTATCGGTTTACTAAAAACCTTCACATCATGATTGATACAATACATATTTTTTCAACATTATACAATGTTTATACAAAAGAGGTGACATTGGAATACTCAAAAATGAATATGAATTTACAACATTTGTTATTATTTTCACACCACACTAAAATCCGCACCACACAACAAAATCATATGCCACTAAAGCAGATATGGCCTCATTGCTAGTGGTTAACAAGAGGCTTGAATGACCTCCATCCTCCAATGCCTCTAACCTATAACAAGTTGATGCTTACTCAACAAGATAGGTTAACATGTGCTCCAACGGTTCTAGGAGATTATGTATTGGTTACTTTCATATAAATTAGAATCCCCCATAATTTGGATATCACGTATAAGTGATAATGTATCCATGAGATTTTTTTTTTTTTTTTACAATTTTGATAATGACTCTAAAATAACCTAAAAATTGGACTCTTGACAATATGACTCAATATTTTGATGACATAAAAAGATTATGTGAACTCTAAATTTTATGTCATCTACCATAACACATGATGAAATATTAGTGACTCTAAACTAATAAGACACAAATAAAAATAATAGACTCTAAAATAAAAGCTCTCCTTAATGAAATCTTACTTTTTAAAAGAAAATCACATACTATTTAAATGACGGACTTCAGTTTAAATTAAAAAAATATAAACATGAATAATTTTTAAAATGAACTTGACCATAAAGGTAATTATCACCAACAGACTTGCATGTGAAAGATGGAGTCAGCAATGCATTGATAAATCGATAGATATATGCGTGGGTGGTGACGAGATATGTAGGTCTACTTGCTATGAATTTGAGATACATATACCATGTCACCTAAAATGAAAGAGAACACCTAGAAGAGATATGACGTGTCAACCAAATCGATGTGCATGGTATTGATTTTCTAACTTAGTTAGATCCAAATGAAAATTGGAATTCGATGAAATGTGGATCAATGTTATGTTGATTGGAAGCTCTCCATTATTTCAATTTGAAATAAATAATTCTAAATAATATGGATACATTAGTCACTACAACGGTTTTATTTGTTCTAACTTACTAATTCACATATGTAGTAGAATATTCAATCAATGAAATATTGACCATCATAGATCGATGATGATTAAAAAAGAATTTAATAAGGCACAACTCAAAAATGTTGGGGTTTGAAGCTAAATATGAGACCATATTCACACGAAGGCTTATGGTGATGACTGAACTCAGATGTGGGCATCAAATAGAATAAAGCATGGACTAATGGAGTGTTGTGATCTTGAATCAATGTATAATTTTATTCTCAATACAATACATTTTCATATAACAATCAATGAATCTACCTAAATATTTTAAAAATAAAACATTGCTAAACTAATCAAAACTTATGTACTCAAATAATTTCATCTTACAAGGGTATTATAGATTGGGTTTACTAGCCCTACCAGTATTTAAATATCTATACCCTTGTATATTTTTACGCTCTGATACCATTGATGGTATTTTAAAGAATTTATATAAATCTTTAACTCACATAGATCATAGGAAGGTCGAACACAAAGAATTATTTAGCACACAATAATACTATTCACTCTCTTATTCATTCAATTGATATAACACAAATATATAGGAAAAATCTTTCCTATAATCATGTAGATCTTATCTCCAACAAATCTCCTAATAATACTCATCATGTTAATGAGTTGTTACAACAACTTATAACCAAACACAAATATCAAATATATTGTTTACTATCATCAATCAAATATGCACCCTTTGGAAGGTAGTTTAAGCCTTCTAAATTTGATGCAACATGGAAACACCTCAAGATTTTGGGTACCCTATTGGAGAGGTGAATCTCTAGGTTAAAGGGCTAGCTCTCCTTGATGAATCACTTAGGCTCAAACATTAATCTACCATTTTATATAAAAAGAGAGAGAAACCTATTTTAATGGGGGTGATGCACCAAATATGTTGGGACACTAGCAAACAACTGGAAATACACTTCAAACATGAGACTAACATGTAATAAACACTTCTCCAAATTTACCTCTCTACATCAAATTTATCATGAAAGTTGTGAATAATGCTTGAGAAAGGAAGACTAATCAAGAGGTCATGACATGACACTATTGATAATACAACTCACTAAACACTTAAACCTCACTTAGACACTTCACAAGACCTATAAAAATAATTCCAAACTGAACATGAGTACAAAAAAGGACAAACATGCCAAGGAAGTGAAACTATCACTTAGCATGATCAATTACTCAAGTATACATATTGAAATCAATCAATGAAGGAGGTTAAATAGTATTTTCTCATTTATCAAAGGCTACAAATGGGTAGGGATTCACCATGCCTCGGTGGAGGATACAAACTTAGCCTATCAAAACTTACTATATAGAGAAATGAGAGAGAAAAGGAGAGAAAAACATAGGATAGGGAAGGAGACAAGTGTCAGAAGGAGTTGCAATCAAGAGAGGAGTTATGAAAATATATCAATAGGTCTTAGATTATAAGTGTATACTCCTAAATATGCTCTCTTCGTATAAGTGGCATCGATGTTTTAAACTTAGCTTGGCGTCTTGTATTTCCTCTTCAAAATTACCCCTTTTTTGGCTTGTGAATGGACAAATGGAACTCTTGACCATAAAATCATGTTTATTTACATATTTTCTCTACTATTGACACCTTTCATCTAACCTTTGAAGGTTCCCTTTGACACATCACTTCATTCTCTTGCTAGGTGTCTTGAAGTCTCTTTGTCTCACTAGGCCAATCTTTCTTACAAGTATCACATCTTGAGTTCATATTCTCCAATATATTATTTCTTCATGGATGGTCTATTCACATCATATTATACCTAAAAAAACTCATTTTGAGGTCTCAAACTACCCCCAATAACTCCTTATACACTAAAATCTCTCATTTGACCTCATTCTTAGTAGCCTTGAAAATGTATAAACCTCCTTATGTAGAATAATGTATGAAGTATAATTGTAAAATGAACACATATTTGAGGACTTAGTATATATTTACAACTTCATGCCAATTTTCATGTCCTAAATCTGAGCAGAAGTGTCTTTTTATCCCAGTATCTCTCCTCAATTAGGCCTCCTTGCCTAGAAACTAAATTTTGGCTCTAAATGATTCATACACATTTGAAACATAAAAAAATATGTGATTAAGTTTACCTAGCATTTAAAAAACCTTCAAGCAAAATTTTAGGCCCTGAGACCTTGTGTAAGTGTGAGAACCATGAGATGGCCTTGAAACCTAGTCTCATTTTAGGCCTGTTTAAGACTACCTTGAAAAATGAGATTTGTTTGATCACTTATAGAATTTATAATACATATTTTTAGGCTTTAATAATTTTAACACATCCCAAATGATATATCCTAATAGTTTTCAAGTTTTTCATTGCTCAAAATGCTAAAAAACACCTAAAAACCTTACAAAATAGTGTAATTTATGTAGTTCATATAGCTGTAAGCATAAGAAAAGTACACTCTGATAATTTAAATATAGTATATAAAAATATACAATAGGTTTTATAATCAACTCAAGTCATTTTAATCACTTTATGAGGTCATCTCTCTCAACTAGTCTTTACTAGGGCTTTAAGAGAGTTTAAACTTGTTTTGGTTCTTAGCGATTGTTCATAAAACCTAGGTCCTCAATCTTGAATCAATGAAATTTTTTATAAGTGCATAACCCTCCTCAAATTTTCATAGGTACTCAAGTTTTCATGCATCCTATGCATAGAGTTATGAGTGAAACAATTTGACTCTCGAGTTGAAAACAAGCCATTGGAGAGGGGTTGACAGTCTTAAGCTTTGTTCATGCAAGTTTGAGATCCAATATAACTTATGATGACATAATATTATAGTTTAATTACCTAATTACCATCCTTAGAAACCACTTGAATCCATGTAGAGTGTCATGGTCTCAATAAATAAAAGAAGGTGAGGCCTTAACTACAGTCTTGTATGAGAGGAGTTTGAGATAGTCTCAAAGGCCAAAATTACACCTTTTTTGAGTTTGCCCTATTTGTGATGATTTTTTAGGGTCTAAAATATGTCTATAAACTTATAAAAACTCTCGTACTTCCATTTTACACTCAACAAGTTACCCTTTCTGTGACTATTCATATGGGCTTGCGTGTAGTCTTAGGCTTGTTAGGCCTAGATAGGGTTTATTGTCATTCCATACTTTGTTACTAAGATTGAAATTATTATGGAGATATGATATCACTATGAAATCAATCTAAAAATATTTCCTTCTGTCAGACCTCCTCTTAGAATTTAACTCTCTCAAAACAAACAAGAGATTTCATGAGGGCAATCATCTTGTAGACAGTGTTTCACTGTGTATAAAGAGTTTAGAGAGCCTTGTCGATAGTTTTTTATTTTATAACCGCTTGTTAGGTATTTTACCTTTAAATAAATCCATATAATGTCTATCAATTCCCCAAACTTCCCTCTCATTGACTGCTCTTTAGATCTGCCTATGTGTGAGTTAGGCTCTACAGGCCTAGATAGGATCTGTCTTTATTATCCTCATTCTAAGTGAGTTTGAGGATTTTATGGAACAATGTTAGCATAGAGAACATGCTACCCCCGTGAATCACCAATTTTTTGACTAATTTTGATCCCCATGATCAAAATGTCAACTCCTATAGGCAAAAACTTTCTTTTCATGTCTTGTTAGCATAGTTCAAAGTCTTTTCATGCCTTATATGGTCTCTAATATGTATTTATAAAGCTTTTTTAGCATTTTTTAAGGTAAATTTACAAAAATTAAGGTAATGTTCTTTCTTGGTCTTGTATTGGTTTAGTCATGCCATGGAAGCTTATGCTATCTCTTACTATATGAGATTAAAAATGACATGAAGCAAGGTGCCTCTTGGACCTTAGTCTTGTTGACTTCATCTTTTCCTTGAATGACTCTCCTCTTAACATGCTCTCAAATGAAGAAATAACTGTAAACCAATCACCTATGAAGGTGAACTCATCTTGTACTTCAACATCCTTCTCATTATGTTTCTTGATGCTTGTGCCAATATGAAACATGACCATCTCTTGGTTCATATGAGTAGCCTCTAACTTGGTACCTTGGAGAGTCTCACGTTATCCTTAAAGGTGTAAGGCAACCTTAATAACATCTTAAATCTATCCAACATGAGGTATAGGCTCTTATAGAGAGTCAAATTCATTTCATATGTCCTAAATTCTTTGTCATAAGTCGTCTTTGTCCATGAAGGTTGAAGTAACCATATCTTCTATTGGATTTCCCAATCCAATTTCTTGTTTGTCTTGAGAAGAATGTCTTCATCATAGATTATTTTATCATGGACATGAAAACATATTGGCTCACTAATAACCTTTCATTCTTCATCATCAACTTGACCTTGTTCTTATAGAGGTGCCAAATTCTCAAAGCTTTATATTATTTTTATATATGCAAATAGGTCTGTCATATGTCTTTCAAATCTCCTTGAACCAAGGCAACAATTTTAACATCCTTCTCATAGGAAACTAGAACATCATCAAGATCATTCCTTTCTTCATTTATGAAGATTTATTTATGTCTATTTTAAATAAGTGGAGTACCAATGGTGAATTCTTCATCATATAGACCTGTATTATCTTCTTCACATTCCTTTTAAGCCACACTTATAATTTCAATCTCTTCTTAATTTTTTTTCCCATAGGACATGTTCCTCTTAAATAAGGGAGATGGTGGGAGGGTAATGGTTATGTTCATGAATTTGATAGGGGGTATGAGGTATGGTGTATGGCTCATGAATGGGTTATGGAATGGAGGGAAAGCTCTTACAATTTGGGGTCTGGATACAATGGATTCTTGAAGGAAAATCAAGTTGAGTTTGGTAATGGAAACTTCATTATATTCAACAAACACCTCATCCTTTTCATGGCCTTCTTGAGGCTTTTCAATATCTGAATCTTTATCTTCAAATTATTGATCTTGGCTCTCTTCCCCCTTCTTCATTTTCAGATCTAACTCTTCGATTTGCTTATCTATACTCTCTTGGAATAGCTTTTCTTGAAGGTGATTAGTAGCCTTATGAGGGTAAGGAACACAATAAGGGTGATATGAGATACAAGAGGGATTTTTATGAGGGATAGGATGGACTTGAATAATTTTAGATTCTTCCTTGACTTTAACCCTCTAATATATGTTTGTTTCACCTTGATTACTCCATGATTTCACCACTTGGTTCTAGCTTGGAGTCTTGAAAGACTTAATGGGGGATTCTTGAGGAAGATAAGTATAATCTTGCTTCTCGATAATGGTATACTCAACAAGTAGGGACTTGATGGCTTGACATTCTTATTTGGAGTTCGTTCTAGATTTTTGATAATCACACCATTTCCTAGTCTTTCCTTTCTTTTTCTTCCAATTTTAACCTCATATTTGACCTTTTTTATATGTTTTCCATTTTGAAGGCTGACTCTTTGTATTTATTCTTCCATGCTTCTACTCAATCTTCACCATAAACTTGTATGCCTCATCAAGGATTTCCAAATTAAAGAGTTCCATCTCCCCCCATATATACCATTTTAGTCCACCATGATATTTGATAACCTTGTGTTTCTCACTTTCTTAGATGCCCAATTTTAGAGATAGAGAATGAAAAATGTCAGTGTAATCTTAAATAAATTGTTCCTTACCTTAGTGAAGTTGTTGCCACTCTATATATAGATCATCGTATGCTCCAATGGGGTATTATTCTTCCTTTATAGCTTCTATGAAATCATTCCAGGTAGGTTCCACCTCAAGGCCAATATCATCCATACTGAATCTCTTCTTGTACACTTCCCATCAATAGTTTATAGGGAATGATGCTTTCAAAAGAGAAAAAGTGATCTTCTCCTTATCGGTGAATTTATTTACCAAAAAATATGAAGACAATTGATCCAACCAATTTTCTACTACATCAGCATTGATTTTTCCTTCAAATATAGGTATATCAAAATTCATCAGAACCTTGAAGGGTGTCGGGGCACTTGAATGATGTGGGGGTGCAGATGAGGAGCCAAAAATTTTCATGGAGATTTGTTGGAGAATTTTGGTGAATTATTATAGCATCTATGCTTACTACTATTGGAGGGATTCATTCATGATTTCCTTGAAAAGATCAGATGTCTTTATGTTGTTCACCATTTGAGGTCATTTGGAGTGAATAGGTGGATAGTTTGGAAGCTCTGTTATTTTTCACCCAAGCTTCTTGTAGCCTGCCTCATCCTCGGGATCATACACTCTCGAGACAAACCACTCTGATACCACTAATCCAAAACTTAGAATCTTTGGTTGAAAGATAATTTAAGAAACAAGAACAACATAATTATAATAATGTTATCTCTGGAAAGAGATGTTTTATTGCTCAAAATTATAGATACAATATATGCCAATCTCTGGGAAGATATGTTTGATTTCTATTTCAAATTACATCTTCATTTATACACATTTTCAAGGTAGGAGGAGGATGTGGAAGGTCACCAATCTTGAGGGAGATTAAGTGGTTTGACTTCCATGATTTACAACAATACATAATTCAAGAAATTACTATTTTTAAAAACTTACTATTTTTAGACTGCACTACTAAAATTGAAATTTGAGGCACTTCTATTTGGTTTTCAAAGGTCAAAACCCACTGAGTGAATCTATGTGCCATCTCATCATGTTCCCCTTAATATTAGCTTTCCAATAGTTCAAACAAGGATTCAAATGGAGCTATGGTGCAAAAGTTATGGCTCTTAGAGGTTTCGCCACCAATTGGGGTAGAACCATCGCCTGAATTGTCACCTGAACTATTGCTCAGATCAACTATAGCCAACCAACAATTATAACCTTTTTGAACCTCCAACTAATTATAAAATTTTATTCATTGATGGAAATGGATGGTGGTCTTTAAGAGAGGCCTTGTTCAAGTCATGGAAGTCAACATATAGTCTTATCTCACCATTGTTTTTTTGTAATAGAATAAGGTTTACCACCCAAGTTGAGAAATTAATTAGAAATATTATTGCTAACTCAATGAGCTTGTATAGTTCATCTCTGACCAAAGGTTCAATTTTTGGGTTAATTGCCCTTTATCTTTGTCTAACTAGCCTAATCTCATCTTCTAATTCAATGGTATCTTGAACTAGACTTGGATCAAATCCTTTAAGGTCATTGTACTGCCATGCAAAGACATCTTCAAAACTTGAACATAACTCAATAAAATTTTCTTTCTCTAAAAATGTGAAAACTTTTCCCAACTTTAATCTCTTTATAGTGGTAATCTCTATATTTGTATAGTGTTATTCCTTGGTTGACAAATAAATCATTTATTTTCTCAACTCATCATCTTTGTTGAATATATTTCCAATGGTGACTAACCCTTTAGGAAACTTATTTGTCTTCAATTGCATAATCTGGTCACCATATTGTTACAAGTGCTTGTATTGGTTCCTTGAGGAGAATTCAACTTCCTCCTATAAGAAATTGATAATATGATTATCATCTTCAAATACTTTCAATTTTCATGGTTATCTGGGATAGAATACCTTACAATCACCTTGATGTGTGACTAAACCTTTTCACTCTTTATGTCATCTGAGATACTAAATTATGACCCAATGGTATCCAACCTATCTACATGTTTGTTCTTATATCTTGATATGACACAAATATTAAAAGCTTGAAATTCTTCAATTAAGTCCAATAATCTATGCTTATAAGATCTAAGAAATGGATTTTTACATATTTTTATACCTCTTACATATTGACCTACTAGTTCACTATCTCTAAAAACTTATAAAGAATTGACCTTCATCTTCCTTACCCATTGCAAAACATGAACTAGTGCCTCATATTCATAAACATTATTGGAATAACCAAAATTAAATTTGAGAGAAGATAAATACCTTTAATTGGCTAGAGAAATCAACATCATTCCATCCCTAGCGTCATGTTTGTTCCTTGATCCATCAAAGTATAGTTGCCACAAACCATCAATAGTCTTATCATCCTTCATCAAAGTTAGAATTGGTGTATCAATTTCATAAAGGTAATATAAATTGAGTCCTTATTTTATTAACTTTTAGGGATCATGCCCATGCAAATCAAATGCTCACTTATCAAGGAAAAAATCTATAACTCCATCTAAAGGTGATTCAGTTACTACTTCACTATTTTTTAGTACCTTGTCTGAGATAACATAATCAGTGTTCACCATACTTAGCATAAATGGATCCAAATGAAATCTTGCAATAGTTTTAGAATGTATTGTTACCTTAGTACCATACTCAGTCCTAAACATCAAATATGTCCAATTAGTTTATAAATATCCTCTAATCTTTGAATAGAATTCTCTTAATAAACACATGTCAAAATAGGGAGGCAAGTCCACTACAACTACATCTTGTTGAATGGTAACATTAGCATAAGCATGTAATTTCAAATTTATATACTTGATTATGCCTATTGTATTTTTTGGTGACCTATTTAATTGCAATACTCCTTTGGTATTCAGTTCCTAGACAAGACCAAGATTCTTTACAATTTGCTTGGGCATGACAGTGGTATTAGCTCCACTATCTATCATACAATTGTGGACTAAGTAGCTACCTACTATAAAATAAAGGTATAAGGGATGAGTTTTAACTACTTCGATATTATTTTTGTCCACCTTTTACATGTTATGCATCTACTATACTCATTGCTTAGTTGGCTGCTCTGAATTTGTTAGAACTACACTTTGTTTCTTAGCTAATTTTAGAGATACCTTGAGATTTGAAGCTCTTGGATAAGAATATATTTTTATCATGAAATAGCAAGGAAATACCACATGCTAATGCTGAAATTGGACTTTTTCATCTAATTTATTATGTTGAATTGAGCTCAACTAATATTTGGTTGTATCTTTTGAACTATTGGTTGTTCATAGACTAGAGGTATTTGAGGGACTTCTTAGACTTTGCATTCTAATTTTTCTATGTTTTATGGATAGAAAGTTAATATTTTTCATTCTTGGGAATAATGTTAGGAACACTAGAAGTATTGATCACATCTTGAGTTTCCTCAATTGCTCTTCTTTTACCTCTAGTCAAAGCTATAACTTGACCACTTATGTTACTAGTCTCACCAATCTGATTGAATGTAATATGATCATCAAATTGCTAATTCACATTGATGGCATTAGGATACCCTTGAACTTGTTGAGCCTCTCCTTGGGATTCCATATTCATCTCTTGAAACTAACCACCTTGAAAAGAGAATTCTTCTTGTGTTATTTGTGGTATAGTAATATCTTGTGATACTAAGGCTTGGTTTTGGATGTCATTTGGATTAAAAGGATTCCAACCTTAATCTTTCATCAATTTGTTTTGAGAAACAATAGGTTTTGAATTGGAAGGTACCTTAGGATCAAGGGTTGCATATGGTTTAGCTTAGGTTATGGTTCCTTGGTTTTGGTAAGGTTGCCTATTATCTTTAAAGCATTGATAAGGAGGTATATGATTATTGAAGAACTGATAAGTGTTCTGGTTTAGTTGTTGATGAGGTCTACCTTTGTACTGCTATCTTTTGAGTTGGACTATCTCATTTCCAAAAGCTTGTAGCATATTCTTCAAATTTCTAATCTCACTATCTTGATTAAAAGGGGCTACAACTTGGGCTTTAGGAGATGGAATAGGATATATTGATAGGTTAAAATTATGGGAATATAGGCATTAGAGGCCTTGGATCAAGCTTACCATTTTGTATAAAGTTGTTATATTCTTTTATAGTAAGTTCATAGGCATTTGTCAAAGTATTACCACCCATGGACTATATCATGACACTAATATCATAATTGAGGGCCTTTAAATAATATAAAATACATATTATGGAGATGGTCTAACCAATGCAGGGATCATAGTCCATGTCTTTTATAATTTGAGGTTCAAATCAGAAAAAAAATTAGGGGGTTACCTTTGTATGGTCAGTTGCTCAACAAATGATAGGTGATCATATTTATTTTCAAACTATCTAAGGCTGCACCTAACTCATCCCAAGTAGATATGGAGTTCAAAGGAATATTCATATACCATTTCAATGCTTTTCTTTTAAAGGAAGCAGAAAATAGTCTAATAGCCACATTATCTTGACCAATATTATGAATAGAACAAAGGTTGGAAACATCTTGGATATGCTCAATAGCAATAGTTTTATCCCATTCTCTTGAGAACAAAGGGATACTCTTTAGGGAAGACACAGGGACGTCATCATATTGAGCCAAATTTAGGGGAATATCCCTATTGAATGGAACAAACACTTGATTCCTGACAACCATTTGGGCAAACGAGATTTGGATAATGGGGACAATAGCTTAGACTAAAACAATAGGATGACCAAGAGGTGAAAATTTATTTTGAGGATCAGGTATGGTTCTATTGAATCTTGATTTTTTGTAAGAAGTAAAAGGTAGCTCAATGAATTCAAAAGGAATACCTTTACTTGATGACCTTGTTGTAACCTTTGACATGAAAGCACTATCTAGATGATGCTATGAACCCTAAAAATTAAAGGATATTCAACCTCTGGTTATAGTAGATCACTCTTGTTAATACAATTTCTTCTTCTCAATCTTAAAACTTCAATTATGCCAAGGAAACTGAGTCCCACTTAGCATGCCAAAACTGTTGGTGTTTTAGACTTTCACCCTAGATGAGAAGGTGATTGTTCAAGTCCTCTACTCAAATATGGTCCAACATGAGAATGATCTTAGATCATGGGTCACCTAAAGATTGGATCATACCTCTAGAGAAGGCTGACTTCTTTTTGGATCTATCAACTATACTAAACCTAAACTATCACTTGCTTGAAAAAGGGAGAGAGCCTTTAACAATAACTTATGAAAGTATGTAAAAGAGGTGATGCACCAATGCTTTGATTACTCATACTCACACAAGACACACTATAAGATTCATTCAATATTGTATAAAATCACTCACATTAGTATTTCACAAAAAGGCATGAACTAGCTATTAAGCTAGCATGGGAGACCAGTTATCCACTTCAAAAACTAACCAATAAACCATATATTGCACTTAGAATGACCAGTGAGGATTACCAAAGAAGATCATGAAGGTGAGAAAATTCAAATATAGGTAAAGAAATCATATATTTACTTAACCAATCAATGAACTCATAAGACACACTTCAATTCAATTAGAAAAGAAGGAATTTAGTCTCTATATATCAAATAGGTGTTATAGTACAAATCTTGGTAGATTATAGTCATACCAAAAAGATGGATCAATTTCAAGGCTTAGGAAACTTGTATTTATAGAAAAGGTAGAGAGAGAGAGAGAGAGAGAGAGAGAGAGGAGAGAGAGAGAGAGAGAGAGAGAGAGGAGAGAGGAGAGGAGAGAGAGAGAGAGAGAGATAGCGAGAGGAGAGAGAGAGAGAGAGTGAGGAAGAGAGATGAGAGAGAGAGAGAGAGATGAGAGAGAGAGAGGAGAGAGAGTTGTGAATTGAAAGAGGCCTAATCACTTTTGATGGATTAACACCAATTCAATGATGTTGAGTCATGATCTTATCAAGAAAGAAGGTCCTCATAAAAGAATCAAATGCTCCATTGATCCTTATTCGACCACCAAGTTACCTTCTCAGTACTATATGCCATATTTTAATTGATCTACATATGAGGATGAAAACTCTATACCTTGAAATTGATAGAGCCATAATTATTCTACTTTATCAGGCTAAAAATATCTATTTTCGTCTTGAAAATGACCATGTTGAAGGACAAGAAGCTTTCCCATAATCACATATCTACCCTTGAGAAAATATTTGAGCATAGGCTTTTGAAACCAATCATATTAGTTTTCCTATAGCTTTAATGTCATTGAGGCAAAGCTCTCCAGCTATTCAATCTTGTTTTGACAATGACTGCTAACCCTTGATCTGTATTAGGTCTTAAAAGTCCTATTTTATCTCTATTAAGCTTCATTAATGGGGATCAATCTTACAATGTATTCACTTGAGTTGAAGACTGCTTAGTTAACCTCTGTCAAAATCTATATGGGCTCACCTCTGTTTGATTGGCTATAAAAAATTAACTCAAACCATTAACATATTGACCCATCTCACACCATCAAATCTATTGGGTATGAATAAACACAAACCTTTGATCTTATGCTAGTTTAATGCACTTGTGCCATTTATCATTCACACATTTGCCTTTGAGATTCACTAACCCCTTTAACCCTTTACTTGTCGTTAGATCTGAATCCATGATTGAACACAAGCTATTAGATCTACTTGAACCCACTATCTTATCAATCATCGCTCATCATTAAATCTTATGTCTATTGAATATTGACCGTTGATACGTAATGTTTGTAATAAAATGGGTATTTGTCATGGATTTAATTTTATAGCCACATAAACATCTTATTGAATTTTTGACCTTACCCATGCCATTAGGTATTTGCTCAGATTAAACATAGACTATCGATCTTGGACCCATTTAAATAGTAATGGCTAATTGTCATAGTTTTAACTTTGATGTCTACATGTCCATCAATGATGTTCATGTGCATATCACTGCATATTTGAAAACCAACGATAATTTTCTATGTTTAAATTTGATACTCGTGAAAACATCTTGGGCTTTTGAATTTAAATGGATATTTACCATGGCTTTATTTTGACACTTGTACACCCATCATTACCCTATTGGATTAATTTCCCCAAAACAAACAATTCTATCAGAGCTTTTACATTGGGCATTTGTCTTGAAACTATTTCTTTAGGATTCTTGTTTCAACCATTTTCCTCAAAAGAATTATGTTGGTGGGCTTTTTGTTTTGGTCGCTTTCCCTGAAAGAATTATGTCTATAGGCTTTTTGTTTCAGACAAAATGTCTAGAATAATTTGTACTTAGATTTTTCAATAGACAAAATGTTAGAAAGAATTCATATCTTTAGGAAAGTTGTTTCAGACCAAATGCACAAAAGAATTAGGTCCTTGATTTTGCCTTGGACAAAATGTCTGAAAGAAACATTCATTTGGGATTCATGCTACAAACAAAATTTATGAAATAATTTATCTTTTGATGCAAATAATTTTCTTGAAAAGGTCCCAAACACTTAGACAAAAAACCTAAAACAATTTTCCCAAAGAGTGTTATCATATTTGTAAAAGATGAGATGGTTGACTATCAAAATTTTAATTCCATTTATGTTAATTTCATTTTCACATGAAATGTTACAATATATGGCCATAAAAACTAATATTAAAATGAGTTGGTTGGCCACCATTCAAAACCTGACTTCTATAATACATGATAAAAAGTATATGAAATTGAAATATGTAATGTATCATATATAATATGTATGGTCATGCAAAAACGTATCGTTAGAGCCTACAAAGATAGGTGATGAAGCCACATTGTCTCATTTTTGTTTGGCTGTATCTCCCTTTTTTACCTTGTTCAGATCTTCATTCTAGGTTTCTCATTGCCATTTATTTAGAGGAAACTTTGAAAAAAGAGTTATCTCATGTGACATGCTAGTATGTCTTCTTTTTTCATTATTTTTATGAAGTCTCTCTCTACAAAGAGAGGTGCCATACCCATCATGAACTTTTTCGAATGGATGGGTCATTAGGTGATGTATGCTTGATATTGACCTACATTAGACCTTGTTGAAAAAATCATGCACATAGGTTTTCAATAATGACAACTTTTTAATTTTAAAATCAGTTGTGACACACTTGTCAAAAATTTATCACACTTCACATATCAAGGAATCGATTGTGTTAGGTTCAATAGTAACATCGACCTATTCAAATAATGAAACATATATTATTATAAATGTTTATAATTAAAATAAAATGAGTATGAAAATAGACATGTCTTACATTATCAACATCCCTTGATTGCTATTTAGTATCATCTTCCAAATCTATTACTTCACTTACATTAGACTGATTTGATGATTGCACATCCACACATGGTTCAAATTCGTATTCATGATTTGATCATTGAAAATCAATACATGATTTGCCTTTATTAGCATCTCCTATTTTACTATCTATACACTATGCATTGGAAATGTTATACATGAAATTGTGTTTTTCCAAAAAAATGTAAAAAAACACCTTAAAGCAGAAATAAGCCTTACATTATGTTCTACATGAGTTTAGTTGATGCACTCACATCCACCATCCCCCATGTGCTCCAAAATCACCTTTATTCTAGAATCTCTCAATAGTTCCACCTTAATCACGTTTACAAGTTTAGCCTTAGAGATAAAATAGGAAGTTTTACATGGACATGGAAGGCATTATAGTGTGGACATCATAATAAAATGTCTCGTCTATCTACCTCTTCACCCATGCCATACAAGGATTGTTATTATGGAATGTGACATGATTCTCTAGAATCTACAAAACCCTAACCCATAAAATATTTTCAACTCTCTCCAGTTTGAAGTTCCTTTGGAATCCACTATCCTTACATATTTGTATCTACCAATAGTATGTATAAATTATTGTGGTTAGTTGGTTAACGATATAATAGACCCTATGATGTCTATAAGTGAATATTTTCCTCAATAAACACCTATTAAAATAGGAATGGTAAATTTCTATGGCTAAATTTATTTCTCATGCAACATGTGGAAGGGTGTGACAACATCACAACTACATTCCCACATAGTGAAGCCAATGCTACTTCTAGTATTTGACAAATTTTACCTTTATAGAGTGGTAGTTGTGTACAAACTTCTTAGACTCCTTGTCATCCTTTTTTTCATTGGTGTAGCTATGCATTATGTCACCTAGTTCACTAAACATCATACAACATCTTCTTGCACCTTCATTATCAACTTAATTAGCCATGTATAATGCACATGCCAATTGCACAAGTAGACCTTGTAATTGAATGTTTACCTACATATAATGATTACTTTATAAGACTTCACAATGTAGCCTGACCATAGTATGTATGAAATTCAACATATTCACATCATATTGTGCATCAAAATATCACAAACCCACCTAATAAATTTTATCTTTGTAGCAACATCGTCCACTATGAAAGCATTGAGTTTCCACTCTATGTCCTTCATATGTACTCTCTACAAAAGTATTTACATCCATTGGCTAATGTCTATAGTACACATGCATGACATAATGACCCATGTAATAGGAAATACTTAGAGTTGGGAATTAAATACCATTAATGTGTACAATTGGAACTATATGTAGATTTAAAAAATAATTTAGCTTCTAAGTTATGAAATAGCTATATTATCAACTACTGTTATAGTCATAGAAATCATACCTTCATTGCATTTATGCTGAAGGTTGATTCCATCACCAATAGGATGGAATTCCCAATTATTAACAACCATTATAGTTGTTGTGGGATTTGGGTACATGGTATGAAGGGAATTTCCCCATTCCCATTTATCCACCCACCATTATAACTTTAATAGATAAACCACTTGTCTAGATTTGCTAGTGCTCATTCCTGAACACTTTAAGCATTATTCATATTGTAAACATATTTATCCTCCTTGATATGTCATTATATTTGTATATATCATCCCAACTAAGGAAATCATCCCACTCTATTTAAGCATCAAACATCACCAATTTTTCATGCACTGTCTCATGGTGTTTAAGATAGATAGAATCAACAGACATTCCCAACAATAATATCCTATGGACCCATTTATTTAGTTGGGGGATGATGTATAGTGCATAAAAATGTTTATTCCCCTTGAACTATTCATATTGTTGGACATGATAATGATTGCCTTGACGGCCCATGTGTTCTACCTAATTGTACATCGTCGGGTCTAATGACCATTTAGCATGTGCTAAAATGACACTAATAGACACATATTAAATGTTTTTAGCCTAGTTACATCTTTTTCCTATCTTTGTCACTATTGATATGTCCTTTGGTAGAACATCTAATTCTTGAAAATCTTTGGGACCATACGAACACCAATATTTGTATGTAAATGTTAGACATGTGAAACAAAATGAAATTAAAACTCAGCTACATAAAATATGCACAAGTGGAACATAAAAACATATTAATAAACCCACACTTGTAGTAAAGAATAATAGGTCACATACATGACATATTCTAAGGTAAAAGTGACCCTATTGTGCTTGTTAGGTTGAAGTGCCTTTTTCCTATGATGGGAGACATGGAATTTATAGGGAATGACTTCTTTGTTGATTTTCATTTATTAAAATCCTTCACCCTATCAGCATCTACCCAAGCAAGCCATATGTCTTCCTTTTTACTGTTAGGATAATTTTCCCGCTTAATATTGCTACAGTCAAATGGACCATCGTTTACCTTCAACAATGGAATATGCATGATTTCATCCCAGATATCCACCATCTATTCCAAGATCTAGTAAACACATTTCATTTCAATAATAAGTAATGAAAACCATGAATGATCAAATGTTGAAATATATAAACAAAAATGCATTGTCGACATGTACAATATTGATTAACACCTATTTTTGTTGAATAAATTTAAACAAAGATTGAAAATTGATTATTATGTTTTCATGTGTTCATTGTATTTAACCCCATTGGAATATTGAAATGAAGCATGCAATGTATATTGAGTATGACACACATGTATGGCTATAGTATAGACATAATTATGAAGTCAGTAAATTTATCCCTATAGTCATTTTTTTGCTATAAACTACATAGAAGCATAAAATGGTCTTTGGCTTGTACGCCATTGAATCAGGGAAGGGTATATTGTGAATAATGGAAAAACACATCATAGACATCAGAAGAATACAATTTATAGTGCTAGATATATTTATATGCAATTTATATTCATACATATCAGAATGAGGCAATACGACAACACTCACTCCCCTCAGTTTATGTATCTATCTTAGAAATACTAAATTTCCATGTGTTTATTATATTTAACCCCATTGAAATATTGAAATGAAGTATTCAATGTAGATTGAGCAAAACACACATGTGTGGCTATAGTACAGACATAATTATGAAGTTAGTAAATTTATCCCTATAATCATTAGATTTTGTTACAAACTACATACAAGAATAAATGGGTTTCAAGCCTGTACCCTAATGAATCTGGTAATGGTATATTGCAAAAAATGGATAAACACCTCATAAATATCAAAGGAATATAATTTATATTGCTACATATATTCATATGCAGTTTATATTAATATATATTAGATTGCAGTAATATGACAACATTCACTCCCCTTGGTTTTTGTATATGTCTTCGAACTACTAGGTTTTCATGTGTTAATTATATTTAAACTCATTGTAATATTGAAATGAAGTATGTAATTCAGATTCAACATGCCAAATATGTATCGCTATAGTACAGACACAATTATGAAGTCAATAAATTCATCACTATAGTAATTTATTTTTGCTATGAACTACATAGAAGCACAAAAGGGTTTTGGGTCTATACGCCAGTGAATCAGGTAAGGTTGTATTATAAATAATTAAAAAAACACCTCACAAACATCAAAGGAATATAATTTATAGTGACAGATCTATTCATATGCAGTTTATATTCATACATATCAAAATGAGGGAACACGACACTCATTCCCCTCAATTTTTGTATTTGTCTTTGAACTTATACATTTGCATGTGTTGATTGTATTTAACCCCACTGGAATACTGAAATGAATTATGCAATGCATATTGAGCATGAAAAACATGTATGGCTACAGTATGGACATAATTATGAAGTTATTAAATTAATCCCTATAGTCATTTATTTTTGCTACAAACTAAATAGAAGTACAAAAGGGTTTTGGGACTATACGCCATTGAATCAGGTAAGGATATATTACAAATAATAATAAAATAACTCATAGACATCAAAGGAATAAATTTTATGGTGCTATATCTATTCCTATGCATTTTATATTCATATGTGTCAAAATGAGGCAATACAACAACACTCACTCCCATCGGTTTCTATATTTGCTTTCAAACTACTATGTTTCCATGTGTTTATTTTAATTAACCCCATTGAAATACTAAAATGAAGTATTCAATGCAGATTGAGCATGACAAACATGTATGGCTATAGTAAGGACATACTTATGAACTCACTAAATTCATCCCTATAGTCCACATTTCGACCATGGTTGTGTGCCTTTATTTTTTGTATGAATTACATAAAAGCACAAAAGGGTTTTGGGCATGAATGCCACTAGATATAGTAAGGGTATATTAGGAATAATGGTAAATCACCTCATAGGCATCAAAGGAATACAATTTGTAGTGATATATTTATTCATATTCCTACATCAATAGGTGGGAGATAAGGGCATAACATGTAATTGAAATTTATGACCAACAATGCATTACTGACACATACAACAATTTTAAGCACACATTTTAATTAAACATTGTTCAGATATGGAGAACTTTAAAATGTTATAATATGCTACAGATTTATATTTTCAATATAGTAAAAACATTGTTATAAAATGTACTGGTAGCTACATAATCAGAATGTATGTCATGATAGTTACTGGTAGATCATAATAAAATGTTTTCGTCATTGCATAATAAAATTCTAATGAAGATACCACATATTTGCACAATCAAATAGAATTTTGTTGTAATTCTGTTGATATATAAAAAAAAACCAAACTATACTGTTTACCATATTTAATCATTTTTACATTGCCTTTTCCCAAAAAATGGAGAGTATGACTACAAATTTATATTGCCTCCTCAAAAATAATCAAGAGTACCACTAGAAAAAGGAGTATAAACAGTGTAATGTAAATAAATGGATAGTGTTACACATCAATGACAATGGCATCCACTCTAGAAATGGATGCAACATCATAATACTATTCTACAATAATGTCTTTTAATGCTAGAATGTCGAGCTCAGCTGAACTTATTTCCCTTGTTTACTTTCATTCCTCCCTTTTTGCTCCTTGTTTGATATATTCATTTCCATAACAAATGTCAATATCATGAAATGAATGATATAAGAAGGTGGCATCCTTGTTTAGTTTACTAATAATACCTCCTTGAACGTCCTTATCCCCTTTCATCTCTATAATTCTAACTTTCGAATCAACCTCCATAGAAACACCTATCTCCTCGTTTAAGTACAAACATAAGCTAAGCTCGTCTATCAAGGCAAGGTAATGAGCACAATGTATACTAGCATAATATTCTATCAACCTATTGCACAACCTTATCAATATGTTTTTAGGATTGAATAACATGTTCTTGATATAAACATCCTTACCATTCCATTGAGCAATAACCAATACATGCATTTTTCTATCATCCATGTTATAAATATTGGTAAATCACTACTCGAGCATCACAATATTAGAATTGAAACTACATAATTTTTACATATGCTCTTCTTATTCATAGACATGAATTAAAGAAACATGATCATAATGACTATTATATATATGGTCATTTAAGTGATTATATATTATTGAAATGTATTTCTAGTCATTGGAAGAGAGTGGGGTAGAATCTAATCAATTCAATTCAAAATTAAGATTATTAGATATATGGTCATTTCAGTGATTATACATGATTGAAATTCATTTATACTCATTAGAAGAGATTGGTGTAGAATTTAATCAATTTGATTCAAAAATAAGATTTTAGGTGTGTAAAGTAAGCTAACAAATAGAATATTCAAGGTATTTGAATGTTGACTTTGTAGGTATTCAAGGTTGTGAGATTTTCAAAATATGGATATAAATGCCTCACAATGATGTGAAATTGGGAAAATTTCCTAACAGCATGTGTGCTAAATTGGTTAAATATATACTTTCAAATGCATAACAAAACTTTCATTCATTAAGAATAATAATTACAAATTCACATTGTTATAACTCTCTACCAAGAGAGATCCCTCAATTCATTGTTTCTACATACATTATTTTGTTCCATCCTACTCTCCATGAAATACCCCAATACAATACACATAACACAAATAAGGGCAATAATGTAAATAAATATAAACAGTTGCCATGAACCAACATGTATGCCAGCCCAAATCCCCCTATACTTTACAATAGAGTTGCATGTTTGGCATCTCACAATATTTGATCTACCATGATTGGAAACATGTAGTTGTTGTAGTGCAAATGATAATGTATGTTGTTGATCATTTATATTCAAATCTGACTCTTCACATGGAAAATGAGACTCATTCATAGTGTTATGTACCTATATAACTAGCAAGACCCCTTAAGTAATAATAGATGAAGCACCACCACTACTTGGTACACCCCCCCTCTCCAATTGTTTCACATCCCCAACATCCTACACATATTTGGTATTCACATCAAAAAAATGCCACACAAGTATCACAACCTAGCTATGAAGTGCAGTCAGCTACTATTCTCTTACATAAATCCTTCCACACATTTAGTCACACAATATTTTAGAATAGTTTTCAATAACCACATTCTCCATGTTCACATCATAAAGGGCCTTAAGACCATTAATTAGAGTTACATAGTATGAATAGATCAATTTTCTGCTACCATTAATATTAGTAGAATTAAATTTTATCACTTACTTCCTTAGAGCATAGACAATATACGCATATTTGAAACACTTAATGGTTATCTCATATCAGACAACTATATGCAAGACATATATGTTGTCCATAATATTGTACAAAAAATGAAAACATTATTTTGCAATTTGTATCATAGTAGGCATAATTGAGGGGTGCCTAATTTATCAATATAAACACCAAATTTATACCATAAAACATGTGATATATAGAGGAGGAGGTTCATTGTGTCGTATTATAATTTGAAGCTGATATCTAAGCAATTCATGTCACCCACACTAGAAAAGTGTGGTTTTCTTAATCTTATATTAGGTTAAGTATTGTATATATCTGTAATGTCATTTACAAGCCTTGACATTTAACCCAACATACACTTGCTAATGACCCCATCAAAGTATACATTTAACCAAATAATTCCCATGCCTTTTGTAACCTTCAAAATTTTCTATATATAGTTATAAAGCTATTCACAACTTTAACATCTGAAAAAAAATAAGAAAGAGATCTTACTGTGAGATATACACCTTTCTTCCAATGTTGTGAGTATGATAAACTTGTTGTTTGAAAGACTTTTGACTTGAAAACTATTCAAGAATGGTTACTGAGGTGGTTGTTTTATCACAACACATTTTTATATATTTAGTGAGGTATTTGTTCTTCAAATATTCATTTTGTTATGTAGGTTAAAATCCTTACAAGGGAGAGTGGTTTAAAGTTAGAACTAGATGATATTCTAGTTTAGAGCCATGTTCCACAACCCTTATAGGTAAATTATATATACACATCATGTCTATCTTAGCTTGATTTTTGAAACATGAACAAACTTTATCATACATGTTAGAGGCCTTTAGTATCATTATTCATAATTATGATGTCAACATTTTAAAAAAAAAATAGTATTTATTTACTTCTCTTGATGTGAAATTTGTCTTATAAGACAGTGTTTAAGTGTAGACCAATCATGATTTGCAATGGATTTTTCAAGGGTGCATTTTTGTGGAATAATTTATGCATAATCTTCTTTAGTTTGACCCTAAAATATCAAATCAAAGAGAAGGTGTAGATTCATGTGAACTTCACATTTAACCAAACAATTCCCATGCCTTTTGTAAGCCTCCACATTTTACATACATGGTTATCAATCTATTCATAAATTTAACATCTAAAAAAATCCATTTTCAATTATTATTCAATAGATTTCATTACCCTATTCAAAAAACCCAAGTTTCATAGAAGATGAGAGGATGCTGGAAATATTGATAACCATCGCAAGTTCATCATACCTCCTTTAAGGTCATAATTTTATCACTCATGCTTATAATAGTTGGTATTTTATGTATATCTATGAGGTGCATATGATTCAAATTTCATTTTAATTATATGTTGAATTAAATGGACTAGCTTCACTTTTATAGTAATATGTGCTTTACCATATGATTATCAAGTATGCATTATTGTATATGCACATGTTTATTAGACTTATTTTTTTGTGTATCTAAACGTGGAGGATACAAGTATAACTAAAACATGAAATGGAAATTATAAGTGCTTATAACCCATTCTACCACTACACACCCTCTTAATCTTTGATATCCAATTTCCACCTGGAGTTATCATGGTATACCTTAGAAAGGAATTAACTTTAGATGTTTATGTCTTATCGATTCATTTGGTTATGGCTAATCTCTTTCTTTGAATCTATTCTTATTTCTACCTCCATTCAATTGAATTGACTTTTTCCATTTCAAATTTTATTCCATTTTTTAATATAAGTTTTTAAATAGTTTATCAAATATTTTATTTTACACCTTAATATGCAATAGTCATGTATTAACTTCTTACATTTGTGAGGATGGCAATGGAAATGAAATTAATTTATTGGTTTTAATGAAATGAAATGGTTGGTTTTAATTTATCATTGAGACTCAACAATAAATGAAGCCTCTTACTAGCTCAAATCAATACTCATTCGATATATCAATTATTGTATTTGGGCATATCTATGTATTTATATTTTTTAGATATAAAATACAATCAACATTTTTGATAGATTATGTCAAATAAAAAATTAAAATATTTAATAGACCATAATATATATATATATATATATATATATATATATATATATATATATATATATATATATATATATATATATATATGTAATATTTAATGTTTCTTTCTTCCTCTATAAACTATATTAATATTTTAAGAGGAATGTTACCATTAGAATGTTGCTTCACCTAGACTATTATTAATAAAATAGCAATTTATAAAAGGTTACAATTGCCAGGTTTTTTGAAGAGTAATGTTGAATAAGTAACTATCACTAAAAAAATTCATGATAGGCAAGGTCAACCATCATATTTAGTCATAGTCCACAAGCTTGAAAATCCTAATGCCATACATTAAAAAATCCCTAAATAAACATCTGTCTTGAAAGTTCTCATTATATGAATTTAACCTTTGGGAAAAGAGAGAGATGTCATTTCTATAAATGTGTAAATGGAGAATAAATTTATTTTTTTAATTTTTGGTCTATTCATAATTATGTATGCCTTCATGTATAACTGGATGGTTATATCCCATTAATCATTCAGTTAATAGAGAGGCACAAATAAATCAAGTGAAAGTTTGTCAGGGGTGATATTTTATGCTTCCTACATTAAATAGATCATTATTTATTTAAAAAATCTTAAAATTTTCATTTGACCATATTAAAGCTTGTTAATTTTCTCAGGTATTCAATTTAAAACAATATATCTTCCTTTTATAGTTTGCTCTTTGTTTCTTGGGGAATGACTTCTAGGTTTTATCTATTATTGGTGCATAATAGTTCTAACTAGAGCACTTATGAAAGAATATTACCTTAGTTTTCAATTTTTAATTTTTAATAAATTAGATAGAGTTATTACCCCTACCCATGAGATAATATCTAGACTTGATTTATTCCCATATGTCTTTAGGTTTATCCCTTGATAGGGAGAAACTATCATATGTAAAGCATTCAAGAATGCCAATTAGATTTATAATATTAGGTAAATGAATTTATATAATAGGCCCAAATGTATTGCATTCACTAAGACACCATTCTATTTTTCACTAAATTAAAACAAAAGGTTTTTACTTTGGGTAAGTCTTTACATGGAGAAAAGATTGTATTTGAGCATTCTAATGGTTACATTTATAAAAAAAGGAGAATAGAACTTCCAAAACATGCAAACCAAATAGAACTTGCTTTCTTTTTATATCAATCAGGAGAAATAACACTTTGGAAACAACCTTCTAAATAAATCCAAACTACCATGCCTTTAATTTAATCCAATGATTTCTCAACAGTGCTTGTAATAATGTATTTAGTTGACACCCCTATTCTAGGAATGTTACTAGTCTAGTACATACTATTAAAGTTTATAAGTAGAGAAATTTGAGTCAAGGTATTTATAACATTCATGTTCATATTTTACCTACCATCAAAACACTTAATCCATATTACAAGACACTAGGTATCTAATCTAATTCAAAAAAAGCTATTAAATTTTAATACATTATAACTCTGCTAGCACTCCACTAGGGATCACACAAATTCTAGATTGCATGGAAAGATTAGCTAGTTGAAAAAAGCAGAGTAGAAAAATGTAGTTCCTAGTATTCACTTACTTCAATCTCAAAATTTAGGGTAGCGTATACCAATTTTCCTTCCAAATATTAATAGATTAAACACTATCACTATGAGAGAAAAACATACTCAAGTCTGATGCTAGATTAATCATAACCCAATTCTTCTAGACATGTTCCAAACATATATTTTAGCAGATGTAATGCTCAACATTACAACATAGTTAGAGTATCAATACAACATGCTTAAAGTTTACATATTTGTATTTGATTAAAGATTTGGCCATTTAAGCATATGATTGAAATTAGGCGTAATATGATTATATAATGAATGTTTAGAAGAACTCTTTTTTTATTCAAATTTAATCGTATGAATGAAATTAGGTGTAATATCATTAAATAGTGGGGGTACATAAGAAAATATTATTTTTACTTCAAATATCAGATGTATTCAAAGGGATTTTCTTCCTTTCATTTTTGCTTTACTAAACTAGAGTGCATGGTATATTTTCAATTGGTTGAGGGATTCATAACCAGTTGAAAGAACATTCTGAAAAGATAATGGATTTGAAAAAAATAAATGAAATTTTTTATTTTTCAAAAATATTGGAAGATATAATAGATGTAATAAAATAAACACAAATTTTAAGAGGTATATATTCTTACAATAATATATATCAGATAGGGGTATATAGACAAATCTAGTGTCATCCTCATTGTTTTGAATTTAGTAAGTTATATGGGTATAAAGGAAATGAAATTTATTGATTTAAATTTAACAAGTTTTAAGAATTTGTTACATGAAAGTTTATGTTTTATCCAAATATAGTAATAGAAGATGTAATAAAATGAAGAACATAGAATAATTCAAATTTCAAAGTCCTAAATAGCTAAAGCCATAAATCATCATTTTCAAAAATGCAACTAAATGAAAAATACAAAACCATTCAAAGGTTAGAAACTCAAAGGTCAAAATTTACATGTGACCAATAATAAAATATGTAGCAAAACATAACTAGTTACAACTTACAATATAAAAATAAGATCCTCATAAATATACTCCTAAACAACTTCTTCCGCTGACAAAGAAAGCATCGATTGAAGAACCAAATGTAAATAGCATCAGCATCACCTTGAAAACCATGGTTGGGATGTACCTAGAAGAAATTAAATCATATTCGAAGATGTCAATTCCTCATATTCAACTTGAATAAAATGTAGGGGAATACATAGAAATTGGATACCTTTCCAAAATACATTCTTCAAATATTTTCACACAAGTAAGTCTCAGCATCAATATTTCCCAAGCATTTGAAAAATATGCAACAAGTCCCTGAAGATAACTTACACAATATTTTAATGGAAATGCAAGGGATGCAATATGGAATGCATAGTGGTTAGCTGATGCAGGGGAAGTTAAGGGAAATAGGGTAAAAAATGGGTAGGAGGTGCATTTATGGCTGTAGGTGGTGAGGTGATGGTTAGGTGATAGCTAGGTGACAATGGTGATTTATACGTTGGTAGTCATGGGGGGTGGTGAGCTATTTTTTGGTGGTCATAAAAATGGTTAGTACACCTAAGGATTAGCAATGAAGGATTAGGGCATAATTAGAGAGTGGTTGAAGGGGAATTTAGTGAGGGGGCAGAGTTGGGGATAAAATTGGTGATGACCACTAGAGGGCAGATTGATCATGGTGGGCACAAGGGTTTTAATGCATGTAATATGTAAGTAATGTGTTTTGGTTAAGCCCAACCTTGGTAATCAAGGCTATAGATACAAAATCCATAAATAACTAGTTCGTGGATCTCATGAAATTTTGGATGACACCCACCAGGCCTATTAGCTATTTAATTTTTGGGATCCATGATTGTGTGGAGATTTTCATACCATGTTTATTTTGTAAGAAGGATTCATGATGAATTGTGTTGTGTTTTTCATATAATTATTCATTGGTTAGGATACCAAAGAGGCTATCTATAATTGCATCCTCCACAAGGTGCCCTATTGTTATTTTCATGGCCATTTACTTTCTTTTACTGAGTAGAGATAGGTAGAGAAAAAGAGTACACATTTTTTTATGCGTGCTAAACACAAATTTTATTTTAGCTTAGCTACAATTCACAACACATTAATTTCAAATTTGTTTGCCACTTGGATATCGCTGACAACATTAAAATGATCTGATCATAACCATGATTCACATGGATAAAAAATTAATAGGTGAATAATTTCTCATGGATCCATGCAAACACATCATTTTTTATTTTTAATTTGTCTTGATTTTATTGATTCCCCTGAAGGCAACAATAACACACAAAATATCAACCAATCAATGCACAAAAAATATTTTGTATATATTATTAGTTAAAAAACTTAAAACTTATCTATGAAAAATAATCACATATTTCAAAACACATGAAATGATGATGTTTGATTGATTGAAATGTCTTAGTTTAATTATAAGATAGAGAGAAATGGTCACTATAGTTATCCCTTTAGGACTAATAATGAGAAAAGCTACATGACATTAGCATAGCCCTCTCAATCAAAATTGTTGATTTTATTTGTGTGTATAACTCCATAAATTATTTATAAATAGGCATGTTTCCTTTATTAAAATATGTTATGTAATTGTTGATTAGCATGTTTTCATAATTTGCATATAGGAAAAAAAATAAAAGGCCATGAAATGGTAAGCCTTTTCAGAAACAATAATCAAGAAATATACGTGTTAAAATTATGACTTAAATTTAACCTTTTTAATGGTATTCATGTTGCACAACATTTCAAATAATATAAAGGATGTTGATTGCATTGATTATGCACAAGAATTATGAAAAATTGGTATATAAAAATTTATATTGAAAATGGGTTTTTTAACAAATTAGTGAGACATAAAACTAATATTAATATCTTTTAGATATTTTATTACATGTTGATCCTTCAATATATATACCATAAAATAATCAATACAAATACAATGTGAAGAGGATGGAAATTATCCATTAAAAACATAATGCTTGAAGTTTGAAATGAAACATAAACACTTGTGTATTTGTAATTTGGGAAAAAAGTATTATGACACCTAATGTCTTAAATTATGCAAACTATAATTAGTCGGTATAAATAATAAGATCTTATGCAATACATATTGTTAGATGATCCAAGTTTTCATCTTTTTCAAATTACTTGTTGGAGGACAAAGTATGTTGGATGTACTAATCATAAATGATGATCATAAGAAACCATTCAAAATCATATATTGATAAGCCATTTTTGGTAAGCAAGTAAGTTGAATGTGATCTAAATAGAATCATAGACACTATAAGTCTTGTTGTCTCATTCCTAGTACATAAAGGACCCAAAAACATTTAATGTTAGTTTATGACTTAAAAAAAGGTCAAATTCAATCTTATTGGTTTTGAAACAACGTATAAAATGAATAAGAGCAATAATGATAATAACAATCGGAGATGTAAGGTATTGAATGTTACAATTTTAAAAAAAAAAATCTGAGAACAAAGATATCTATAACATATGATAGATTCTAAACAAGAACTATTTACTAGAATAGTACTAAATGCACAATTTATAATGAAGTTCTAATTATCATAAGAAATATAATATAATAAACAATTTGAGTATATTTTACATATATAAATTGTTATAATGTATTTCCAAGCTTGAAACTAACAAATTCAAATGTTGATATATAAATTGAATAATGTATTCATAAATTTATACGATTTGATACATGCAACTCAATCTTAAATGGCATACCTGATATATACATAAAGAAATCTAATTAACTTAGAAAAAAGGATCAGTCAAAATAATAAATTTTATAATAAAGGACCATCAAGAATTGATCTCATCATTATTTCTTAGTATTGTATTTGTTGCAACAAAATAATCATAAATAAATACTTTCTCTATAATATCCAAGAATTAAACTAATTGTAAACCATATTTTGAATTTTCTCTAGGCCAAGTATCTTTCCATATTTTATTGCCTTTTTCCCTCTGTCAACAAATTAATGTGGAGAACACTTCCAACAAATATGTGAACCTTGACACTAGTTTTTTTTTTCCTTTGTTTCTTGTCCTATCTTTGCCTTCAATGCCAATTTATATAAGATTCTGAGAAGACTCACATTTTATGGGGTGGATCTCTTTGTTGCTTTGATTTTTTATTTCTCCTAATTACATATTTTGATGCATTAATTAGCAAGATATTGAATGTTAAAGGAAAAAGTTTTTGGTTTTATAAATGTTACATTATTTCCTACAAAAGGCTATTCAGAATAGGGGATGGTAAATGGTTTTATAAAGTTTTGAATTTCATCTCAAATGACCATTGACTCTAAGAATTATTTATCACAATGTATATTGGTTTTATAAAGTTTTTAATTTCATATCAAATGACCATTGACTTGGGAATTTTTATTCACGATGGATTGTAACAAACATGACGTTATTATTATGCCCCTCCACTTCTAGGTAGATGGGTTTGTGTATAAGATAATTCTTGCACTTAATTTGTTATGTGCATTTGAGGAGATATGAAGATATCATGGATATTTTTATGGTTCATCGATGCAAAAGACTTTTTGATCTCATCTCCTTCACTTTTCAATAGGGACTTGTATATATTTTTAAATTGAGAGAGAATCTGTTTAGGTTGTTTTATAAAGATAGAAAAAAAAGAGAGGATAGAAAGAGATAAAGAGAGATAAATAAAAAGAGATAGATGTTTATGAATGAAAGAAGATTATGAAAGATATAAATATGTTTACAAATTTTTAAAATTAGGTCAATAAGACTCAAGAATATATTTAGTTATAATAGAAATTTATAAAATAAAAGGAGCTTAGAATTAAATAATAACTAAACAAAATAATAAAAAATCACTAATAATAAACAAGGGGTAAACCCAACATAGTAAATCCCCAATCCATATGGTTAGGATACTAATATAAAGAGCCATATGGGGGTATCAAGAACCCCAATAGAGAATAAGTTGATTAAAGTCAGAAAGAGTAAATGGTAGTCCTATCAAACATCTATGACCATGTCTAAGACAAATTAATCATTTATGTCATCATATATCACTATAAAAGATGTAACAACTCCACTAGGTTTGACTTACACACACACACACACACACACACACACACACACACACACATTATTCCATTAGAAATCACCATGAGAATCTAATTATTGATCCATATATAACACTTTAAGTATGTTAACTATAAATATGTGACAACTAATAGTCATTGATCACTATCAACATAAGGAACACATCAAAACCATTTATAGAAAGTAATTACAAATGTCTAGCCATGGAGGGTACAGCCACTACTATCAATGTACAATAAAAAATAATTAAACTTCATCATAATAATGTCACAATAATAAATATAATACACATGGCTCCACATAATATGAGTTCTCAAACTCTAGTATCTTTGTCAATCTCAATTGTCATCTTCAAGTAAGTACTATTGTGGGGAGGAAGAGCATCATTCGAGAGCTTTTCTACACCAACCACAGACCATCTATCCCCCACATAATTTTCCATCATGGAATGGACCTCCCTTCATGGATGAGTAGATAGTGACTATGCAGGAATACAAAGAGACAACTAGTATTGTGTGCTATATGATTTTAAAAAAAATATATGGTGTATCATAAAGAAACTTATTCTAACAAGATATCACACAAACATGTAAATCATACACATAAAATGATAATATCTCACTAATATTAATTTAGACAAAGTTTTCAAAAATTAATGATCACTACGATGAGTCAATTTGATACAAACCACTTGATCGGATTACCTTCATCTGACATTGTGATGTAAAACTAGTGACTCTCACTACTCAATACTGACAATGTGAGATTTTGTTAACACACACACACACACACACACACACACACACACACACATATATATATTACCAACAAATTCATATAGATTAATTTCTACTAGCAATCACAAAACATGCTAAACATAGGAATAATCAAATACATACATTTAATCCGTTAAACATATAAATAAATATTCACAATATTATTTACCACATAAATAATAAGTAAACAAGCAAATATTATACCAACCAGGAATAATATATATAGGGCAGCATATTCTAATTTTTATAAGTAGATACAATATAGTATTTCTTACTAATTATCATAAGATATGCTAAATGCATACATTTAATCCATCAAACATAGAAATTAATCTAGACATAATAATTATAATTTGTACCCCTGATATAACATATACATTTAGACTATAGTTTTTAAACATAAAACACTCTATGACATCCCATAATATCATAGTTCATTGTTTATGAACACAACTATGCAATTATGAGCAAGTAGTCTTAGAATTTAAAGAATCAAATGTCTTATAATCCTAAATAGTAAGCAAGTATAGTTTATACCAATAACATATATCTTACATTTAAATTGCATAATATAATCTCCATAAATAGATATAAATACATAATATATTTTATGACAAGCAATATTATCGCAATCCATCAATTCCATGGATACACTACTCCATTACAACATCCAATCATAACAAGAAAGCCACAATTTTCATGAAAACATAATCTTTCATTTAAACTATTAGTCATATTTTAGTAGGTTATGTTCATGAAATTATAGATTCCCAACCCTCAAAATCTTATGGCTCTTTTTTTTTGGAACTTAAATTACAATTATAAGCACACCTCTATATGCTATATATAAGTACATAAATCTTCATACTGATATTTTCCATATATATAAACATATGTACATTCATAATATGTATCGTATATGAGTACTTAGACAATATATATAGACACTGTAAGTAAAAGTCATCAGTGATTTTACAATTGTATTCAGTGAATATCCATGAGCTTTAATCGTTCAATGGTTTAGTCTAATATACCTTTCAAGTTCAATTCGGCATTTTATTTCCTTTACACATATTTTCTTCTTTATGTTCAAGCTCATAGGTCATGTTAGCATAGAGGGTTATATTCCTCATCTGCATTTTAGAAAACTGTGTGGTTATTTTGACAATCATCTTTTATGATTGTTACGGATGTCCCTGCTGGTTGTATAGACTCAGAACTAAGGAGATCATGTTCTGAATGATGATAGTTATCTTCATTCAACACTCTTCTTAATGTTTATTTGGTTGTAGCCGTCAAAACTTCTCATAAAAGAATTGAGTCTCATGTCCTACCATCTCCTCCAAATAAATTGGATGAAAATAATGGGGAATGGGTCCTTTGCAATGGTAACATACAAAGTTCAAAAATAACGAAAGATACAGATCTATACAACTTCCTACATACTAATAGCCATGCGTAAAACCCTTTTTCCCATGATCGCTTAGATAATGATATTTGAATCCATCATCTACTCATTCTCGACTTGTACCTCCTCAACACACTTGGGACGCATAGGATGTAATATATGACGAACATGTTACACTTTTCAGAGAAAATGAGTAAATATAGTGATTATAGTTAGAAGGTGATAAACAGAAAGCTCCTTCAGTGATGTCCCATATGTAAATTAGTGAACTCGTATAACATAATATAAGTTCGGGATCTTTCTACAGGTTTGTACCAGACATAAATCAGCGAATATAGTTATTAATTACACAGATAACATACCTCGATATTGTCAGATAAATATAAATCGTTGCATACTTAATCAAAACCATTATATCGCTGCATTCTTTTACAATAATAATAAATATCCGAATACTCCCAAAAATATATATATTCAATAATATATATTAAATCGCTGCTATATAATTGAATAGTTCGCTGTACTGATTAATATCAACGGGTATCATCTCTATAAGTTTATAATACATAGCGAACAAATCCTTTATGAATCGCTGTTTATAGATATACTCGGTGTGTGAGGAAATAAATCGTTGTATAAATTTATTAAACAATGTATTATCAACGTTGTATAAGCTATTAAAATTTCCATAATGGCGTATATATATCACAGTAACTGGGAAAAAGTTTGATGTTTGTTTTATTACTTTTAGGTATATATATATCCTTCTTGCATATATTTAGTTACCTGTAATAATAAATCGCTACCTGTAACAGTCTTGCATGTATTTAGTAGACAGCTATATGCATTAATCCAAACTTATTATCACGTATTCTTACCTGATACAGTTACTAGACAAAGTAACATTAGGCTCATACATCTATAATTTATCACAGTTACAAAGTCTTATTACATGTTGGATATTAGACTATTTCACTATTAATCTTAATTTAGTTTACCATATCGTTTTGCTGACTGTGTAAATTAAATCGTTGAATAAATTTATACATATAAATAGTTCATACCTTATATGCTACATCATTCGAATTACTCCGGATCGCTCCATCCCGTACTCTCTGAAGAATAGCATCTACTATCAACTGCTTGGTGCCTAATGACCTTTCTCTTGATCTCAAGCGTGGAAGTTTCGGTGTATTCAATAACTCTGATATAAGAGGAGGGCACCTGGCCTGGGTCCTTGAGATTTGCAAGGTGAGAGACATCATTTTCCATCCCGTAAATATGATGGCATTGAGGAGACTAGGGCAGTTCTCAAATTCAGCCATTGCTCCATCACGATGATTACAGTAGTTGATTATACAAAACTCATGGCTCACAAAACTACCAACACAGGTAGTGAAACAAACCTCTTCCTCATTTTTTTGTTGACGTATGTAACTCCTACACTATCATCCTCTCCTCGATATCTCTCCGCTTTCTATGTTATTTTATTTTGATTTGCAGATCTCTGTCAATAAGACGTTAACTTGGCGATCTCAATAGTACACGTTGTTAGCTGCAGAGAAAAGCGAGAACAAAATACTGAGAGACAAATTGGCTCACCGTTGGCCACGAGTTCAAATCCCTTCACAGTCGTAGCTATGAGAATCCCTCTTTCTATCCGCATATCCCCCTTTCCCCCCGCCCTCCCAACAAAGATGAGAAAATCTTTAATTTCTTCATACTCGACGGTTTTAACCCGGTTAAATTCTCCTTTCTCATGATTTTCTTTCTTTTCTTGTTTTCTTTTTGTTTTTCTTGTTTTATTCATTTAAAACACTTGCCTTGTTTTTATCTAGTTTGTATTATTTTATTCTTATTATTTATTTATTTTTATTTTATTTTATTTTATATTTTTAAATAGATAATTAATAGTGATCATAATGACCTACTTAGAAATACGGCTTAAAAAAGGTTAAAATAATTTTTTTATCTAAACATGATAAATCACATTACATAGACTTTGTCTTTTAAATGGAAATTGGCATCCCCAAAATATCATAAATAGCGAGCTTATGTTCGAAAACATTCTCAAATCATGAAGGTTAGTTTACATACATGTTCACACAATTTTACATTTCTAAAAACATAAATTTATTAGCACAAAATAAACACAATCATATAGATTAATTTATTTAAGCATAAATTTGAGCTAACACACATAACTAATCATGTATTAATCATTATTTAAATTCAACAGCATCAAAAATGTACTAACGCTAACCATTAAACTATGTATTTAATGAGTGCTATTTAACGTGGTGTATGCATAGTTCTAGCTGTTCTTTTGTCATCTCCTAACATCTCCATCTATGTCACCCTCTCATATGATGCTCTCCCTCCATCATGCTCTGAGAGATGAATCTCTCTTGCGTCCAACTCATGACAACCAAGTGGTTAGTCCATAACATCATGACATGTATATCATAAAATACTACTAAATAACAAATCAACATGATAATAATATAAAAATATACACTGCAACTAACTCATAGCAATGTAATCATGTAATCTAAGTAATATTCAACTATCTCATAACAATATATGACTTACAGTTAGTAATAATCAAGTCAAAATATCAACTATAGAAAATCCATGGATAATCAAGTATGTTTGCTTAGAGAGAAATCATGATGTAATTAAAGGCCCAATGTAAAATTTGATAATGTTCATCTAGGAGTGTGTAAGACAGAGGGGACTAGGTTGGGTAATCCTAATAGGAAGTAAAAAAACTCCCTCTAGAATCCCTCCTATTCAAACAAACTCTTGTAGTAGCGGAGAAACTAATAATGTGTGCTTAACTCTATGACCTAGTAAGTGGTTGGGAAGGATAAAATCCACCACACCCAGAAACAAATCCATGATGTTGAGCATGAATGGATCCTCATTTCCAAGAGTTAGTGTGTAGGGTACCTTAGTAGAAGTGTTATGTAGAAATGAACACCACCTCACTAACCTACCCCCCTTAATGTGTGAAGCAACAATATCAATAGGATGCTTAATATTGTTAACCTTTGTGATGGGACAAAAGAAAGATAAGATCAGCCAACGGGCTCTAGGGGTTTCTTGTAAGGACCTACATTGAGGGTGACAACCTCTTGAAGAAAAAAGGCTATGAACCATTGGTCTAAATATTAAAATAAAGTGGATAAATTATTTCATGAGTTCTATAAAGACAATGATATCTCCTCTATACCTCATTATATATGGGCATTTTAAAATAAAGTACTCCTTAGTCTCAACCTTTTAGAGCGAGCAAAGACACTATGTTTAGTCCTTGCATAGAATATGATAATCAGTGTCAACCTACAAATGGTGTGAATGGACCCTTAAAACGCCAAGGGAAAATTTCAACCATGAGACTAATGACACTCAAGATAGTTAGGGTGAAAAATGACAACATACACCACCCACAACAAATGCTAAATGTAAAAAGAAATTTTAAAACCAAGTTATTGAGGAGAAGAGGTCCAAACAATGCTACACAACTCTAAAAAGAGAAAAGATAATATTATCAAAAAGAATAATAATGAATAACTAATAATAAAACACATAGTTCTTTTCAAGGTATGGTGTTTTCCCATCAAGTTGTGCTCCTTATTTCTCCATTTTTTTTTAGAAATAATTTTAGCTTAATAAAGTTTAATAATGATAATTAAAACCTTGGTATTATTCATCTTAAGTGCACTAAATTCCTTTCAATACTTACACTTTTAAGAACTCAAATATATATGAATCAAAAATACACTTTTAATTCACACACACACAATGTATGTATATATATGTATACACACACACACACACACACATGTGTGTGTGTGTGTGTGTACATACATATATGTATGTGTATGTGTGTGTGTGTGTGTGTTATGTGTGTACACATACATATACATACACACAAATATATATACATATATATGTATGTATGTATACATATATGTGTGAGAGAGAGAGAGATACACACATATATTTAAAGTGCCGCCCACGAACCAAAACTATCATTTATACAATTCCAAAAATTTTAAAAATCTTTAAATTAATACCTATTAAAGATAATACAACCTTTAATGTCATGCCCAAGTGAATATTCAATTTAGATTTAGATTTAGGACCCTTACATTAGCACCTATGTATTATAGTATGGTGTCAAGATACACAAGCTATTATGCCCACTCGTTTGACATACCTCCACTTTTTGAGGTACCTTATTATCCTGCTAAAAGGGAACTAAGTCCCAAATTTAAAAGATTTGGACATTGGTTTCTTCTTAGGGTATCAATATAGTATATCACATACCCAAAAATGGTATTAAAATTTCATAGAAGTTACTATGTCATATTGCACTAATTAGGAGGTCAAACATGCAAAAGAATAAAATATCTAGATTTGAGCATCTTGATACAAACAAGGTCTTCAAGTGCCAAGTCCCTATAGAAGTTAGGTGTAAATAGAAAAGTGATTGAGGTTCATGTTTTTCCATGTTCATTTCTTGACTATAGTACTGAATTTAACCTCCTCTTTTTAGTCTCTTATTTTTTTTAATGTAGTAGTTGAAGCGATCTGGTTTTATGCTATCAATTCTTTAAACGGAGGTTGCGTAAATGTTTTAGGAAATCAATTTATTATAAAACTTTTATAGCTTATAGTTTTATGTTTTGATTATCATCATAAAAATCAGTCACTCTAAAAATGAGTTGGGAATTAGATCTAATATAACTGAATACCCAAATCTAAATGACCAAGTGAGAGGGTCTTGTAGAATATTTGTGTTTGAAACTGTAATATGTGCAAGGCAGTCTTATAAACTATTTAATCAAAAAAATCCAAGAGAGAATTATGTTCTATGATAACCTGCAAGCAAGCAAAGATGAAATCAAAGAGTGGAGCCCCAATAACAACAAGCTATCTATTTTTTTTCATTATATATATATATATAAAATTTAATATATTTAATTTATAAATTTATTTATTAAAATTGCATTTTTATTATAAATTTGCTCAATGTTTTTTCTCGCATCCAACTAGCAAGCTTTTTTAGGGGATCGATGGTAGTGCTAGCTAAAAATAAAATGCATGCTAAACTTTTTGTAAGACGCAATGTATTTATTTATTTAAACAATCCCTTCCGTTTTTGTAGGAGATAAAAACTTTCCCTTCCCTGCACCACTCTGTTTTGGCTCTGTATTCAAAGGAACTCTGCGAGATAATCCGCTAGTGGCATAAAAAAATAACAGGGTTCAGCACACGTAGAAAAATAATTTCGTGTTGAAATAAGCACCATTGGTAACATTCAGCATGTGAACCTGGTCAGGCTCTGGGGATTCTGTGTAGAGTAATAAAAAATGTTACTGGTGTATGACTACATGCCTAACGGCTCTCTGAATTACTTGTTATTTCATAAGAAATAAGAAGAGAAGATATTGAGCTGGAAGACTAAATTTTGGATGTCATTGCGAACTGCTCGGGGATTAGTTTATCTCCATGAGGAATGCATAGATCGGATCATTCACTGCGACATTAAACCTGAAAACATTCTCTGGATGGCGACTTGCACCCAAAGGGGGGATTTGGTCAAGCAATGCTTATTGGCAGCGATTTCAGCCGCGTACTCACCACTACCAGAGGAAGTTGAGGATATTTGGCTCCATAGTGGATCTCTGGCCTGCCAATCACTCCCAAGGCGGATGTATATAGTTTTGGCATGACCCTCCTGGAATTAATATCAGAACGAAGAAATCTGGACTTGACCGTCGGAGGTTAAAATCACTTACAGTGAAAAGCAGGATTTGGCACGTCATGAGGGGATTTGAACTGGGAAAATCTAAAGCACATCAAAGACTATGGCAGAGATGAACTTAAAGGTGCCGTAGGCTGTCTGTCCTGGTGCGTCGCTCCTGAATCTGCTGTGTAATTTCCTCCCCTCCCCAAAAACAGAGCGTTAATTCCTCCGTCCCCAGCCGTGTGGGCTAATTTTTTCCCCCAAAAAGAGGGCGCTAATTTTTCCCTCGCAAAAATAGAGTGCTATTTTTTTAGCTAGTGCTAATTTTTCCCTCGCAAAACCAATTTTTTATTATAAAAAATTAAGATAAAAATAATTAGAGACAAAATCACAATTAAAGATAATATTATGATTATTGTCTCAAATTAATGTCTCAAAAAAACCTTATAGGTAGTAGTGATCCTTGAATAGTTTAGTAAGTAAATCACGTTTATTGTCATGTTTGGATGGGTTTCGTGCATATGTCAAAACAAATAAAACATGTATTCATTTAATATGCCCAATAAATTAGTGTTTATAGTTTGCGTTTAACATACTTATAACTAATTTAGTGCTCATTGATTCCATTGGTTTAACATAATTAACAATATAATAATGATAATGGATAAAATAACAATAAAGATATACATTTAAATTTAGATTACATTTAGTTTCTTAATTTAATCGAATGATAATAAATATAAAAGATAAGGGAGAGAAAAGAAAATAAAACCCTGTGCTAAGAAAGCAAATTTGGATTTACTAATTGAATGCAACACCCGAAAATTTATCCCTCATGTGACCAGTTAATCCAAAATGACCACAGGTATAATGCAAGTGTATGAGGAGAATAAGAGGATGGGAGGAATATAAATGACCACCTTTCACATATGCATATCATTAATAAACCTCTTAATATTCTATAAATCAAGATTTTCGTGTTGATAACAATGCTTGAGTTGATTACAATCGATTATATCCAAATTTTACTCATGTAATGCTAGGATTACAAAATGAGGGAGAGATTAATCTACTAAAACATAAAATTACATGAAAAATCAGTGTGATTGGCTTTATAGTCTCATTGGTAAGAAGAAAAGCCAATCCCTTTACAATAAAAATTAGTCATTATATAGAAACTAGAGTCCTCAAGGGAAGATTTTCCCTCCAAAACACTCAACCACCTCCATTAATGCTAAACAACCAATTTTATTGAAAATTGTGCTCCTCTCCACGCCACTTTTATTATTCACCACTTACACGAGACCAAAACACAAGTCATTTTTCAAGATAGGGAACTTATGGGTCTTTTAAGTGCATTTTACCAAGGCAAAAATGGAATGGGGTTAGAATAATGGACATAAAAATTGATTGGAAAATCATACAAAGAAAGTAATTATACCAAAATGTCTACATCGAAACCATATTTCCAATGTATCTAACAGTTCATAAATCTGATAAGTGGATCAAACGTTATGAGCAAAAACTTGACCCTATGTTCAAAGGTGTTAAGACTTTAGGGTTGCACTGTAATTATCAGATTCCAATGCCTGCAGTACAATTTTTGGAGTTTGATGGTTGCAATGCTACCCTAAAACTTTGACACTTCCATAGGATCATCATAAACCTGACATTTAAAAAGGAGGTCAAAAGTTTTCCTTAAGACAAAGTGCTAAACATTAAAAAAAAAAAATTGGTCAGTCCCAATCTTCACAATGGAGAGAGAAAAAAGAACACTGATAGAATAATGATTGCATCTACTCATTGGAAAATCATATTAAAAATAAATTATACCATGACATGCGCGTTGAAACCATCTTTCCAACACACTGAGTAATTTATAAAATGGATTTTGGGGTCAAAAGTTATGGGCAAAACCCTAATGCCCTACCAAAACATGTTAGGGCTTTAGGGCTGCACTACAACTTAGATTGAGATCTATCCTTGTTTTATTTCTTAAATTTTTCATGTATTATTAGTGTAATTTCTCTCTCAAACCCCTCCCATGTTGTTATGCTGGTGAATTTTCGAGAGAATCATTGTAATGGACTCCAATGTGATTGTCAAAATGATAGATTATTGATTAATCGAAGACTTGGGATTATTTTGATGTTATTTATGCATGTATAATGTGGTGGTTGTTGTTATTTCCTTATTTTGCTCCCCTCATAATCTTAGATTGGCTTTGGATTCAATTGTGCATCTGTTGGTTGATTTAGAAGTTGGTTTATGGATTCATTGTGATCGTTATCTCAAATTCGTTACATTATTTCATTCTTTTATTTCTCTCATTTCCCTTGTCTTTTATCAGTTGGTTAGCTAGGGTTAGAATAGTTCTTTGCATGCAAGCTGGATTTATCATTATATCATGATTGTAGGTCATTCCATTATTGTAAATGCTTGTTTTATGTTAAATAATGGAATGAATGAATGAGTAAACAAATCAGCGGTACAAACATTAGACAAAATCGTAAATTGCTAATTTGAAACTGGGCAAAACACAACAAATGAATATTTATCTATTTTCAACACCCACTCAAAACATAATAAAAAAATCAATATAAAACATGCATTCTTGTTTTACATTGTTCAAATACTCAAAATTAAAATTTGGGCAATACTCAAAGCAAATGCAAATTTTTCTATTTTATTTCTTATAATCAAATGGTCTACTGAACGAATGAATGCAAACTTTGTCATTGCTATCACGAAACTCATTTGAAACAAAACAACAAATACACATCATTTTACATTGTTCAAGTACCCAAAATCTATTGAAACAAACGTTTAAAGTTTAAGATAAGTCGAACCACTAAAAGCCCCTTGAACGGAATGATTACAATGAGCCACTAAACGAATATCAGTGCACCTAAACTAAGTAAATATAAATCTTGAGAAAATTCCATAAAACTTTTTTTCAAAAGAAACAAGTTACAAAATGAGTCTAAAACTTTAACATGTATCAAAATATACATCAACAAAAAACCTATTATTATTCATCTCAAACACACTAAATTCATTTCAATGCTTAATACTTTTAAGAACCCAAATATATATGAATCGAAAATACCCTTTTAATTAACACCCAAAATAAATCTAGAAATAAAGTGGCACCCACGAGCAAGGGACATCATTTATACAATACCCAAAATTTAAAAGATCTTTGAAACAAAGCCCATAAAAAAATAGAGAGTTTAAACCACCTTAACACCTAGGTATTATAATAGGGTGGCAAGATACATGGGCTCTTATGCCCACTCTTTTCACATACCTCCCCCTTTTTTTTAAAGGTATCTTATAATCCTACCAAAAGGGAACTAAAGCCCAAATGTAAGAGATTTGGAGAGTGGTTTCTTCTCACGGTATCAGTATAGTATATCACATACAACTCTCAATAAATAAAAATTTGTAGAAGTTAATGTGTCATATTGGATTGAGTGGGAGGTCAAACATGAAAAAGAATAAAATATCTAGATTTGAGCATCTTGATACAAACAACATTTCCAACCCATGATTTGTATTGTATGAAGCAATGACTCTGAACAAGCACTGAAGGGAAAAGCTACTTTATAAACCAAAAGAGGATGCAAGGCATGCACAAAACTATTAAATGCAAATAGAGCCTCATTGAATTTAAATTTTTGTTTGTTAATATTTTAACAAATTTTTTAATAAAATTAATAAACATGAAGGTTGTTAGTTGAATATTTTGTCGATCAACATACTGTTAAAGAAAATAGGTCTGATCAGCCAAAGTAGGAAGATTAGTCATCCAAATATGTAGGTTCACTACATCAGAAGGGGACTGATCTCTCCTCTCATCAAGGGGAGGTTCCCTATATATATATATATATATATATATATATATAATACTCAAGGGTAGAATAAACCATCCATCTCTCTTTCTTCAGAGATGATGCGTGCAAATCAAAGGAAAAACTCAAGGGAAATGACAGAAAGCACTCCTCTTCTTTCAGAAGTATTATTCAGCAAACCACAAGAATACTCCTAGTAGTAAATGCAAAATGTAACCAAGGACGTAATAACCAACAAATTGAGATGTAGCACAAAGTCTCCACCTAAATTGCCCAAGAGTGAGATACGAAGGACAATGAAGGCACAAAGTCGTCCCAAGGTCCTTTACACAAAAATGAAAAGAAAACACACTGAAAGGCAATTATGGGGGCACAAATTCTCTCCACAGTTGACTTCATGACACCTTCCTGACTAATTTCACTAATCTTGCTTGTTGAATTAAAGGAACATAAAATATATTCAGGAAAAAGACATAAGAACAGTTTCCCCAATAACAAATATATCACAGCACAAAGTCTAAAAAGTTACTTGCTTTCTTATTCCAATAACAAAATATGATCAACAAACTGAGCTCAAAGTCTCAATAATGCCTTTCAATTTGGGCAGAGTTTCATTCGGATTGTCAAAAAAAGATACATTTACAATAAAAGAGAGTCTCTTATAAAGATTCTTCAAGAAGGACTCAGGAACAATAACACATCATGTTGCATTGAAATTTGTTAAGGAGATAGGCTGGGATTTAGGGGTATCTACCCATTTGCTTTTCTCAATGTAGGGAAACAAGTCAGGCTATTGAAAGTTTGCATCTTTCAATGTCCACCTGGCGATCTGATCTTTCTTCATCGTTCCTCCTTTTCTAGTTAATTGAATTGGGTCCTGGATTCAATTTGTTGTTTTGTTCCTTAGTTGCTTTCTGTTGGTCTTGGCCTTAAAGCCTTTGAATGCATTCGGGTCTGTAGATTACAAAGATCAACGGCTATTTTATGAGCTTTGAAATTGACGTTCGCATACCCGTCACTACGTTTTCAACAGCTAAGTTCGTTATTCTTGAATTTGATGTCTTCGAGCGCGTCACCCTTTGGTCTTTCTTCGAATTTCATGTTTTGCATTTTCTCGAAGGGAAGGTGACCCTTCGACTTTGGGGGAGTTTCCTTCAATTTGGCAGTCGAGAGTCCCCCACAAGGGCACCTACCCTTCAGGGTCCTTCAGCGGCTTTTTCTTTGGAGTCTCTCGCAGACATTCCCGTGGGCATTTTCCCCGGGTTTTTCCACGGGATTTTCCCTAGGCAAATTCCTGCAGACAAAAAGTTTGTGGAATTGTTGCTTTGTTCTTTGGGATTGAGAATTTCCTTCGGGTTTTCTTCCTACAATCTTTCCGAATTCTTTTAGACTTTTTGTCCGAAGGAATTCCTTCGGACAAAAGTCCGAAAGAATTATGCCTTTGTCTGCCTTAAACAAAATTTTGAAAGAATTTACCTTAACTGTTTCCTTGAAAATGACCCTTCCAAAGGGTGTTTTTGTCGACCAAGTGCCCTCCGCAAGGGCACTTGTCCTTTGGGAAGCTCTCTTGAACTTTTGCTTTGAACCGCTCCTTTGAACCAAGCTTTGAACTAAGCGGATGAACCATTTGATGAATCGACTGAGTGAACCGTTTGATTGAACCAAAGCATTGAACCGCTTGGTTGAACCAAACGTTGAACCAAGCCGATGAACCAAGCTTTGAACCAAAATGGTTCAAGCTGATGAACCCTTTGATTGAACCAAGTAGATGAACCAACGCGTTGAATCGAGTGAGTGAACCAAAGCATTGAACCGCTTGGTTGAACCAAGCCATTGAACTGTTTGATTGAACCAGCCTTTGAACTTGTTGAACCTTGAACCCGTTGAACCTTTGAACCAAAGTGGTTTAATGGTTCAACAGTTCAATGGTTCAAGCCTTCTTTGCTTAGATGCTTGCCGATGGACATTTTTGATTGAACCAATGTGCTGAACCTATCCCGAAAATGACTAAGTGTTGGAAACTGAATCTTTTGATTGAACCCGCTTGCAAAAGCTTTTGAACCTGTAAAAATGAACCTGCTTGCAGAGTCCGTAAAAAACCAAGTCTGTAGTTTTCTTTAACCTTGAAAGAGTCTGTAGATTTCAATCTGTGAAGCCCATTGAACTTGGCCTGCAGAGTCCATAGATTTTATTTTCTTGCTGAGTCTATAGAATCAAGCTTGCAGAGTCCGTAGATTTCAATCTGTGAAGCCCATTGAACTTGGCCTGCAGAGTCCGTAGATTTTCTTTTCCTGCTGAGTCTATAGAATCAAGCCTGCAGAGTCCATAGATTTAAGCCTACAGAGTCTGTAGATTTCTGAGAAGCTTGAAAAATGAGGAATTTGGATGGCCAGGACAAATTTTGAAAAAGGAAGAAACAATTTTGGTCTATAGGACCAAAATAGTTCAAATGTTGTCCCAAAAATGAGTGATATTTTTGGGGGACAACAAAGGTGATATTTTCAAGTTATTGAATATAAAGGAAGATAAATATTAAATATATGCACGTAAGTTAAATTCAAATTCGTATTTTATTTTCACATTTAAAAATACTTAAGTATAATTAGAAAATTATTTCGATTAATAATGATGAAAAATGATTTTTTAAACAAAAAAAAATTCTAAATACTATATCCCATACTTAAATATATTGCAAATAGTATATTCTCATTGACCAATTAAAAAAACCTTATGTTGAAAGTACTTCATATAATTAAAGAATTATTTCAACCAATAATATCTATAAAAAATAATAGATTTTTAAAAAATGAAATAGTTATTATTCTAAAAGCTATATTCTAAACCAAACAAATCACACACGTTACATTGTGATTGAACAAAGTAAAAGGAATTTGTTTTTGTGAAGACTTTTTTTAATCGATAACCAAGGTTGATGTGTCCCTTAGCCAGTTTTATTAATATCAAAAAGTGGTTAGAAAGAACAACTGTTTTAGAAAACTAGCAAAACAATAGGTCCAAGACCAACAAAACTTGATTGATTAAACATACCAAACTCCACCAAACAAAAAATAAAACAAAGGACTTAAAGGAAGCATTTCCCATCACCAAAAACCACTACCAAAGAAAATTTTGAGAAAACATAACTAAAGCCAAAACTATGTCCAAAAGACCTGTACAAATGCAACCAAAGCTACCAAACTGCTAATTCAAGTCTAAGATAATTTCCACTAGAACACCAACTTTGAGGCCCAAATCCACCTCACCACCCATCATGCCATTAGTACCAACCACATCACGCACCAGATCATAACTTCTCGTGCTCAACTGAGACACCCACATTGAATCAACCACTAGCTTACATAGTTCATAACCCCTCCCAAGTATATGTCATACTAAATTGCATCTAAACATTCCTTCATGGTACCCAGAGAAAATCTTTTTGCACCCAACTAGGATCAAAGACAATAGCTCAGCTTGCCACCATTGTTAGAAATTTGATCGTTGTCCCTTGGGCCCTATAATGTGTTTCTTCTAGCAGTGGTTCAAGAACGGGGATGGGACCCTGTGCCAAAGCCAATAGTGGTGGGGTTAGGGACCGACCAAACTGAGCAAGGGGGTTTGATAAAAATGGATTCAAAGCCTCTGCATAACTTAATAGCACCATGAATTTACCTTCAAACTCTTGAACAAATGAGAGGGAAAAAACATACCACGTCACAACTAAGCAAGGGCAAGCAAGCTTGAGGTTAGACGCTCACCACCTCTACCATTTCCAACAACCCCACCTTAATTTCGATGCCACAAATAACTCCACCACTTGTTGTTTTTCCTTCACCAATAGTAACAAGTTGCTCAAAATCATAGAAGTAACATCTAAGTTAACCTTTACCTAGTGGTAGGAACTGAGATAGGAGTCACCCAGTATTATATAAATGGATTGAAACACCTACCTAGAAGGACACCAAACTATATTCTTCAACCCGATGATCGAAACCTCACTTGAGAATGCCATCTCCTATTTTTAAATCTACATGAAGATTATGGGTACTACAGTCACCTCAACTATTGAAACCTCTATTCCTACCAGTAGAGCAACCCACAATAACAAACAAACCAATATGAAAAATATCATATGCCATAACCATAGCCAACAATACAAATAAAAATCCTTCACAATGTGTTGGGCATAAATGCCACTGCAATCAATCAACCATTTCACACAAATGCCATAATCAACAAACATGGGGATACAAAAACGTTGTCGCCAACTAAAACTGTGATCCACATGTCACTTGAGGTGACATTCAAAAAATATTAATGGTCAAAATCCACAAGGGGGACCAAAATAGAATATGGCCAAGCCTCAACCACATTGTCCACCCTAAGCCCCTCATCCCTAGGAATGCTTTGATTGGCTAGAAAATTGATGGTTGTATTTGCCTCACAATAACACTGTCGCACCTCCGAGTTAGTAAGAAAATCCAACCAAGGCCACCCCTGCTCCAAAATATTCTTGATCATACATGCCTTAGCCCCCTAATTACAGAGGACCTAAATCATGACCATTAAATCACCTTCCACCACAAGTCTGTCCACCTCACATTACAAAGCCAACTCCACCCCTAAAACCAATGCCTAGGCCTCCTTTACATTGTTGGTACCATCCACCAACTTTAGTGAGATAATTCTGATCAAGAACCCAAAACAATTTTTGATAATACACCGACACTCAACGTTACCAAATTTCCATGAAAAATGCCATCGAAACTCAACTTAAACATATGCAAAAAGAGCTCAACGTAAATTTTTATAAATATGAGACTTAAAAATATTAAAGAAAAAATATGGAATATATTTTAAATTTAAATATTATTTAACATGTAAAATAAAAATATTTCTACCTTATACATTTCATATACAATAATAGATATAAAAAGAGTCCACATAAATACGCACATGGCCAAATCCCCTCAACTACCCACAATAACAACAGCGTCTTGACGGAAAAGCCCTCTTTGCCGTCGACATCCTCCTTACTGTCGGAAATGGAGGCGTCAAGTGACAGTCAACCGATCTCCGAGGAGCAGCTGGACTTCGCAATGTGGGAATCTTTGTTGGGAGATTCAGACGGAAATCAGCTCTTGAATTTGGATGAATTCCCGTTATTTGACGCAGCGACATTGCAGCTGACGTCATCAATAGAGGAGCAGGGGTCCGTGCGTTTCGACACACTGCGATTGGTGAATTTTTAAGTAAAAAGGGCCTTTACGGTTAATGTGGACAACGCCTTTGCTAACGACTAGGGTCCACGTTGGCAGGGACGAAGGACTGCCACGTGGACATCGTCACGCCTAACATCTTTTTGAGTGCGATAAATTTTTGGAATCTGGATTAGTGTCACGTGTTTTAATTGCTCTTATAACTCGTACTGAAGGAGAACCTGAGCTTTTGTGGGAATGTCCCACGCAAAATTTGGACTTCAGTTTGCGGTCCCTTGCATTTGTTGTGGCCTTTGTTTTGAGGTTTCCTATTTATTACAAAATTCATGGTAGATATTATTTTAATTTTAAAAGAAAACATTCAATATATATATATATATTGTATATTAGTATATTTATTGTTTGTTATAAGATAAAAGTTGAATAAATATAAAATTTATTTTAATTGTCGATGTAAATTTATTTCAATTATTGGTGAAAATACAATTATAAATCTCCCTTATATCAATATTTTAAAAAATCAATTCTTACATTCAAACAATAAAATATAGAACATTCAGGGAACATTTATGTAAGAGAAAATATATATTTACATTTAATTTTTTTTTTCAATATTTTTTTCTTTCTTCTTTTATATTTTAAAAATATATTTCCTATTTTTTTAATATAAAATTTATATATTATTTTCCTTTAGACTATTAACCATTCATATCCTCTAACTCATATTAATATTCAAATTATTTTAAATATTATATTAAATACTAATAAAAAAAACATAAATTTATATTTTCCTATTTCTATTTAAAATATGCATCAATTTATGAAAAAATAATAAATCAAGTAACATACAAAACACCACAAGCCTTTTTAAAAATTGTTTAGTTAAAACATATGCAAACAAAGACTAATTTAAATATTTGAAAATTTTTATTTTATATATTTTTAAAGTACTTGTCAAGGTTAATTAGGGGAAATGTATTGTAATATAATAGGTAAATAAGATCAATCAATTTTTTTTAATTTTTTTTTAAGAATATTTATCAAAAGATTAGAAAAGTACTTAGAAAAAATGAATTGTATAAGGGTGATTTTAACAAGGGTTATGTTGTTGAATGAATACCTATTTTTATTAGTAGATATATAAAATATTTGAAAATATATAATTAACGGATTGACGAAGATATCATTCATTTTAAGTAATAAAATTTCCCTTTATAATCTTAATAGTAATCGTTGTGCACAGAAATGACATATATTGATAAAAAAATGATTTAATGTATTTTGTATTATATTTTTATATTATAAAAAATATTATTAAAAAATGAAAAACAATGTTGAAAATTTAACCACCTGAAATTTATATATTTATTTTTTGAAATTGTTTTGAATTCAAGCTAAAATTTTAAATTGATCATCAAAATACTGTAATGACTTGTAAAAAAAATATATCTTATCTTTTATGTTTATAAGGGTGTTTTACAACAGCATATAAATATATTTACATTATTAAAAATTATAATCAACATAGTTTAAAACATTTGATTTGATTTGATTTGGCAAAGTATAATCAAATAAAATGTTTCTATTATTTTATAAAAAAAATTATATATTTTTTCAATAAAATAATTGTATATAGATCATCTACCCTTTCATTAATAACATAAAAATAAATTCAATTCATTATACATAAAGTAACGAATTGTATCATAATATATCATATTTACAATTATTAAATATCCAATTTATATATTTATGACCATTTTTGTTTTCATATGCTTAAAAATTACTATTTAAAATAAATTCAAAGTATACCTTATTTAAATTACACATGAAATAAAATATATATAGGCAACACATGTTTATTCAAATGTCATATAAATTTCAAATGTCAACCATATGCCTATTTATAAACAAAAGAATTACCATACTCCTTATGCAAGTATTTGTGTTGTGATGTATTATGATGACTTTTAATTTTAGATATCTTAAATAGTAAAAAAAAAAATCTTGATTTGAGCTAAGTACATTTATTCTTAGTGTTTTCGAAAAATAGCAGTTTTCCATATTTATCAATTTCAAAAATTAGAATTGTTAATTATTGTACATCTTTAGTATTATTATATTTATCCAATTTTACACCTATTAGTACAATACACATTTATTTTTTTAATCAAAAGTATAGGGTAAAACATATTGGTTAACTCATATATTTGTTTTGAGTATTGCTTTATTTTTCAATTTTAATTCTAGGGTTTCAACCGATTTTTTATTTATATATACTGAAGAGAAATTCTATTTGAAATCTAGGCTTTAGAATACATTTTTAATCACACTAATATGTTTGCATGTCATTGGATTTCATTTGAATTTTATTTTTTTACTTGTAGAAACTATGTTTCTACATTTTAAAAATTTATAAGACTTGTCATTCTTGCAATGATGTCTTTAGCTTTACTTGATCCATGGTGTGAGGGGTACTACCCCAATACTCAATCCATTAGAAAACACTATATATGGAATTCGGTTTCCAATTACCTCAAAGGATATCAAAATGTCTAGGATCTATTTTTCAGCCTTGAGAAGCTTTTGGCTATTTTTTCTTGTAGTACATAGTAAGCAATTAGCGATGGTAAGTTACTCTCAATGTACCCTAGAGATGGGATAATTGTGGCTACATGATGGTAGAATCATTTATAGTTAGTGACTCTTTAGGTTGTGCTCATTATTTATGATAGGATCAATATATTTGAGAGCCTAAAAAGTAAATACACCTTGACTAGTTACACCCCTTTTCCCATTTGTAAATTTCAAAGTTTTAAATTAAATCATGGCTACCATAAACTAATTTTTATTACATATTTTGAAGTTTACCATTACATTATGTGTTAATTTTAAAACTATCAATCATTATATATGTACAAATTTAAAATCCAAATTTATTAAAAGGATAAAATACATAATTTCCAATCTCAAGCCTTCCTCAATTCATATTGTTTAAATATTGAATCCTGGCACCTACCTATCACCACGAGGTGACAATGGGAATTCATGATTCATTTTTTCCCTCATGTTCTAATATTAGTCCATGGCTCATATTATATTATATGTTCAGACTGTCAACACTAAATGAGGGTGGATATCTCATCAGTCGTGATAGCAATAAGGTCGTAAACATGTTCCACCTCAAACCCCTTGACCTCCGACAAGCTAGGTCTATCATACCAAAGGGTATGATATTATTGATCGACTACAAAATACTCATGTTAATATTTCAATGTTAGAATTACTCCAAATAATGCTAATGTATAAAGATGATTTTTATGAAGCATTACACAACATAATTTCACCTAGTAATGTAAAACCAACGTATGTTGCCTCTATTTTTAATATATATCTAGGTTTATTTGCACAACTAAGTTGTTAAAAGAGTTCTTTCTTAAACCTACTAGGTATATAAGCATAATATCTTACTTATTCAGATGTGAACATTTGAGGATTTGATAATATTCCATGGAAAGTACTTAATCAAAATACAGTGCATATAATTGTGGGCCTCATATGATAGCCACCATTTTTTAGGTCATGCCTAATGCCCTTAACTATACTATTCTTTTAGAAAGACCATGGATACATGAGATGAGCATAGCTCCTTCCATTATACATGTATATCTGAAGTTTGGTCACCAAGGGTACATATATACATTCCATTTAAATCAAGAACCATTTAAGTATTGAGCATTAACCCAACCTAAGGATCATTAAATTCATCATATGCAACCACATGCACAATAATTTTGCAATAAAGACACAATTTATTTTTTTGCTTCAATAGAATCATCAACAACCTACTATAGTTAATATGGATCTGAGCTTAAATATTTACAAAAAAAATGGGATATACAGGACAAGAATTGAGAACACATATAAAAGGAATTGTTAACCCCATTTGAGAAGTTCATTTGAAAGAAAGACAAGTTCTTAGATATTTAAAGGAATTAGGAAAATCGATGTTAGCATAGATTCTTAGAAAACCCATCAAAACATGCTAATACAAGGATAGCTATGTGAAGTGCAATAGAAGTATACAACAGAAAATAACTCAAACTGAAGCAACCTTGTTAAAAGTAAAAGTGAATATATTTATACATGAAACATATGATTAATAAGTACATAACATGTGGAATAATCTACATGATTAATAGATTAATAAAAATAAAGCATTCATTACACACTGAACAACAATAAAAGACACTCAGAGAGAAACCATTTTATAACTTCATATTAATCTCTATCACATCAAAACCATTTTACAATGCAATTGAGTGCTATATATAAAGTCTTACAAGGTGCTTTTGCTTCATATCCCATCCTTTCACTACATCCAACTTTTTTCATTCTATAGACTATTGTTATGATTTCAAGTGTTGAATACATACAAAAAGAGTTAAAAAAGACAAAATAGTTTGAGTTGTACACATGTCCACCAATCACACCCTGAAACTTTTTAGCTGTGTTCTACTCCCAAAAATCAAAGGAATTCAAGTGTACACTAACTACTATCTATACACATTTCCTCAAAGTAATGTCTGATCTAGCACATGGAGTTCATAATATATCTACATTACAATTGGTATACCCTCAGATGATCAATGATATACAACTTCCTTAGTGATTTGGACATTAAATGAATTTTCAAATCAATATTCTCTTTTAGAATACCTCATGACATATGAGGAACTTATTTTAAAACTACTTGAGCATACTTGGAGAAACTAAAGATACTAATGTCCATATTGGAACAAATGGTCCAAATATCATTCCTACAACACCATATATGGAAGAAAAGTCAAATTTAATTAATGAAGAGACTAGAATTCCAGTATGGAGCAAATAAATATCCATGGGAGATACTTCTCATAGCTTTGTTAAATGAGGATGAAGAGAAAACTTTGTGGCAAGTATTACAAAGATATGTTTGGAATTAATCCTACATGATCACCCATACCTATTTGTACCTTTTAAATTTTATACATTATACATATGCATAAAAACCCCAACATAAATCTTAATTACAATTCAACAAAGTTGCTTATAATAACTCTGTTAATAACATATAAACATTAGTCCCCTCTAAATTATAATAAAAATATTAGATAAAAAACACTGAATATATTTTAAATTTATATGTTAATTATAAATATTCGGTAACACATAAAATAATGTAAAAAAGAGCCTAACATAAATCTTAATTATAATTCAACAAATTTGTTTTATATTAAATTAATAAAAAAACATTAACACTTAAATTTATTTATTTCATAATTAACACGTGTAATATGTATTTTTCTTTTTAATAAGATTTTGAATAGATTTAAAATAAAAAATTTATATTAAAAAGTATTCATCTGCAACGCATACGTAATGATACTAAATATAGCATATGTTACAATATGGCTGAATGCTGGTCCCCTCTCCACCACACTCAACGACGCGTGTCACGTTTCCGGAAATATTCCGGTCAATGACACGTCATCTATCTGGAAATATTGGGCAAAAAAGGGGACGCGCTTCAGACACTTTTTCCGGCAGTATATATATGTCATTATACTCTCTTCAAGATGCAGCGTCAACACACTCCACATCTCACTACTCCACACTCCACCTTGTACTGTTATTCATTGCCTGCTTGCCCACATATTTCATTTTGCCCTACGACTATGGACAAATCCTACAAACAACAGCGTACCCAATTGACTCCTCCTCCACACAGTCATGGAGATAATAGCCGCCAATTTAAAGGAATTAGGATGAGAAAATGGGGAAAATGGGTGTCGGAAGTGAGAATGCCCAACTCCAGAGCCAAAATTTGGCTGGGGTCTTACGACACCGCTGAGCAGGCAGCCCGGGCTTTCGACGCCGCCGTCTATTGCCTTCGCGGACCCAATGCCAAATTCAATTTTCCCAAATCCATACCACACATTCCGTCTGTGTCTTCACTTTCCCGTCACCAGATTCAACTCGCCGCAGCCAAATACGCTTATGGCGAAATCCCCTCAACCACCAACAATAACAACAGGGACTTGACCGAAAAGCCCTCATCGCCAACGGCATCCTCCTTCCTGTCGGAAATGGAGGCGTCAAGTGACAGTCAAACGATGTCCAAGGAGCAGCTGGACTTCACAATGTGGGAATATTTGTGGGGAGATTCAGACGGCAATCAGCTCTTGAATTTGGATGAATTCGCGTTATTTGACGCAACGACATTGGAGCTGCCGTCACCAATAGAGGAGCAGGGGTCAGTCTTTTTCGACACACTGCAGCCGTGGAATTTTTAAGTTAAAGAGGGCTTTACGCTAATGCGGACAACTCCTTTTCGACACAGCGCAGGGGTCCACGTTGGCAGGGAGGCAGGGAGGGAGTACCACGTGGACGTCTTAACGCCTAAAATCTTTTTGAAGCGGACTCATTGGTGCGATGAATTTTCTGAATCTGGATTAGTGTGACGTGTCTAATTCTGAGGCCTAGGACCCATTGTACCCCACGAGAATACGAGCTCGATGTTACGCATAGTGAAGGAGACGCTGAGCTTTTGTGGGAATTTCGACTTCAGTTTGCGGTCCTTCACATTTGTTGTGGCCTCTTTTTTGATTTATTACAAATTCATGGAAGATATTCTTTTAATTTTAAAAGAGAATATTTAAATTTTAGTTTCGGTATTTTTATAATTTTTATTTCGGTATGTGGGTTTATTTTGATTTATCATAGACTATCATGTCAAATAGGTTTAGTTTATGATGGACACAAAATTAAATAGGTTTATGACTTTGACAAAGAGAACTACTAACATAACAATAACATCAATCAAGATTTAGTTATTTATCCACTTATTACCATTCATTTCCACTTTCAAGGTGGATGCATGTCATCTCGACATCAAGTGACCTTTCAATTCCTATTTAAAACCCTTGAAATTTATTGTTTTTAACATTTTTTTTAGTTTTTTATTATATAATTATAAATTCAATATTGTGGAATGAAGAACTTATAGTTCAATGTTTACATTTATACAAATATTTCCCTCTTTGTGTATTCTCTAATATGTAATAAAATATTGGTGTTTTTTCAATTTGAGTTACACTTTTATAACCCATTAATTTATACAGCTAATTTGTTTTCCACTGAGTTGCATACTTAATTAAAATCATTATCATTATTTATTTTGTTCATTTCCTTGATACAATTCATTATTATTGTCACATTAAACTTCTTCAAAATAGCATGTTGTCCACTGAATTCTAATTAAAGTCTGAATTACTTACTTTTTAATATGATGTAAAAATGAATTAATTGAACTTTTCGACTTGAACTCATTATTACAAAGTTTTGAACCTCATAAGCAATAAGTATAGGACCTCTCAATTATATCCAATACATAACGATAATTAAATTGAATTAGATTATTATTTTATGAAAATATTTTATTCATATATATTTAAGCCATTCTAAAGTGATCTTATAAATAATTATTATCTAATGACATTTCCCATTCTATATAAAATATAATCCATTGATTTCATATTTTCATTCTTTAAACTTTTTTCTTATTACCAAAGCTTTTAGAATCCCTTATAAATTGTTCTTATCTTTTACTTTTTACCATCTTGAAATGGCTTACAAATGCACAAAATTAAAATTAAAACTAAAAAGAAATAAATAAACTACAAATATATTGGTTTCTTACCCAAACCACGATTAAAGACCATCAAGCTCGAATAAAAGAGTTGTGTTACGGCACAAGTACCTGTTGTCTTTTGGGAAAATGCTTGGTGGCTACACAAATTTCCTCACCATCTGTTACCATGAAACAAGTGAAGCTGAACATCATAAGAAAAGAAGTGTGTTCTAATTGGACAATAGTTATTGAATGCTTCGCATTGGATTTTGGAATTTTCACAAATGAAATTTGTTTTCTTACCAAAGCATGCAGTGAAGACGTTAACATTTAGGAAAAAAATTCAAAAGAAAGACTGGTGGTTGTTGATGTCACATATGTTGTAATGGTTTTATGTTCTTTTATATTTTTTTTTATGTTCATTATATGTGTTTTTATAGGGTGATGGTGGCTAAGTTGAGAGAACATCAAGTTATAGGGCGATCCAACAATTTAAAGGGAATACATTTATATTTTAAATTACAAGATAATTGATGGAGTAGTGATTCACATAATGATAAGTAGTTATCTTAATATAGTGTACAGTATAATCATGCATGTGAATTAAACATGTCAAACTCTTATATATAAGAGGAGGACTTAACTATGAGTTTTGGCTGGCTATTTATTTTCTATGTAGGTGGGCAAACATAGCAACTACTTTGCTTAGGAGAATAGACAATGCATTTTTATTGGAACTCGTGGATCAAGAAGAAGTTGGTCGGTAAACTTGATTTGTGCTGCAAACTGGCCAATAAAACCTCCACAAAAATGTTGGAAGCATTGAGTGATTGTAATGCATCTGTAATGGACAAATCATTATATTAATATGATTTACTAATAACAAAAAGGTTGGATGACAAAAGTGTTTATAACAACTTACAAATTATAATAACTACTGAAGATCTTCCTAATTTTGTGTCTTATTTAATTTTTATATATATTTTTTGGTTTACTATTGTTTTATATAATTCCTTTATAATTATTAGAATCTAGAGGAAATTTTAGAATCACATTTTTCTATTTTTTAACATTTTGTAATCCAATGCACAACCATTTTAGGATGTAGTACGGTGTATGAATGATTAATATTTAATCTATTTTTCTGTACATGAAAATTTAATATGTATTGTTGGTTTTCTTTTAATTACGAAGATTATATGCTCAACTTTCCTTAATAAATAAGCATTTTATACACACACACATATCCCTGAAATGTTGTACACAATCAACTAAAAAAATATTTTTATAATTTGTAATTATACATAAAAATTAAAATAAATACATGTTAACAGTAATAGTGATGCATACCAGAGAGGCAAAAACAATGCAATTAATTCTTAATTCTAAATTCTAAATTATTTAAGAAGACAAAAAATTACATCAATATCCAAAATTTTCAGCCAACCCTGTAGGAGGTCAAACATTCCAACATTTAAACATTTCCTTTTAAAGAAAATATATCTCTGTAAAACTAACGACTAATGAAATACATAATGTGTATCCCAAAGATGCCTTATTTGTGGCAAAATGCTAAACAAACTTTTGGACAAAATACTAAACTAACATTTATATATGTACAACAGAGTAGATCATTAATGAAATTTGGAGGCCTTGAATCTCTTATAAAATATGTTAGATTAGTTTTAATTTTCAAAAAATTATATAAATTTATATTTTGTATATAAATAGTCATATTAAAAAGCGTTCTAAAATTAAGCCAACGAGAAAAATTGCAGAATAACTATATACCTTATATACTTTAAAAAAAAGGCTCATTCCATCATTCAAATGAAGTAGGAGATGATATGGTTCAAATAGTGTATATTTAATCGGATGGGTCAGTTTTTATAGACAAAAACCTACATGAACATATATGACAAGCACCTTTAAATATAGAAGATCTTAATTTATTTTATTAAAAAATTTGAAAACTTTATTAAATCACATATGAAAATTTGAGACCACCAAAACTCACCATAATAAAATTCTACATTAACAAGAGGTTCACTATATACACGTGTTAACAACAATATGGAATTTAAATAAAAATAATGAAAACTATTGAATATAATTTAAATTAAATTTATGATGACCTCAATAATATAAACATGGTTTTGTCAATAAAATAATAACTAACCAAGAGAATAGACCAAAGATTTCTGAAACATTTGTTATGGTATTGTTCCTTCACCAGCATTGCACCACTCATTACACATTAGCTAATTGAACATTGATGATAATTCAAAGCAGATGTTATGGTAGCTATAAATAACAAGTTATTGATGAATGTTGCTTTTATTGTCATTAAAAAAAATAAAAATGAAAGGAGTTTGCAAAGCTTATAAGAAAGTGTTTTTGAGGTCCATTCTCTATAGGATTATATTGTGTAAATGGATGGATATATTTTTTCAATTTATTCATATGCTTGTTTTATGTGAGTGGAAAATTTTCTAGTGCTTTGTATTAAAAGAATATGGTTTAATGTGTGGCGTATCATTTATTGACATAAATATTTGTTATACTAATTTTGTGATAAATATTGTGTCCTTATCTTTTATATTCTTGGTAATTTTAACATAACTATTTAGTATATAATAATTAGGTACACAAATTTTTAGATAATATATATATAACTATAAATATTATATTATATTTTATTATATCATATTTTTTCAATTCTATCAAAAATATTAAAATATTATTATTTAATATTTCATATATATATTTACATATATATATATATATATATATAACAAAAATTGAAACAAAATCAATAATCATAAATTTTAAGTAAGATAAAATTATCTTTTTACAATGTTTTATTTCATAAAACTTATTTTCTTGAAACGAAAAACGACATTCATTGTAATGTAACATATACTTTTTAAACAATTACTAGTAACTAAATTTCTATCGATTAAATTAATTAGGAAATAGAAAACTCACAAAAATGAAATTTAAATAATTCATAAAAATAAAATAAATTTGTGGTTGACAAATTATCCAAACAATCTTTTAAGTTACGTCAACACGATGTGCCCTTTTGTAAAACTTTGTCCCCTTGTGGGTGAGACTTTAGGAGGTTCGTGGTCTATTTTCATATTTTAAACTAGGTATAAATGGGTACGTACATGGAAGGTAGTTATTCGACTTTCACATGTTAATTAACTCATGTTGATAATTCGGGGGCAATAGTCTTTCCATTGGGGATTATTTATTGGCTTCACATGAAAAGTGTGCTCGGAACATTCTTACAAACATGTGGGTTGCCTCGACTCGTGTAAGCATATATACTTTATTTTTATAATTAAATGTACCAAATATTAATTTTAACTAATATTTTTAGATGCTATTTAATATCAATTTTTTAAATATTTAATTAATTTAATTTAAAAACATAAATTGATGTGATATAAATGTGATCATTTTTGTTAATGGATAAATATTTTTGATCGAATGTATAAATTGGTTTTAGAAAAGAATATAGAGGCTTAGTCTTTAGAAAATAAGAATTTTTAGAAGGGTAAAAAAGAAACAAACAAAGATGATTGGAACACCAAAAAAAATAGCCACAAGAAAGAATTTTGAATAGGGGTAGAAAAGGCCTTAGAGATCAAGCTATAACTCGACAACAAAACATCAACAAAACATCAAAAATCCAAACAAGAGTAAATAGAGAAACAAAAAGAAAACATATCTAAGAGTAGCAAAAGATTAACCTTGAGCAGAAGCCAATCACCTCCCTCACCTAAAAAATATTGGAAAACCAATAGCCTCTCACTAAAGCTAATGGTTGTCATATATATGAATATGAACATTGAACATAAATATTTTTTAGTTGTGTTATGTTCGAGTCATATAAATCATGTAAAACACTACATGACATTAAGGTAGCCCAATCAATCTCAACTCTTGATTTTACTCGTGTGCAACCCTTCATAAATCACACATTAGTAGCCCTCTTCCCTTTAGTGAAACATGCAATGTAATTATTAATTAGCATGTTTTCACGGTATGCACGTAAAAACAATAAGATAATGGAATGGTAAATAATATTCTCAGAAAATAATAATAAAGCAATATACATATCAAAAGGGTTGATGTTAGGTACAAGTTTTAACATAATTTAATAACTCTTAAGTCCTTATCACTAAGTAAAAGAAGGTCAATTTATTCGTAGACCAATCCCTGTGAATGTAAATATTACTTCTAAGAATCTACACATTTTGTCCTTAAATCAGAAAGAAAAATTGTGATTCAAATTTGACCTTTCCAATGGTCTTCATACTGTATAACATTTTAGAGAGCATAGAGGATGAGTGAGCTCATTATACATGCGAGAATTATGGAAAGGTTCTATATAAAAATTTGTATATTAAAAATGGGTATTTAATAAATGAGTAAGACAAGACACCAATATTACCATCTTTTAGATAGTTGGTTACATATTGATCCTTCAATAAATGTAACATAAAAAATTCATACGAATAAAATATGAATAGAAAGGCAATTACTTATTAAAATCATAGTGCTTGAAGTTTGAAATGAAACTTAAAAACTTGTAAAATTGCAACTTGGAAAAAAGGTATTGTGATGTTCAATGTTTTAAATTAGATAAACTCTGAAGACTTAATATAAAGCAGAACTTATATAAAATGTATTGTTAGATGATCCAAGTTTTCAGAAGAACTTATATAATATGTATTGTTAGATAATCTAAGTTTTCATATATTTCAAATTATATGTTAGAGGATAAATTATATTGCATGTATTGATTATAAATAGTAATAAAAATTACATTTAAAATCGTATAATAATAAATAATTTGTGGTAAATAAGTACATTGAATGTGATCTACATAGAGTCATAGACATTATAATTCTAAATCTTAAACCTGCTCCTTTGGTCGAGCCATTAGAACCTGCTCTTAGACGAGCATAATGCGGAGTCACATTAATGACTTTACTTGAATCCAAAGATATTTACGAATTTTCAAAAGTGGAAATTTATTATTCACGTAATACTCTTAACATCACAAAATAAAAGGTAATTCTAAGGCATAAATGTAATTATTTTTTTTCCATTTTAAAACTATAACACGTCTCCCATTCCATCTTGATACACTTATCTCAAAACAATGTTGTGTCCTTGCACCTCAGATTTTAATCGAGTTTTGTCTCCTCCAATGTTGTCTAACTTACAAATTCATTTCCCAAAGCACCACCATTTTAAAATTAGATGAAAAATGTCAATAACTGTGAAAGTTTTATTGTGCCACATCATTAGTCAATGCTTCAGACAATGCATAGTGGCCAAAGGAATGGAGGGGCTTTAAGGGCCCAACAAAAAGCATCGCCATGAGCAAGGGCTTAAGGCCTTAAAAGGGATCAAAATGTTTTGAAGGGTCCAAGAAATAAAGTACTTATTCCATGGTCGAAAATTACACATCTTTTCTCAAGCCGTATCAAAGTCGCCTTGTACTAGAAAATCAAGTAGAAGATTGATAATGTCAAGAAGAAACAAGAGGCATTCTATGATTTGGAAGGAATATGGTCTAATTGGGCGCTTGCATTTTCAATATAAGGGTTTTTTTTTTTTTTTTTTTTTTAAATGATAGAATTAGGATATTAAAAAAAAAAAATCGCTTAAAATTATGTTTTGTGATATCTTTTACAATCTATAGTTTCTCAATAACTTTTTTAATTAGTATTTATTTATATATCACACGGGTCCAAGACTCCAATACACTTGTCTTTTGAAAATTCAAAAATATAATATTTAAAATAAAAAGTAAAAGTTATATCTCAAACCGAATAAGCCCTACATGTTATATTGTGATTGAAGAATGTAAAAGTTAAAAAAAAAAAAAAAAAAATTATAATAAAAGTATTTAATAAAAATATTAAATATATTTTAAATTTAAATGATATTTAAAAATATTAAGTAACGTATAAATTTTGTACAAAATGTAAATGTAAAAAGATTCTATAAATCTTGGTTGTAATTTAACAAAGTTGTTTACCATAAATTAATGATGGATCAATAGTGGAGCACTCTAACATAGCATTCATGTGGTTTTTAAAGATGTTATATTAGATTTTAATTTATTTTTAATATAGTTAAATTAATATTATTTATTTTTAATGTAATTAATGGATATATTATTAGTATTTTGAATTTATTTAAATTACTATATTTTAAATAAAATAAAAAAATATCTTAAAATATATGTTAGATATTTAATAATTATAAATGTGATATGTTACAATATAATTGATTATTTCACATTATTATTATTGATTTTCATAAATTTAATAAATTTGTTAATAATATTTTGAATTAATGATTAATATACTAAAAAAATATTGATCTTTTTATATATTCAATAGGTATGTTAATAATTGATATTTACATAAAAAAGTTATGATGAATACTGCACACCCTTCTACCATTAGGGTTTACTTGCGAACTAATTGTTTGTTAGAAGAAACGATTAGAAAGGACTCAAATATCCATCTACCACCATCCATAAAAAATATGTTGAGGAAGGCGATCGCGGGGGTTGTTAGAGACTATTTGGTGTAAGATCCTGATGCTATGGCTCCTTCGTCCACCCCTATTAGGGATGTTTCACACATGGTAGGCCCTTATTTTATTCAAGTGGCTCCACAGGTGGAGAAGTCTAGAAAAAAAAGGTTTTGCATATGGGCACTATAAAGGATACACCGGTTGTATCTTTCAAGAAGGAGGCTCTTGAGGAGGTGATTTGAAATGAGGAATGGTTTGCATCTAGGGGTTTAGTGTGCAAATTTGATAGGTTTTGGATTACCCACCACTCCTTTCATCAATGCATCTTTGATTTGTGGTGACCTGTTTTGGAAGACATCATGGAACTCTACCCTTGTACAAGAGGATTTTTCATTGTAGTCTTTGATAGTATTGTTGATTATAATAAGATCGTTCAAGTCAAATCTTGGAGCTAGGATCGACACCTCCTCCTTTTGAAACTTTGGTTCCCATATTTTAATCTTCTGGTTGAAAATCTCTCCCTTAGGCCCATCTAGGTTTGGTTGTCGTATCTATCAAAAATAAATAAATGTGTTAATAATATTTTGAATTGATTTAAAATAACAAATTTAAAATACACTAAAAATGTTGATCTTAAGTACATATGTTAGATATTTATTAATTATAAATATGATATTGATGTAATTATAATTATTAAGTATAAATTATAAAATTATTTGTCATTTTAATTTATTCAAATGATTTATAAAAATTATAAATATGACGTGTTATAATATGATTAATTATTTTACATTGATTATTGAATATAAATCATAGAATAAAATATAAAATATATACCTAATTTTTATTTTATTCAAATAATTGTCCCCCTTACTGCTTGTCTCCTATCTTAGGGTCTGCACATGAACGTAAATGTAGTCTCATTACACCCTTCGAACCCTCAAATATTTTTGCATAGGAATTTTCCTAATGTGTTTCCTACAACCTGGGATCCTCTATAGCACGTTGTAATTTTCAGCTATTGTACTGCAAATTATGTACAATGATAGGATGTTTATATCCTATTAATATACCACATTTTTTTAATAACTATTTTATATATAAAACATTATTTTATGGTATAAGTTTTGGTTCAAGCTTCTGTTTATGTACTTGAACGATTGAAATTAAAATGATAATGTAAGCAGAGCATGACCTTGCACTACCTTTAATTTTCTTTCATGGGCTTCTCTTGGGTTTTCTATTAACATTCCTCAACTCGCTAAACATGAAGTTAATAGAGTTATTCATGAAGAGATCAATAAATATTACTTGAAAGTTACACGGTTCAATCCCAAAGAGTCTTTGAAATCAAAGCTTCTCCATTATTTCTAACTTTAATATTACTTTCACGATGATAGAAATCAAATTTATGAATGCATGATGAGGACATTGCCATCATGTTTAAGGATCCCTTTAGCTCAGTGTTGTGTTTGCTCTCATCAACTTCCAATAGAATCTGATCATAACCTCCCATAAAATGAACATATATACCAATTATATTTTTTTAAAACTGAAAGTATAAAATATTTTGTATTCAATTGCACCATCTACTATGAAATTCGTGGAAATTACCATCATTTTTTTAAATATTCTCATAAATCTTTGGAGAATTTCATACAAAATGAGGATAAGAAAATATTTAGTTTCATTTATTTGTGAAACATTTCAACTTTAACCCCAAAAAAAATTAAAATTAATATCTTCACACACAAATAATTTTATGAATATTAACTCTTATTTCCAAAATAATAAATTTAAAAAATCTAAAAAAATTTAATACACAAATTTTTTAATACATATATTAAATAACGCATAATTTATTAATTTAAAAATTTTAAACCTTCAAATAATAAAATCATGATTTTTCATTAATATTATATCTCTTCATATTTTTTAAAAATACTTTAAGTACATCCTTATCATATTGAATTCACTTAAAATCTCATAATGGACATTAATATTTAAATTAAATCAAATCCCCGATTAGAGGACAGAAAAGTCTCTCATAGATTTTAAGTACACGTTTTAAACATTTTTTCACAACCTTACATTTTATTGGACGGGTATTAACAAATCCCCCAAACTCAACGACGCGTGTCATGCTTCTGGAAACATTCCCGTCAATAACATGTCAATCTTTTCAGAAAAACTCACGCGTTTCAGACACACTTCCGGCGGTATATATATCACACTCTCTTCTCAAAGCACTCCTCATCTTACTCTTCCATACTCAATTTGTGTTAGTCATTGACTGCCCGCACACATCTTTCATTTTGCCCTACGACTATGGATAAATTCTGCAAACAACAGCGTACCCGCACTCCTCGACCACACAGTCACGGTGATAATAGCCGCAAATTTAAAGGAATTCGAATGAGAAAATGGGGAAATGGGTGTCGGAAGTGAGAATGCCCAATTCCAGAGCCAAAATTTGGCTGGGGTCTTACGTCACCGCTGAGCAGGCAGCCCGTGCTTTCGACGCCGCCGTCTATTGTCTTCGCGGACCCAACGCCAATTACAATTTTCCCAATGCCATACCACTCATTCCGTCGTCGTCTTCACTTTCCCGTCACCAGATTCAGCTAGCGGCAGCCAAATACGCACTTGATCAAATCCCCTCAACCACCAAATATAACAACAGCGTCTTGACGGAAAAGCCCTCATCGCCGTCAACATCCTCCCTTCTGTTGGAAATGGAGGCATCAAGTGACAGTCAATCGATCTCCGAGAGGCTGGACTTTGAGTGGTGGGAATCTTGGTTTGGAGATTCAGAGAGCAATCAGCTGTTGAATTTGGATGAATTCCCGTTATTTGACACGGCGACATTGGAGCAGGGGTCCGTGTTTTTCGACACACTGCAGTTGTGGAATTTTTAAGTTAAAAATGGCTTTAACGTTGGCAGGGAGGAAGGAATGCCACGTGGACGTCGTAATGCGTAACATCTTTCTGAATTGGTGGGATGAATTTTCGGAATTGTGATGTGTCTAAACTGCCCCGGGCCCACTCTTCTCAGAAAAAGAGCTTTGATGTTACACGTACTGAAAGAGAATCTGAGCTTTTGTTATATTTTTATTTAGTTTCTCAAAAAGGACTTGTCAAGGTTGATTAGGGAAAACATATTGTAATATAATAATTAAATAAGATTAATTATTCTTTTAGAATTTTTTTAAAAATAAATATCAAATGATTTGTACACTCTGTTGTTATTATAGATATGTAAAATGTTTGAAAATATATGATTGATCGATTGTGGAGGTATTATTCACTTCCAAGGATTAAAATTTCACTCTATAATCTTAATAAAATTTTGTGTCGAAACATTCTAATAAACAATGAGTTAATGATTTTTGTATTTTATATTTTCTTTTTTAATTATAAATAATATGATAAAATAACACACACATATATTAAATTGTAACTAACGTAGTTTAAAACACTTTTTATAATTTAATTTGACAATAATATGATCAAATATGATGTTTCTCTTGTTTATAGAAATTTACATTTTTTAATTAAAAAAAATAGATATATATCTCCAATGCCTATTCATTAATAGTAAAAAGTAATCTCAATTTATTACACAAATAAAGTAGCCAATCACATCATAACACATCATAGTTACAACTATTAGATACTTAATGTATTTATCTATGACTAATCTTATTTAGTACATTTAAAATTTACTATTTACAATCAATTCAAAATATAATTCTTTCATCAAGTGGGTTGTAGTCCAACGATGAGGTTGATGGTGTAAAACGTGTTGCCTAGCCATCTACCAAGGTACAAATCCTAGGAGATACCAAAAAAATGAGGCTAGGATCATGCCTGAGGTGAATTTAGTGGAATGGATACCTTCCTCAGTCCTTGGCACTGAGCCAAAAAAGCATTTTCTACATCTAATTTGTGTAAAAATGGGCTTTCAATAAAAAATGTGATTCTTCTTTCAATTACATATGAAACCAAATATATATATTAAACACATGCTTAATCAAATATCATATAAAATTTAAATGCTAACCATATGCCTATTTATCAGTAGAAGAATTAACATATCTCATTACGCAGTTTCTTGTGTCGTAACATATACTTCTTTTTTTTATAACATAGTAAATTTTATAAATTAAAAATGAAAGCAATAACAGACTCCCAAATATTTATAACATTGTTAAAAAGTCAACCTATGTAGATACACAAGAAGAGTCAGATCATAGTCTCCAACTTCTAAAAATAGTTAAATAAAATGCAATAAAAAATAAAAAAACCTAAAAACCCAGGCAAAAGAGCCCAGATCTCACTCTTCCCCTTAACCCTACTTATAAGCTCTTCAAGTTTTTTTAAGATAGCAATCATAGTCAATTTGGATCAATTCATGTAATTGTAGATGTTTGCATAAAATTACAATATCATGTTATTATTTTCATTTTGTTTCACAATCAAAGCATATAACGATGCTTGAATGTTATAACTATGATTGTTTATGGTTGTAAATACTTTCTTGATAAATTTTTCATTAGTGAATGGTGCATTATTTTTAATGTCACTATCCTTTTATTTAGTGGAAGTATTGTGTTTACGACACTTGATCTTACTACTAAGCATGCCTCTAGCATTTATAAATACCATACACTTCTTGGTCATCTTTCCCTTCAATGTTTCCTCATCCAAAGCATGCAATCCCATCTGAATGAAACATGTAACTCTGAATGTGCATCTTTTTGTAGAATGAGCCATCAACGATTGAAGATGCGTTGATCCATGGTGAAGGTCCATGAACAAAGAAATGAATAAATTTTAGAGGCTTCTACCTACATTAATGATAAGAAAAAAACTTAAGAAAAAATGGTAGCAAGGTTCAATTAGATGTAGTTAATGTGCAAATGATAGAAATGTGAATCACACCAAAAAAACAAATTCAAATGCAGAAAGCTACAAAATAAACAATTAGTAGGAATGGTGTTTTTATGTATGGTAAAATGGGGGAAATGATTCCCCTGATGGAGGTCTTCAAATAAAAGGTGAAAAGTGAGAAAATGGAGAGGTCGAGGCGTAAGATTCATTGCATGGATAAGTGGGGAAGAAAAATAAAGGAAAGGACTTCAATGTTATCAAATTGGGCTATCACCAAATTCTAGGCCACTTAGCCTCCACCTTTAAGGTATTTATAGTATGATCTTTTTTTCTTATTTTTCATCACAAAATGTTTATTTGTTTTCTTCAAACTTTTGGTAGTTTTAGTGTTATTCAAGAGGTAGACACGACATATATTAAATTGTAAGGTGATTGATTATTAGATTATCAATAAATGAAAAATAAATGTTTTTATATGGCCATGTTTTATCAAACTTTGGATTAAATTTGAATTAACCCTAATCCAAGATAAACTAAATAGAATAAATCATAATGTTGTAAATGAATTTTTAACAAGCAGAATGAAGGTTACAAATTAAATTCGACAAAGTGAAAATGATTGAAAGAAGACTAACTATGAATTGAAAAGACAACCATAGTTGTTTCTACCCTAGATATCACTATGTTGATGGATAGAAGGAGGAAATAGGAAAACATGAACAAAATATATAAGTAGCCATAAGTGTAAATTAAAACTGCACAAGGACAAAATTTGCAGACTAAGAATAGGATCGACTACCACTATTATCCCATTTTTTGGTCTTGTATTTTACTGAAAAAGTATGCATTTAGGGCACAATGAATTGTGAAAACTTAAGTTAGGTTTATATACATATATTTGATCTACAGAAGTGTGTGAAACACCTTCAAAAAACTTCTCCAAGATTGAAACCCTAATATAGCTAACAATGATTTAAAATCTATAAATATAAAAAAGGTAGAGTGTAATTGGGTTGAGATAACCCCAATCACCCCCATGATGACTAAATGATTTCTATGTATCTAATAATTTAAGGAATGAAATAAAACACACATAGTTCTCCCAATTAAATTGCTTTGTGCAATTGTACTCCTTTAACTATATGAATGCATCTATAAATTTCACAAATACTTGATCATGATTTACTTTGTGTTGGATAAAATAGGGTTTTGGTTTGGCTAAAGAATACTTGTAGTGATCACAATTAGAATTAGGAAGAATATGGTACCTATGCTCAATGTGAAAAAGTGTAAGTATGTCTATTTATTCAAATTTATAAGTTGTATAATAATTGACTTGAATGTGCCTTTATAGTAATTTAGAAGGGAAAACCACACACTAGGAATCCTAAAAATATAGATCATAAATCTAACAGAGGGTTTAAATTTAAAAACTAGTTGTTAGAAGACCGAAGGATAGGATCGACCCATAGGGACAATTCCTATTGCTCCTATTATCCTTATTTTTTAATTCTATCATTTAGAGAAACATAAGAAATTTGGGTCTTAGATTGTCTATACAGATGCATAAGAGTGTTTTTTTTCAATCAGAACACTTATTTATATGACACATGGTGATTTATAATAAAAAGAGGTCCTCTTATGTATTTAGGATAGAATGAAGTGGAAAAATAGGTACTAATTAAGTCTATAAGTTAATTAAAGTGAAAAAGAGCATAAACTAACATGATCAAGTATTTGTGACCAATTTTAGATGTCTATAGTTTCCCCCCTTTAGACTATAAATGAAATTACTAGATATTAAAGCAAAGATACACCTCATTATTTAAGATACTATATTTTTTGAGCTAGTAATCCAATTGTGTATGGCACCATGTAGCCTTTGGTAAACCCTACAAGACATGTATGAAGTAGTTACTTTATTATTTTGAAGATTGAAATTTGTAAAAGCTTGAATTTGAAAGTTGAAATTTGAAAATATTTGAATTTGAAAATTTATTGAACTTGAAAAGAGAGCTAGTGAGCAAATAACTATATGTGTGAAACTAATGTTGATTTTATTACTTTGCTTGGATATGATGCTTCCTCAAATATTTAAATAGATTGGTTAATTATCTAAACCAATGAAGACTTTGAGGGTGATCGATCCCTAAATTCAATTTGCATTTGTATAAAATAAATAATGCCCATTGATGGATCTAAAAAGCTCATTTTAACTTAGATGTTCATTGTAATCCCAAGACATGAATGAGTTGAAATCCAAATTAGATTTACATTACTATTGGAAATTAAACCTCCAAAATCTATGTTATGCACTTAAACTGAATCAACCATCTTAGATGGATTTTAGACTCAATTACAACTTTTTTCTTGAATTCATGATCAAAATATAATGGAGAACATCCATGATCCTACCATGTCCATATATATATAATATTATTAAAAATTAAGGAATGAATTTGTATCATGCCCTATTGATAGTTGTAGAATTTGTAATCATTGAATAATGTAGAATATATGAAAATTATGATAGAGTAGTAAAATTTGCATCTATTGAATTATGTATGTAACATATGAGGTAGGGTTTATATAGATGTGTCAATGAAGTGCATAGTAATAACATGTAAAATTTGTATCTTATGTATTAGCTAGTGCATGACATAGATCATGGTACTCATCAAACTTAACAATACCAACAAGTATACAATCACAATGTTATATAATAAAGCTAAGGGTCATGTACAAGAAACATGTTTAAATGTCACATAACAAGGCACATGTTCAAATTAAGCACACAACAAAGGGCCAAGGGCCAATAACTAATGGTAGGTTCAAATGTAACACACCAAACAATATCTCATAGATATGGTTGAAATAAGTTTGCACACAAGGGCCAGATGTCACATGTAATAGACAAAGAAGATCTAATCTACCATGTATATGTAATAACATCAATATAACTTAGAACTAGAAATGTAGTCTAAACCATGCACATATAATGTGATCATATCCTAGAAAATAGCTTACCCATGTACACAATTTTAAACTAGAGATGTTATCAAGACATTTGTAATAGTATTTAACTTAAAAAATATAAGAGTCATAGAATAATAACACTTGTACATATTATCACCTACATACAAGATTTCCCTAGTTTAGTAAGGCTAGTCTAACATCTTAGTCCCTATAAAAGTTTATATGTCTTGAATAACACTCATGATTACTTATTAAATGCATGTGTGAAAGAAAGAGAGTATATTATCTACTAATCATGAGATAAATAACATATTTAAATTATATGTATAATCATGCTTAAAATCTAATTTTGAATGTTCTTTTCTTATTTTTTCATGATTTTTTTGTATTTTGAAATTTTGTAACTAGAAACAATAGAAATAAGTCATAATCATGGTTTCAAAATTAGAATAAAGGAGAAATATTTTAACATTCCATGGCATGCATCAATGTGGAATATGCGCTAGAAGTGATTGCACATCTATATATGAGAAAATTTCCCCCACTTGAACTTTTATTATCCCTTTGAATAATTTTTTAATCACTACTTATAGATGTATGTTTTTTAGGCCCAATATAGATAGATGAAGATGTAATTACATGATTAACAGTAGCATACTTAAAATCACCTATAGTCTAAGCTTGTCCATATCCACACTTATCAAATCAACCACCCCAATCACATTAACTCTGCAATCATACCAACTCATATCTAACCCACCAATTAATCATATACTTGCCCTGATCTACATACATAATAACCTTATCACATATCATAACTAACATCATAAGATTACTTGGACTCAAGGCCTACTTGACTCATATATTCAAATCCAATCATCCACTTTAGTTCAACCTAATCATCCATGTCATCAAATTCAACTTGATAAAATTAAATCAAATTCATCCAATCATTCAAGAGCTAGCCTAATCAAACCAATACAACTTCCTCTAAGGTCACCTATGACCTAGTCAACCAATTAAACCAATCAAAGGTTACCAAATTATAAACCAAATCCTTTAGCTAGTCAAACAGAGCTTCCATAAAAATTTTGGTTACTTATAAACCCTAATCAATCTAGTCAATCAAGTCTAGGGTCATATCCAAACAACCAAAAGTCACATTCAAAAGGATTGTCTTAGCTCGTCATCAAGTCCAAATGTCAAATGAATATCAAGGGTGAGTATACCCTAATTGAATCCAAGTTTAGCTAGCTCACATCTAAATAAGCTAATCAAGGAAAATATCTCGCATCATATTAATCCAAAGTCAAACTTAAATCAATCTAAATAAGACCTTCATCAAATAATCCAAAATCTAAATTTCTTCCGCTAATCTAATAGTCCAAAAATCATTTCCCTAATATTTTCATTAAATATCCTTTACCATTCGATTAGGCTTGAAGAATCACAACATCCATCCTTTCTCCCATATTGATCTATGGTTCTGAAAACAAATTTGGATATTTCCCTAATCAAATAATACATATTTGAAAATAAGGATACTATCCTTTTGTGGCTCCTAGAAATGGGGGACTTATTTCAATCTTTGATCCCATAAAACTAACTTCCATCATGAGCAGGAATAATCAAGTCCTTCCACATCTAATTTAGCCTACTCTTATTCCCCATATTAGCCAATCATAATCAAACTTTTTATCCACTAGTTATAGCCTTGATCATGATCTCCCCTATTACACTAGTAAATAGAAACCTATCCTGGTAACCCTATCTAACACTAGCCTAACCCCTTAACACATCAAACACCACCATCCAAATATGTTATGCCATCACTACACCAAAGACAATCATCTGATAAAAAATTCACTACTTCCACATCTAAACAAATCTTTGAATTTGATGAACCCTTAGAAGCAACCTTTAACAAATTACTTAAAACAAATATGATCGTATACCTACACACCAAGACTTTTGATCCAAGTAGACCTAAGTCATATTAGTATAGGAAGGAAATTATTATCAGTACCATAGAATCCAAGGGCATTATTTTAATATATACCTCTCATTCAAAACTTATGTCCAAGACCTAATCAACTGTGGTGGCATTAAAATCAAAATAGAATCAAATAAATCCATTTCTGAGAGTGGGTAGGAGGGGATATGCCAAGATTTATTTCTAGATCACAATCAAACTATTCCATTTCCAAAGCAAGATCAAAATAATGAACCCATATTTGATAAATCCATCTCCAACGAGGCTTACTTTAATAATCCTTTTAATGACCATTCACTTATCCTTAAAGAACCTATCATTGATGAGCCTAATTTTAGTCCACCTATCTTTGAAAATATTCTCTTCATTGATCCCGTTTTGGAATAGACCATCATTGACCAATATCCCATATTTTACCCATCACACAAAATCTCATGTTTTCATATATCCCTTCATCCCAAAACCTCCATCACCAAGCAAAAATTGAAGAAACTACTTGTGGAAAATGTAATCCAACATATTTTATTTATGACCACAATCTAAACATCAATTATCAACATCAAAAAAGAAACATCAATATCATCAATATCAACATCAACAACACCATCACAATCAAAATCAAAATAAACATCCTATACTAGTAGCATCACAACATCAACATCATCTATAAATCTAACATTGAAATTAGAATAAATATCAGATTCAATGTCATAATAATCATTAGTATCTCCATCTAAATCAAGAGTGCATGGTATTGTATATGTACCTTCAACAATTAGTACAATAACTTTGGTGATCCTTCTATGACTCCTGAGAAAGTTTTCACCAACATTGAAACAGGTCCTCCTAGTAGCCTTTACAAGGATTATGTTGCCTCAATCCTTTCATCGATAAAACCAATAATTTTAATGATATCCCCTATTATTTTTATAGTTCTAATCCTTTCCATCATCTAGAATGTAAACCTCCTACAACAGTCAACTGGGATCAATAAAATCACACACCATAAATATCTATCCATAGTGACACATCAATTTAAAAATCCATGGGGATCCAAGATGGTGTCTAATAAGCAGAGAAAAATAAATAAATCATCCTTGATTCAATAAAAGATGTAATAATCATCCAAATTAAAAATCAACATCCCCTAGTGAAAACCTTCTTAGCGTGATAGTGGGAAATGTAAATCAAAAATCAAAGTTCCTTAGTAAAAATTTCTTTGAGGTGCTATAGGATAATCAGAATTGAATAATCCATAAAATCAAGAATAATTTGTTGGTGAAAACTTCTTCAAGGAACCAATAGATTAAAAAATAGATCTGCATCATTTGATTAAGACATTGTTGAAATCAATATCAAATTAGTAGAATATCCAAAAATCATTCAAACTATAACTACTCTCAATCCTAAGGAGCAGAAAGTCTTGGGTTCCTATGGAGAGAATTTTCAAAAGTATTTTTAACATCTAGAATCATGTCATGGAAAGTACATCTAGAATTAGCAACGATGAATGTGATTGTTAGTCCTAATTTCTGGTTGTCCAACTAGTACACCTCCCTCCATGATCCTATCATCCATCTAAATCTTATACACTACCATCAAATTAGATCTTTAATCCAATCCTTATCAAACTTTGCCCTCCTATGTGGCATTGTCTTTTATAGGGACTATGAGGGACACCTAGTTGAGATGTTAGGAGGAAGTTGAACAAATAATCAATAAAGATCATAACAACATAAGTGGACCCCACATTGAAAACATGATCCTAGTAGTAAATATATCTAGAATAGGCATAGGATGAATACCACAAGGTTTCAACATCTTGCATATTGTACGCTTTTAATAAATTGAGATACCATCAAGCCAAAAAAATCAAATCAAATAACTAAATAAATAAAATAAAAATCATTCATCCAATGTTGAAAACCAATTTTCTAACACCTTGGGAAAGTATCATGATGAAAACTAATTTATGGTATCATGTGTAATTTGTCATATCCACTAAGCAACATTTTGACAACTATTCATTTGGTTTCTATGTGATGTGGTCCTTAGAGATTCATGATTCATTCCTCATTGTCCCTCATCTCCTTTTTGCATAATCTAAAACCTTTCTTTGTTTCATCTGCTACCATTCCCTATCTATGTTCTAGGCTTGGGTTTTCCCTTCACTAGTGACCCCTTTTGTACATACATATTCCAAAAGTCTCTAAAAAGACCCAAAAAATTATAAAAACCCAGAAAATCCAAAACATTAGAAAATCTATAAAATATTATTATTTAGATAAATATATTAAAAATAAGCTTATCCCTAAGAAATAAATTACACCATGTATTTATGGCCAACTTAAAATTCACAAGGAAGGGGCTCCTATGAGGCCCATAGTTAATATGATAAGTTATCCTACATACAAGCTCTCAGCTTTCCTTGCTAAAAAATCAAATTTTTTGTTGGGTAACAATTATTCCTATATTAAAGACTCTTATTCTTTAATTGAATTTATTAAATAACAAAAAGGGAACAATCAACAAACGGTGATTAGTTTTGATGTGGTTTCCCTCATCACTAGAATCTTGATTCATGAAATTATTTAAATTATTAGAAGGATCACTAATAATGAGACAACAAATTTGGTAGAGTTTTGCCTAAGATCAATCTTATAAATCTTTGATGGTGGGATATATGAATAGCTAAAAATGAATAGTGATGGGTTCACCCTTATCACTAATAATTACTAACTTAGTTATGAAGGATTTTGAAAAGAAAGCAATTGATGTTTACTCATTAAAACCAGAATGGTGAAAAATGTTTGTTGATGACACTAATCTTTATTCGGATCACAATAAAAATAAAATTGAAGATTTCTTAAAACACCTCAACAACATTTCAATGCATATCCAATTCACTTTGGAAACTGAGGAAAATAATGGTATTCCACTTTTGAATGTTTTTTAAGCAGAAAAGATAATGGTTCTTTCTCACATGAAGTTTATAGGAATAAAAAACACGCGCACTTCTACCTTAGATTTGATTCCCATCATCACCTTGCTAAAAAATACAGTGTTATTAAAACCATTGCTACTAGAGCCATCCAAATTTTTGATGACAATAATTTGGAACAAGAGAAAAATTATCTCACAAAAATATTTAATAAAAAAGAATACAAAAATAATCAAATTAACAAAGCTTTCCAAAATGCCAAAAAGGAACCCTAATGAAAGGAAGTAACCAATAAAAGTGATAATAAAAAGAAAGATTTTTTTGTCTCATATTAAAAAAAAATGACAAGATCTCAATGATTTTAAGCAATAAATGGATTAATACATCACTATTTACTTCTAATGTCCTAAAAATAAATTTTAGATCCTCAAAAGATAGATTTGAACCAAAACTAAATAGTGAGGTTTACATGATTGAATTTTCTTGTGGAAAACCATAAATAGGAAAAATAAGGAGATCAATCAAAACTAAGATTAAAAAACATGGGAAAGATTTTCTAGTAACTAAGCATTCCATTTGTATTTAATAAATCTAAAGCTCTAAATTTTAAGGATCACTGTGTTATACAACACATAAGAGAAGGTATATAAATCATGGAACATGACAAAAACCTAAATAGAGATAATGGTTGGCACATTCACAACACTTGGAAGCCAGTCATTCAAAAGCTAGAAAATAAGCATTAATTATTAGCTATTAATTAAGGAAAAATAAAAAATTAAACATGTGTTATTTTTAATATTAAAAAGCTTTTTGCTTGTTTTAAAACATTTACTTTTGGTTGACTCTCCTTGGTTTAAATTTTCATAATTTTATATGTTTGGAGTATTATTAATTTTCATTAGTCTTATTTCATTTACATCAGATTCATACTTTTTCTCCCTAATCAGGAATCTATAAGTAGACTCAAAATGTCAAAAATAAAATTATTAATAATGTGTAATCCAAATATATTTTATTTAAAATCCAAAACATCCCAGTAGTCTTGTCCTAAGTCCTATGTAAAATCTATCCAAAATCTATATTCTTATAAAAAATCCATATCCTTATCTCAATCCTTATCCCCATCAAAATCAATATCCTTATCCAAAATCCATATCCCTTATCCAAAAAATCATTTCAACTATCATTTAATCAAACTTTTTACTAAATCTAACCTCATGAAATATATCATATCCTAGGGAAAAATCAAACAAGGCACATCAAATTGTGATCCATTCAACCCATCCCATGGTTTTTCAAAAGGATAACAGACAAGACATTGGTTACCTCAAATCAATAAATCACATTTTTATCATGTATATATCTTTGCCTAATCATCTATGTTTATCTGCTTATTTTACCTATTCATTTAAGTGTATTTGATTAGGCATTTTTTGAATACATTTGTACATATTATATCTTATATCATTTGTGTAATAGCATACAACAAACATGTTAGTTTGGTTCCCTATAAAAACCATGCATTACTCTATGTGCTACATGTATATATTTTATTTTTATTTTTTGTGTTAGTCCAATACGTATTATGGTAATAAGTCATCATGGTTATACCTATATCATGGTTCATATTTCTTAATGCTACATTAAATCATGATTACTCAAAACTAAATGTCTTAAGACTATGATAACATAAACCCACATCCATAAACATCTTATCCTCATCAAATCATTTATCTTAGTGAGATTTGATCTTGGATGGGCCTTGAAACAACCAAAACCTTTTACCAAATTGCCCACATCAAATTGGTTATAATCTATAATATATTATTAATTATAATATATTGATATTAATTATTATTATTATATATTAAAATTATTATTTATTACATATTATATAATAAATATAAACTATTATAATACTAAAACAAATAATTTTTTGGTAAAGATGTTTACATTTATTTTATATCTCAAAGTTTCAACTGCTTTTAATATGTTAGTTGTAATAGAAATTGTAATGTGCATTGTGTGAATTAAAATAAAGTATTTTGGAGGCTAATTTATGGTTCAGCGGGATGAAGGTTGCATATTTTTTTATTAAGGGTAAAGGGAGTTTTTACTAGGGACCCCTAACCCTAGAATAGAGACAATCAGACGGGGCCTAAAAAGCCAAAATACAACCTTTAGTTTGATACAAATAGCAATTTAAGCCAAAGGACTTCAACCAACCCAAAAATAGCAAAAATACAACCAATTGAGGGGTTTTAAGGCCCAAACCCTCAAAATTAAAAATGAAACAAGTTCCTTAATATAAAAACAAAAGGTCCAAGATCTTTAACAAACAAGATCAAACCTTTCAATCCTTGCCTCCGCCTTCCACGTACTTTTTATGTGGCCCTCCAAAATGGAGTAACATGTTGGATGACTGGGCCTCCTCTCTTTTTATTCTTTCTTTGTACTTTAATCCATCCTCCATTATCCTTAAAATTTATAGAATAAAAAAAATCATCAAACCCTCTTAAGGGTTATGCAAAATCAGGTCAAAATCATTGCTATCTAAGATGTTTCTTTTTTCACTTGAGGATGTGATGATCAGAATACTGACTTCTTCAAAAACATCTAAAATTTTACTAGCTTGAATAGATATTTAAGTTACATTCAAGAATTTCTCATCATCATTTTCTCCCACTACAATAGGCTACTCAAAAATGAGCTCTATATCATTCTCTTCTTCTACATCTAAGATATCTCTTACATCATACTCTAGACCATAGACTATTAGAAGATCTAAAGAATAATGTTTCCACCAAGTCAATTTAATTTTTCTTCTTACAAGAGAAAGATAATTTGAATATAAATGACTAATATTGAAACACAAACAACACCTAAATGACAACCCTTCATAGTCCAACAATTTTCTCCATACTTGATCTTCTACTATTAGATCAATAGATGTTGAGAGATCAAGTGTTGTATCAATGAAGACTAAAATTGCATATTAGAATTGGATAGTCCTTGTTGTTAGATACGGAAAGGAAGTATTGTCACTGTATAAAGGTACATAATATGTAAATAAAAATAATTTAGTAAATATGTGTATTTCAAGTCACTAGCATTTTTTTCGATTTCATATATGTGTGTGTATGGGTGTGTGTGTGAACATATTTATTTTTATATATGATAATGTAGTTGACAAAAAAAATTCAATAAAAAATAAAAATAAGATGAATAAGTTATATATATACTAATATTATGTAATTATTATTTAAATTGAAGAATAAATTTAGAATCAAAGATAAATTATTAGATTTTATTATTAAAATAGGAAGCAATAAGATTTTTGTTTTTTTTAATACTATAAAATTATTATGAAATTTAGCAAGAATATAGTACTCGTGTTTTAAGTGTGCTACATGTAGAATATATATTATTATATAACGTAAATCTTTAACAATCTAAAATAATTTGAATAAATTAAATCAACAATGTTTTTATAAAATTTAATTAAAATATCAATATTAATATATAAATAATTATTATTGAAAAACGTTATGTTATTAAAATGATTATTATATAAAAAAATATATATTACTATATTTATATAGCTGATGTTTTTTAAAATGCCAAAAAATTGAATATTAAAAATTAATTATTTTTTTTTAAAATGAAGAGAAAAAATCAACATTAAATTATAAATGTAAAATAAATTGGTCCAAAAATTATACCAAAAAAATTATAAATATTTGAAAATTAAAATAAATCCAAAAAAAATAAAAGCCAAAAACATGAGCTATCTATTTGGTTTGCTCTAGAATATCATCTCACTTTTATTCTAGAGAAACATATAAATTAAAATATAAATAAAATAATTTTTATTAAGTTATATTAAATTTAATTAGAAAATTATATTACATAATTAAACAATTTGAATAAATCAAATCAATATTTTAAAAACTATTTAAAGTATCAATATTAATATATAAATAATATTTATTGAAAAATTTATATTATTAAAATGATTATAATATTTAAAAATATACTAATATATTTATGTAGCCAATGCCTTTTAAAATACCAAAAATATGAATATCATATATTAGTTAATTTTTTCTAAAAATTAAAAAACAAATTCAATATTAAATTATAAACAAAATAAATTAGTCCAAAATTATATAATTAAAATATTTCTTAGTGGTATTAAAAATTAAAATAAAGCCAATTAATTTTTTTAAAGAGTACGAGTTATCTATTTAGTTTGTTTTAGAATAATAAATTAAGAACTAGTTAAAATAAAGATAAAATAATTTTTAATAAGTCATAATAAATTTAATTATTAAATTATATTACATAATTAAACAATTTGAATAAATCAAATCAATAATTAAAAAAAAAAAAAAAAAGGTTAAAGTATTAATATTTATTAAAAAAATGTAAAATATATTGATAGATATCATCCTTGAGACAAGTCAAAATATATGTTAGGTGTATGGAGAATGATATACATCAGTGTTATCGATGTATTTTACATAGATTTATTTAAGATATGTATGCCAGTAACAATTGTCGCTGCATAAAGTAAAGATAAATATTTATTAAGCATAAAAAGAACATAATGCAAATATTTAATGAAATTATAAAAGGAGAAATAGAGAGCAACACAATATAAATATACATAGCAATATAAATGTGATGCTAAAATGAGAAATAGAAAGCATCCAAGTATTAAATTAGTTATGATTATCTATTTATATCTTCTGATGTGATAATTTATTTTTACTAACAATGATAATTTTATTGTTATGATTATTTATAAATGTGATGTGGTAAAATATGTATACTAATAAATTAATTATGATTATCTTCATATAATCTATTTATTTATTGTGATAGGAAAATACTTTTTATAATAATTTCTTATTGTAATTTTATTGTTATGATTATTTATAAATATAATGTGATAAAATATATGTATTAATTATAAATAAGATATATTTTGAATTAAAAAACTGACAAACAAACGGAGGTAACAGAGGAGTGGGGTTGGAAAGGGTGATGCAAGCAAAGAAGAGGATGAAGGTGGAGGTGCCAAGAAGCCTGAAATTCTCTAGATAGATTTGGTTAGGCAGGGTCCCACTTCCAAAGAATTAAATAAGGAACTTCTCCCCATGGTTCTATGAAAATATGTTCTGCTAGAGATTCTAGATGAAGTAATTTGAGAGCGTAGAGATCTTATACCAGAGCAGTCTGATTGGCAAATTTATGGGTTTCAAACATAATATTGATGTGGTGTGGGATTGGACCCATAAAAGGTGGAATTTAAAGGGCCAGGGGGAGACTATGGGCCATGTCTGATAGTTTTTTCATGATTATCTTTACAAGCCAAGAAGACTATTTCAACATTCTTCAAAAAGGACCTTGGATTTTCGGTAAGGCACATTTAGTTTTTCAAAAATGGAAGTATGGTTTTAATTCTCTCAAGGAGACCTGGAATGTTGTTCCTCTTTGGATCAGACTTCCAGCCTTTCTGATGGAATTCTGGAATGACAATGTTTTAATAGGGATTGCAAAATCTTTTGGAGTACTGGTGGAAATAGATTCTGTTACAAAAGACAAAAGAAGGCTTACATTTGAAATATTTTATGTGTATGTGGCCTTAAATAAGGCTCTTCATAATTATATTCAATTGAAATATAAACATGGTATTTGGACTCAAAACATTGTGTATGAACAAGCCAATGAAATATGTCTCAGATGTTGTGTTTTTAGGCACAAATGCACAACATATAAGGTTGAGGAACAACCTAACAAGGAAAAGGATAAAAGGACAACACACATAGGTTTGAGGTCCCAAAAATTGTGTTGTCACTTAGGACAGAAGAGGCAGAACCTCAAAAAATGGGCAGATTTGGGGGAAGGTGATAATTCAAAAAGTGAACTAGTCCTAATTCTTGCACCTGCTTCTAGGCCTGAACTCCATAGATCACGTATTAAAAATGACCTGGCCAAGGAGGACACGTAGTAGTTGATTAAAGCCATTTTTGTGGATGAGCATTCATTCCAAAAAATAGTAAAGGAGACCCTGGTTGATGATAGTATGAAGATTGGTCTGTTAGAGGACTATTCGAATACTAATATTCACAGAAGTAAAAAGGAGGTTTTAAATCTGATGAGTCAGGAAGAGAAAATCCCTGGCAGTTTTGGGAGTCATAGATCTATCTTGTTTCAAGATAACACTGGGTCGTCCCTCAGATCCCTTTGTCGAATGCATAGTAAGTCTAGATAGTGCAATAGATTTATTAAAAAACTCCAGGCATTTTAGAAGGAACGGTTCACTGGATTTGCATACACCTAGAAAGAGTTGCAGAAATAGGCTCCAGAAACTAGGATGACATCCATTTCGAAATCTGTTAGCTAATTCTATGGAAGCTTTAGGCTCCTTGGCGGTATACAGGACCCTTGAGCTTCCTGCTAGCTTGCTTTATTGTTCACTACTAATGAGCCATTGTTGGGCCTGGTGGTTTTCTGTTCTTTGATAGGTGGCAGGGTGACATGGATGTTTTTAAATTTCAAATTAATGTTCTTACTGTTGTATTTAACCTTTAGCCATCATTTCAATTTAGTGTCTATTGTTTTGCCTTTATACGGTTTGATCGTTGGCTACTTTTTTAGGCTTCGAGTTGGATATCTTTTAAAGATTTGGTTGTCATGGGGGACATCTTCGCTTGTTTATCCTTTGGATCTTAGTTCTTTTCACCTTATAGCTTTGGTGATTTGGGCCTCACTTTTTGTTGTGCTTTGTTTGGTTTGGGTTTATATTGGGGATCTCATTAGGTTTTCTCTTTTTTTTTTTCCTAGAGACTTGGACCTGTTTTAATGTTTAAGTTGGTTCTTTTGAGATTTGGGCATTTTTTTCTTTCGGGCTTGGGTTGGCTTTTAATTTAATTAAAATTGGTTGGTTTATTTTTTTGACAATGTCCCTTTTGATTACTTAGTTTATTGTTCTTTTTTCTTTCCATTGTTTTTAAGGGGAGATTTGGATGGTTGTTTTTGTTCTTCCTTTACTTGGACCCTTCTAATCTTTCATTGTAGCTACATCTTTTAGTTGGGTCCTCTTTATACTCTTGGCCAATTGTTTCCAATTAGGGGGTGACTCACACCTCCTAATGTATCTTTCCACTGTGTCCTCTTTGTTCTCTTGGTAAGCTATTGGTAAAATAATGAGGGAAATCCATTTTTTTTTCTCTTCTTTACTTTTTATTTTTGTCACTCTATTCTATGCCACTCTATAAACACCTGCGTATGTAATTATTAAAATGATTATAATATTAAAAAATATATGTTACTATATTTATATAGTCGATGCTTTTAAAAATGCCTCAAAAAAAGACTACTACAAATTAAATTTTTTTTTTCAAAAATAAAGAGACAAAATCAACATTAAATTATAAATTAAAAAAATTGGTTCAAAAATTGTATGAATAAAATAATTCTTAGTAATATTAAAAAATTGAAATACAACGAAAAAAATTAGAAAGATTATGAGTTGCCCAAGAATAATAAGTGAAGAATGAGTCTTCTAAGTTTTATTCCATTGAAACATATTAATTGGAATAAAAACAAAATATTTTTTATTAAGTTATATTAAATTTAATTGGTAAATTCTATTAAATAATTTGAGGTTATCTAAAAATAATTATGGTTAGGTATAAAATGTGAAATCACCTTTTTTTTATAAAATATGTGATACACAAAATGCAAAAACTAATAAAAATTTGAACCAATCATTAATAAATATATAGAATATTCTACAATATTATCTTAAGAAATATTCCTAAAAATTTGATACCAAATTTTAGAATTGTTTGAAGAGTATATTAATCCCAACATTTTGATTAACTAAAACCAAATAATTAATTGATTTAAGTGAAAGTTATAATAAAATAGGAAATAATAAATATAAATTATTATAATATCAATCAAATAAATTTTTGAAAAAAATGTTTACATTTATTTTATATCTCAAAATTTTAAATTGTGATAAAAAACACGGCACAGTTTCCAATAAACTACACTACCATTTACATTCTTTTTATAATACCTCACTTTACTAAAACATCAAGTCATATCTCCAATGATGTAACTTGCACCATTTAGACAATTACTTGTTATGTATTGTTATTATAATAGTAAGAAAATGGAGAATTTGGATATTAGGAAGGTATTTTTGAAAATAAAATAAAAATCAAATTTATATGAATATAAGGGATGATGTAAAGAAACAATGAACGAACAATCAAGAGACCAAACTTTAAGAAAAATGTATTCTTGGGCGTACTCGAGGATGCAGATAAGTCTATTCGTATGCACTACACAACATGACGTACTGCTACCAGAGTACAAAAGTAGATTCTTTCTGATATTTTTCTGACTTTTTTTTGGTACTTTCACGTCAAGTAACAGTGCCATGTAACAAAAAAATCAATAAACTTTGTTTAAATTAAAATTTATATGCACAAGAGGATAGTTTTAAACTGAATGAACTGCTCCTCAATGAGCGCTCAATTGTTATCATTTGCATAGTATGAGGGATGTGTTACTTCAACATCCCTAACTACATTCACAAGTTTGGTCTGCATTGATCAAGCGAATGGTTAGCTTTCTTTGCACAGTGATTTGGGTGAATACAAGTATGAACTATCAAAGTGGTGAAAAGTGAATCATTGTGAAGCTGGTGTGTCAGTCCCAAGTTCATGTGGACCATGGGCACGTGTCTACATAAGCATCGTGTGGGTGTTTGTGAGCAGTTATGTGGTCTCAGAGTTCATAAAGTAGGAGCTGGGTTGTCCTAGGCAAAGAGTAATCAGAGCTTAGGAGGGAATTGTTCATTGTAATCATTTGAGTGGTTTCGAGCATTATCGGCTGACCCTGACTCAATGGTTGTTGTGTATGTTGGCCAGTTGGCCCATTTATTGTACTTTGGACCAGATTGTCCTGAAGAGTTAATAAAATACACATTACTCCCAGTTTTCTTGCATTTTGTGAATGTTCATGTGTGTTGAGTCAATTTCCTAATCTTTGCAAGTGTGTGTTTTTCTTTCTACTGCTAATCCTTTCTTTATACAAGTTATTGTCCATTGTGTTTATGGGTGTACTTGTGTAGGTAAACACTGAAGGTGTAGTCTATAGTTCTTGTAGAGTCTCTTCACAATGAGGGATTCGAGTTAAGATAAGCGGTACCGCATGACCGACCAGCTCTGGAGAGCTGGCCTCATGATAGTTGGTATCAAAGCACACGATTTATATTTTGTGGGATTGTGTTTGTCTAAAGTTAAACATTTTTGTGCCTTCCCCTGTCGAGTCAGTCTAGTGTTGTGTCTGGTTACGTCTTAGTTTGACAAGAGATCTGTCCAGGATGTTGCTCAAGAAAGCATCCAATAGGGGTTGAGAGCAAGGTCAGGGCAAAGGTGAAGGTGGTGGCAGTTGCCACGTTGGTAAGTCAAGAGTTGTTGTAGTTGGTGAAGGCCTTGTTGAGCGAGTTGGTGCCAGTTCCAAGTGATGGGGGACCATGTGGATACAAGATTCAGTGAGCTTGAGGAGAAGGTGATTACCATGGGGCAGAGGATCATGGAACTTACTAGTAGGTTGGAGAAGAGCTTGGTGTTCCAAATGGAATTATAGGATGAAGTGGCTTCGTACCAATCAGTGGTATCAGGTTTGGTGAAAGTATCAGGGTCTAGTTCTTCTTCAGTCATGAGGCTCCCCAAGTTGAAGGAACCAGAGTGTTATAATGGTGAGCGAGATGACCATCTTCTTGAGTGTTTCTTCTGGAACATGGAGGAGTTCCTCACAGGCACATAAGAGATGTGTGTTGTAGCAAAGTACCTCACAGGTATGACAAAGGTTTGTTATAGAACCTTGGCTGAGGACATTGCATTAAGGAGTTCTAGGTGGAGGTTGGACTCTTAGGAGGATCTAAAGGAAGCCCTTAGAGATCAATTTTGACCTAGGAATGTAGCATGGTTGGCTAGGACCAAGTTGAGTCAGTTGAAGCAAGTCGGGTAGATGGGAGAGTATATCCATTCTTTCCAAAGCCTCTTGTTGGATGCCACCGACATGTCAGAGGCAGATAAGTTGTTTTAGTTTGTTCATGGTCTTCATTCATGGGCTTAGGGGGAGCTTCGTCACTATGAAGTGTCTGATGTTAGTGAAGTAATTATTGTAGCAGACCGTCTCTTAGATTTTAGAGAGGGTTATTCATCCAAAAACACCTTGGGACCTTGCACATCCATGTGTGGGGAGGTGTTGGTAAGGGGTTGGATATATCTTCAGGGAAGCCAGTTGGTGACTAGGGAAAGAAGGCTACTCCAGAGTCGTCAGAGGGATCTTGTAAGTCTTGGATCACTTCCATGGGTGGCAAGGAGAAGTCACTAGTTGGAGAGTCAAGTGGGAAGCAGTCTTGTTTGAAGTGTTGGACATGTGGTGGGAATCACTACAAGTGAGATTGTTCGAAGTGATAGGGGGTGTTTACAGTTGAGAAGGAGGATTTAGATGAACGGTGTGAACAGACTATGTGTGTGCTTAGGGGAGCTCAATGCTAGAGAAAGCTTGGGTTCAGAGGTGGTCGTTGTAACTTACTGGGGTTGATTATTAATGAAGGGGTGTTCATAGACTCGAGGGATCCTATAAGTGGAAGTCAACCAATTTAGCTTTGGAAACTTGGCCTCTAGACCTTTGGGGGTTCAAGAAGGCTTAGAGTAGTTACAAGCCATCTATGATGTGCTGAGATAGGGTTTACCCAGGTTGGTTGAGGTGAAAGTTTTTGCATCTTGGAGTTCTTTTACGTTGGATCCATTACAGACATGTGTGGTGAAGATTATGCAGAGGAGTGGGATTGGGAAGATGAAGGGGTGTTGGGTTGAGTATGCAGAAGAGTGCAAGAATTGGCGAGGAGTCAATGTATCTTGTATTGCTTGGTGGTAGTTGGGATGTTGAAGGGGCAACAACTTCCTTTTTCTCGTTGATGTGAGGTAGGTTCTTCATAGCCATGGAGTATGATCAAGGAAACATCATCTTGTTGTGTTACAAAGAAGATAATTGATCAAGTGCATCATGTTAGTTCCAGAGGAGAGTTCTTGGGAAGGACTCTGTTCTTATTAGTTGAACTTGGTGTGTTAGATATGAAGAGTTGTCTTCGCCTATTATACTCTTGTGTTGGAGTTTCAGTATTGTCTTAGGGGAAAGTTCAATGGGATCACTTAGCCTTTGTTGGGTTTGTAGAGTCTTGAAGAGGTGGGTCATTAGGAGCCGTTTTCCTCAACCCCAAGTTTGGGGGTTGGCAAGATCAGGGTGATTTTGTGAAGCTGCATTGATTTGGTGTAACTTGTGTAGGCAAGCTTTGTCTACATGCTGAAGTTGTTAGAGATTCAGTTTGTTTCTCAGTTTTGTAACCAGTGGGATTCTTTAGTCACTGATGAAGCCGAACTAGCGATGGTTCCCGCCTAAGCACCTTTCTATGTGTGTGATGGGTAAAACCAAAGTGGCAGTTGGAACAATTTGTTGGGGTGAAGACAGTGGGTTACTTAGCAATCCAAAGTGAAGGGAGTTTCTAGTGGTGTTGGAATGGTGTTTTTTAGCAAGTTGGGAGCAGGTGGAAACCCTCAAAGTTAAGGTCATGGAGTTTGGCCTTGGTCTCTTAACTCTAGATGGACACTGAATAGGGGATGTGTTTATCTCTTGGCTTTGGGTTTGAAAAGGAGGCATGTTAATCTCTTGACTCTTAATAGAGCTTGAAAAGGGGATGTGTTTATCTCTTAGTGTTGGGTCTGAAAAGGGGGTTGTTTTGGTCTCTTGACTCTGAAGGGAGATTGAAAAGGATATGTGTTTATCTATTAGCTTTGGGTCTGAAAAGGGGATGTGGTGGTCTCTTGACTCTAGATTCTGGATAGAGCCTGGAAAGGGGTTGTGTTGGCCCCTTGGCTTGGATTGGATCCGAAGAAGGGATGTGTTAATCTTTTGGCTCTAGGTTGAGTCTGAATACAAGATTACCTCATGGGTTCCTGCGAGTAGAGTCGTGCCTGCGTCGAGGTCGTCACCAATTTTTAAGTGGGGGAGTCTATGAGGGATGTGTTGTTTCAACATCCCTAACTACTTTCACGAGTTTGGTATGTGTTGATCAAGCGAATGGTTAGCTTTCTTTGCACAGTGATTTGGGTGAATGCAAGTCTGAACTGTCAAAGTGGTGAAAAGTGAATCATTGTGAAGCTGGTGTGTTAGTACCAAGTTTATGTGGACCGTGGGCACATGTCCGCGCAAGTATCGTGTAGGTGTTTGTGCGCAGTTCTATGGTCTTAGATTTCATGAAGCATGCCTTGGGTTGTCCTAGCTAGAGAGTAATCAGACCTTAGGAGGGAATTGTTCATTGTAATCATTAAAGTGGTTTCGAGCATTATTTGCTGAGCCCAGCTCGGTGGTTGTTGTGTAAGTTGGCCAATTGGCCCATTTATTGTACTTTAGACTGGATTGCCCTGAAGAGTTAATAAAATACACGTTACTCCCAATTTTCTTGCATTGTGTGAATGCTCATGTGTGTTGAGTCAATTTCCCGATTTTTACAAGGGTGTGTTTTTCTTTTCGCTGCTAATCCTTTCTTTATACAAGTTGTCCACTATGTTTGTGGGTGTACTTATGCAAGTAAACACTGAAAAGGTAGTCTATAGTTCTTGTAAAATTCCATCATAATAAGAGATTCAAATTAAGACAAACTGTACCACACAACACATAGCAAAAAAGTTTATCATTTATACGGTTTGGTAGACGTAGCCAGGGGTTAAATTTGATGCTGGTTTAGGCATTTTTAGCCATTTTAAACGTAAAATATAGGCGTATTTTTTTTTCAAACATATCAAGTGACAGGGAAATTTGTTTGAAGACTATCATTATGACGCCTAAGTTTTAAAAAGGGCCATTTTATATAATAAGGTCTTCATACTTAGACCCTGCTACTGCTAGTGAGTCTATAACCTACAGGTCTAGTCGTGCAGGGTCTCCATTCTTCAACGCAGACTGTGGACTTCAACATTAAATTCACTTTAGTCTTCAATTTTCCAGAGTCCAAGATATCTTCTGCCGCTAGGAGGATACTCATACAATGAAATCATGAATAGTCTGCTGTAGCCTGTAGTCTACCAGTACAGTTGGTTCATTGCCCACCATTTATTTTCTATCAGTGATAGCCTACAACCTACAACGTATGCATTCAATGTTCTTGCTATCAGCGATGCATTCAATGTGTCTTGCTCTCTACGCAAGCTGCAACTATGCACGAAAATAGACTTTGTTATTCTTTTTGAAAACCTTGTAAGCCTCAGATAGTAAATGTGCTTGCTCTGCAGACTGCAATCAATTACCCATTATCAAAGTGAAGATGGAGCAAGGTCGCATATCAGGGAAGACTGCAGGAAAAGTAATTTTAAGATGAGGATTGCTCTTTTGAAAGCATGAAAACTTGTCAGGAAAGCTAGACGCCCTGGGAAAAGGGAATGCAAGTTTCTAGTGCTTTTATTCTCCACGCTAAAAAAGAATAGAAAAAGGGAAAAAGGTTCAGCATGGAAGTGCGTAGCAGAAGATGTTTAGGGGCAGAATGAACGCTATTTATCAAGAATAGTTCAACATTTCCCCTCTAAGGCAAGTGAATCTCTGTACTGTATTTTCTTGTGAAATGGCTTGAGATAATTCTTTAGGACATTCAAATTTGTGTATTTACAATAATTTGTTTGCATGAAATGACCCAGGCTAGGCTACTTTTAGAATTTTGTAGATTGAATAATGGATAAAATTGTCAAAAATGTTTATGATGGCTAATATAGTCATAAAATAAAAATCTTGGACCAATGCATCTCATTGTAGAAATTCCTAAAGCCATTGGTGATTCTATTAATGCATAAAATCAAGCCCGAACAATTTTTGTTAATGCTTTGTTGCTGCTGCTGCGCCTATGCTAAAATTGCATCTCTCTCAAATGATACGTCTGAGGTTTGAGTCCTCATGGCTCTCATGTCTGGCATTGTAGATAGTTTAGGTATGTTGAATGATTGGATAGAGAATAATAGAAAGCAACAACCACTTCAATGGCTAATTGATTTGTTGGTGGGGCAAGAGACAAGACGTTTATAGACGTCTCAACAACAAACAAAAATCTAATAATACTTGTCTCGCATCGGGGCCAGACTTCTTGCAAAAGCTTATGGTTTTGGTCTTACCCCTGCCCGAATTCCTTCGGACTTCCTTCAGAGAAAAAGTCTGAAGAAATTCGGGCAGGGGTAAGACCAAAACCATAAGCTTTTGCAAGAAGTCTGGGTACCCTACAATAATCCCAAAAGGCCCTGCTGGAGGACACGTGGACTGTCTGCTGGAGGCCACGTGGACTGACACCTGGACTGCTGAAGAGGACGTGGACTCTCTGGCTGGCGGAGGACACATCGCTGTGAAGACATTTCAAAAAAGCAGAAGGGAACGAAGACAATTGAATCCCTTCGCTTTTGTCCGAAGGAATTCCTTCAGACAAAAAATCCGAAGGAATTCAGAATAAAGCTCAAGACAGGTCAAAGACAACAACAAAAATCTCAGGAAAAGGCAAAGACAGGGCAAAATCAAAGACAATTGAATTTCTTTGGAGTCCGAAGGAATTCGGAAAGGGCACAATGCTGGAAGTAATCGTTGGAGCAGGAAGTAACCTTGGACTTGCGCAAGAAATAAACCCGACGAAAAATAAGACCAAGACAAAAAATGTAGAAAAATCCAAAATAAAAAATAAAAATCAAAAATAAAAAAAAAACGTCACATACAAGATGACATTAATTTGAAAACCGTCAGACGAATAAAGGTAACTGTCACCCCTGGATGTAGCCATGTGATCCTCCGCACATGTTATTTCTTTCGCTTTAAAGCGCAAAAGCGGGCCCAGCTTGGACCTCAGCAGTCCATTTCGTGGGGAGCACGCACATGACAGGAGATGCCCAGGTTTTTAAATGGGTGTCAGCGTCAAAATAAATTTTTAAAATAGAATCATTTATTATTTCAAACTTTTCCTCTTTCTAAATTTTCTCTGCTTTTAAAAATAGAGTATTTATGAACTCGATGTATTTTCTACAAAACTGTGCGCATTTTAAATGGAGTGCAAAAAAGTCTTGGCTGCGTCTAGGTAGCAATCCCTACTACTATGATGGATGGAGTGATGGACTCACTTCCGCCCTCAAACACACTCAAGGATGCATTTTCCTTGCATACGTGTATTTTTAATTTGTGAACTTGGTTCAATCATAATTGATAGTTATTTCACATTCATCCCAGCCAAACCTCATTAATATTTATGGCTTATTGATCCCAAAAAGTTAAATTGTGTGGGGCTCGTAGAGTCTATAGAGTCTATAAATTTTGAAATGTCTAGAAGGTTTGAGAGGAAATTAAATTGAATAAAAAGAGTTGGTGTAAGGAGTGTTTAGAAAATGGTTCTATGAGTGATCATATGTTTTTATTCTTACAAGTTTAGATTGCTTTAGAAGAGAAATTTTTTATTATTCTACACTCTAGGAAATTCAGGTATGTTTGGTCATGAAAATATAATATTGTTAGAAGGTGGTTTAGAAGTCAGCTAGATAAACATTATTCTTTAGGAAGACTAAGAAAAAAAATATTCAAAGTTTGGGAAGATTAAGAAAAAATAATATTAGAAGCTTAAAAGGGTTGAGATTATTTTCTCGTGTAATATTGATTGAATGCCACAAAGAAAGTATAATATTATTAAGAAGACATATGCAATATCAAGGAAATTAATGATATATTGGATATTTAAAAAAGTTTTAAAGGAGGGAATTGTTATGATTTATGTACATAAACAATAAAATTATATAAATAGAAGATTTTTTTAATGTTTAATTTGAAAGTACATGAATATTAAGGGCCAAATCAAAACTATTAACATTGTCTTTGTATCTCTACTTGTTAACAATCTAAGACAAAACTATTAACATTTTTATTTACAAGTTTACTTGTCAAATATTAAGCATAAAACAAACATTAACAAGTCATATTAAATTTTAATCATTATTATATTTTGAGCAACATGATTGTGTGCTCTCCCTTCACACCGATAGGGCGACCTTGGGGATAAAAAATAATTGACGTTACTTTTTTATGTGCTAAAAGCATATTTTTCATTGTTCCTTTTTTTGTGTGTTTCCCCTGGGGCCATATTGTGTATGTTTTCCCCTCGCACCCCTAAGGAAATCTTAGGAACAAAAAAAACTAATGTCTCCCATTTTATTTTTATATGAACAATGTGATATGGAATTGATCCCCATATACTTGACATAGTCTTTAGGTATCTTGTAATGTGGATTTCATAACCACAAACTAATCCACACTTTATGTTTTGACAGAGAATAAATATAAATGATAACTATTGGAAAGCTAAGAGAGATTCCCCATATAGGGTTTTATTAAATGAGGAGGTCATACCTCAATACTCAAGTATCAGATAACATCCTTGAACAGACTTGGGTGGAATGTACCACTAGGTATTTAGGGGACACACCTAGAGAGCCTTGTAAAGCCTAGATTAAGACCTCTTAGTGATAAACAACTATTAGTGTAAGGCAAACATCATCTCTAAAGATTACTCACCATATACATAAGTAGAATGAGGGTTGGGAGACCAACCTCGTCACCACTTTATGTAAGTAGATCAATGGGCTATTCATTGAGTTTCACACCCTTATCATTTACATAGGCTTGTTGCTTGTTTGATATTGTTTGTGCATTGTTGAGGCCCCTACCATTTTTAAAATTAACACACTAAACCAAACAACATCCATAATATAAAATCAACCCACACATCAACATCCTTAGTCAACATCCTACACCAACCTATCAAACATCAACATCCATTAATTCAAACACACCTTGGTGTCCCTTAATCCAAACATATATCGAACAACATTCCTTATGGTAAGTGCATGGAGTTGGGGGATAATTTTGTGAACATTTTTGATAACATGATCATGTTATTAAATAACGTGAATGCGTTATTTAATTAATATGGCCACATTATTTAATTAACGTGATCTTATTATTTAAATTATGGATCAGTAATTATCAGACCATAACACGATCGCATTATTTAAATTATGGCTCGGTAATTACATAGCCATAACACAATCATGTTATTTTAAATAATAACATGATCATGTTATTATTGTTTTCAATAATGCGATCATGTTAATAACATGATTGCATTACCTATGTAACCAAAAAAAAAAAACCAAAACCAAAACCCGAATGCAAAATTACTCATTTTATATTCGACCTTCCTTTGTTAACCTTGCATTCTACGATTGTATTTTGGGTGAAATAGATAAAACCTTGCCATAATTCCTTCCAAGAAGTCGCTAATCAATGATGTCACCACGTATAAGAGGTAAGTGCTAAAAATATACACTTGTTAACCCTAAATTTTAGTAATTTTTAGTTATTTTAATTTTTTAACCCTAATTTTAATAATTTTTATTTGTAATTTATTTATTTTGAATAGCCTATCCTGCTAACCCTCCTATTTTTCTGCCTAACCCTCCACACAACCCTCTTATTTCTCCACCTAACCCTCCATAGAACCCTCTTGTTCCTCCTCCTATCCTTCCACCTTACTGTCCTACAGTTCCATAAAATTGACAATATTGAGGGATACAAAATTGAAATTGAAAAATTAATTAAGAGAGTGAGGGATCCCACTTCCACCAACACCCACCACTCCCATCTAGCCAATTCCCTAGAGACATTATTATGTCAAATTGACTCTATAATGAGTCAAATTGACAGATAGGCTTCATATCAAGATAGTTGTAGGGCTTATTATGCTGAAAATTTGTCAACACTTGAGGTCAATAATAATGAAATATCAAAAGCCTCCATTTGTGCCTTATCATTGACCCTACCACCAATGCACCATTTTTTGAGAACTACTAAACGTTTTCTAATCCATTGCTACCAACATAGTTTAATCACAACCAAATTTTGAGACCGATGGTGGATGGTGTTTGATTATCCATTGTGTAACAACCATGAGGTCCTGTTATATTTTTTAAAGAAACTCTACTGTAATTTTTTCCTTAATGAGATTCTAAACTATTTTAATTATAGTGAGTTTCAAGGCCAAGGAAAAGGCTCTATATAGGATTGACCAAGTGCAAGTCGTGTGCCTAATTGGCCTACAAGGATCCATATCTAAAAGTCACTTGAGCTTGATATCCCCTTTGTAGTGTAGTAGGTCATGTATATAGGCACTTTTCGTGCTCTTAATTCACTCACTGATACATCATTCAACATATGAGTAAGCTCTCATAGACTGATGCTAGAGATATGCCACATAGTGTGCATACCTAACCCCACCCTTACAATTCTTATGGATCTATGTGCAATGGAACTTATGATGATGATGGTTCATAGGGATTAGATAATATTCTTATTGAGTGATGGGTTTTTGGCATGCACATTTGGTGTGCAGACATCAGTTACTACATAGATGCAAGTATATTTTATAAAAATGTCATGTTAAATTTAAGCTATATTTGAAAATTTAATTTAGTTAAAAATTGATTTACATAGAAATTGAATACTATATATGTCATATTTAATGTCCCAGGAGGTGAGAGTGCCTTCATTGTCATAGTTGACATTTGTAGCATTTGATTTTATGCAACCATTATTTACATTTTTGGATCCAGTTGTTGGCCCATCGACTACTGCATATGTCTCTGTTAGGATGACACATTTTATTTATACAAATGTAAAATTTTAGGATAATCTTATGCTCTATATACATTTAGTCTATGTATATTTGCCTTCTAAGTTTAAGTTAAATTTATCTATCAAGGATCTTGATGCATAGGTTATAATAAGCTCCCATGATATGGATGGAAACACACACTTACCTCTACCAAATGCCCAGCTTTGATCTTTTCTTGTCCTTCTTTGTCTTTTGTCTTCAACCTTTTTATCTCTTTGATCACTTTGCATTTACTAGGTCTTTCTTGTTCACTCTTACCTACTCAATGGCTCTTAAGCCTCCTTGTATTCAATTAATCCTCCTTCTCATATTTTAGATGCCTATTTGAACATATAAGCTTGCCACTGACTTGTTTGAGCATCAAAAATAGATTGAGCAAGACCACAAGCTTGCAGTAAGTGCATATTTAAATGAATTTTTATTGTAATTTAAAATTAATTTCTTAGCAGTTGGTTGAATGTATTTTATGTTAATTTTATAATAATACTTGTATTTGAATAGGTTCAACTACAAGTGAGCTATGAATTTAGGACCCAATGTCAAACTTTGGAGCAATCTAAGGAATTAAATGTGTCTCCATCTACTAGAAGGGCATCCCAGGGAGAGTCTTCTTCAAGGAAGGTAAAGATAGGGAGGCTATTTGATAAATAGGATGTCTTATATGAGATGTGATTTTTTGTATGCCTATATGGCAATTTATTCATTTTTGGCATTGTATATGCGTATATGGCATTCACCCAACATTTGATACTATGCCAGTAGATGTAATTTTTTGTATGTCTATCATGGCAATCAATGTATTATTGACATTGTACGCATGTGCCTATATTATATACCTATCATAAATCTATCTAATTTATATTCAGTTTTAATTTAAAATGTTATTGTATAGTGATATTTTGATTTTCCAAACTATTATCTATTGGATCTTGTATTTAATGTTTTACACAAATGAGGATTTAAAAATTGTTTTTCTCAATGCTATAAATCTTGGATCTCCAATATTTTTTTAAATTAAAGTTTTTATTTGATTGTGTGTAGTTTAAATGATAAATGACACTCTTATCAATTTTACATTTGTCATCACCCATTTACAACTTTTCAATTTGATCATTAACAAATATTTGATTACACTTGAAAACCATAACCAATATTGTTCAAACTTATATAATGCAAAGACATAAAAGCATTCATAAATCTCTACAAATTTCTCACTCGAATAATTATACCTATGAGTTATCTAATCTTTCAGCTTCACCTGGATCTAATGCCTTTTTGACTATCTTTTCTTGAAACTAGTCGTACTAATTGTATGCCTTCTATGATTCTTGTTACTTATATTTTCCCTCACCTATTGATTAATCTCTATCAATACCTATTCTACACTCAACTCCTTTTGGTGACCATTTACATGGTCTACTTCTTTGTCTTTGTATTTGTATATTTGATAAACTTACAAGATGTAATTCTTCCTAACCTTGATTATAATGTCTTTAGTATGATAAAAGGCAACCTTACTGACTTGAAATAAAATATTCACTCATGAGACAATGATCCATCTTTGGCCAAACCCCTTTATAATCCCCTAATACCACCTAATACATAATTTTCTATTCTATGTCTAATAAGGATATGAAAGTCATTTTCATATGCTCTAAGATCATGAATAATTCCAACTTCCCTTATCCACTCTTTTTCTCAACTCGATTCAAAATCTACTTTCAAACAATTTTCTTTTAAACTAGTCAACCACTCATTAGATCTTCTCATAACTAGTCACCAATCTCTCCAATTTACTCTCCTTATTTTGAACAATATTATTTAATACACTTTGGATAGGTCTTATGAAAACTAAAGGATTTATTTAGGTGTCAAAACTTACAATAAATCAACCAACTATAGGTCTTTAAGAGATTGAACTCTTATTCTCAAATTTTATCTTTTTAAGTTTCTAGGTCTCTAGATATAGTTGTTGCTACAATAGGTCAATTTATCAAAATAGATTTTTTAGCTCTTAAAAATTATATTTATAGTGTTAATTTTTAAATCATAACATGTTTTACCCCTTACTCAATTTTATATAACTCAAATCAACCAAAAACTCATCTTACCTTATGTACAACTTTCTAAAAAATGGTCTTCTACAAATGTACATAAAAATAGTCCTTTGTACCTACAATTACAAACCTCTTATCAACCCAATGATACTTGGAATAATTTATAATATAAATTATCTAGATTATCACAAATTTTTAGACCTTATTTTTATTTGTTTGAGTCTTAGAGGTGTTTTACTCATGAAACCCTTACTTCAGATTTACTCAAATTTTTTACAAGCTGAGAGCTTAGCAAAACTATTGTTCGGATACTTCCTGACCAAAAAATGACATTTAAAACACATATAGTGGGGGTGTATAATTTATAGTACTAATTTATTGGCATCCCATCAGGGTTAATTGAAAAACCACCACCCATTCCAGCCTCAAGAATGCCCTTCCTAATACAAGAAAAATACAATTTTTTATCCTAAGTTTAAACATGCGTAAAATGAAACATATAAGTCATTTATGTGAACCATTAGATCCCAACCCTACCTATTTAATATCTATAATCATAACCTAGATAACTTAGTTTAACCTTTGAGAGCAATCCATTGGACAAGTTGCACAGATGGGCCCAAAAATTCAATTTTTTGGCATTGAACAAGCGACTTCTTAAGCTCCAATTGCCATTTATGCCTCTAGGACCTCCACTTGAGAATATATAAATTCAATCATGTCCAAATAAGAAAATTACATGTTATCACACCACCAAAATTTTCAAATCCATCTAGAAGTGCATTTTTACTACTGTTTCAAAACATGGAAACACTGACAACAAATGTTGTCAAAGTTCAAGTTATGGTTGTAGAAATGTAGTTTAAATGGTTCATGACTGAAAACTGAAACTTAGAACATGTTTTGGTGGTAGATAACATTTAGGACTAGGATCTTAGCCTCCCATCAGACCTAAACGACAACTTCACCACCCATTATGGCCTCAAGGATGCCTTTCACAATACAAGAAAAATGCAAAATTTTAGCCTAAGTTCAAACACACATAAAATGAAACTTATAAGTCATTTTAATGAACCATTAGATCCATCCCCAACCTATTTAATCCTTATAATATCACCTTTTATCACTCAAGTATAACCTTTGATATCAATCTATTGGATAATTTGCAGTGGTGGGTCCAAAAATGCAACTTTTTGGCATTAAACAAGCAATGTTTTGAGCTCCAACTACCATTTCTTCCTCTGAGACCTCCACCTGAGAATATACCATTTTTATCACATCCATATTAAAAAATTACATATTATCACACTGCCAGAATGTTCAAATCCACCTAAAAGTGAATTTTTACTACCATTATGGAGTGCAGAAACACTTACAACAAATGTTGTCAATGTTTAAGTTGTGGTTGTATAACTATGATTTTGATGCTTCTTGACTAAAAATTGACATTTAAAACACATTAAATGGGGAGGATAACATCTATTATCAAGTTCTTGGCTTCCCATCAGGCCCGATTGACAAACCTACCACCCATTTTGCCCTCAAGAATACCCTTCCCAATACAAGAATAATGCAATTTTTAAGCCTAAGTTCAAACATACATAAAATGAAACTTGTGAGTCATTTTAATGAACTATAAAATCCATAACCTACATATTTAAGCCCTCTAATCTCACCCCAAATCACTTAGGTGTAACCTTTGAGAGCAATGTGTTGGACAAGTTGCAGTGAGGGCTCCAAAAATGCAACTTTTTAGCATCGAACAAGCAACTTCTTGAGCTCCATCTACCATTTTTGCCTATGAGACCTACATATAATAATATATCACTTAGATCACATACATATATTCAAATTACATGTTATCACACCACCATAATGTTTAAATCCACTCAAAAGTGCGTTTTCACTATCATTCTGGAGTGCAAAAACATTGACAACAAATGTTGTCAAAATTTAAGTTATGGTTGTAGAACTATGGTTTTGATGCTTCTTGAGTGAAACCTGACACTTAAAACACAATATTAGGGTGTGGATAACATCTATTAATATGTTCTTATCCTCCCATTAGGCTTAATCAACAAACCCACCACCCATTTTGACCTCAAGAATGCCCTTCCCAATACAAGAATAATGCAAATTTTTAGCCAAAGTTTAAACATGTGTAAAAATAAAATTTTAAGTCATTTATATGAATTTTTAGATACATAACCTACCTATTTAATCCCTCTAATGACACCCTAAATAAATTATATGGAACCTTTGAGAGCAATCTATTGGACAAGTTACAGTGAGAGGTCTAAAAATGCAAGTTTTTGGCATTGAATAAACAACTTCTTGAGCTCCAACTGCTATTTTTGCCTCCAGGACCTCCACCTAAGAATATATCACTTTGATAACATCCATATAGGAAAATTACATGTTATCACACTACCACAACATTCAAATCCACCTAAAAGTGCATTTTCACTATCATTTCAAAGTGTAGAAACATTGACAACAAATGTTATCAAAGTTTAAGTTATGGTTGCATAAATGGTTTTGATGCATCCTGATTGAAAATTGACACTTAAAATACATTCAATGGGGTTGATATCATCTAGGATCAGCTTCTTATCCTCCTATTAGGCTCAATTGATAAGCCCACCACCCATTTTGACCTCAAGAACGTCCTTCCTAATATTAAAAAATGCAATGTTTTAGCTTAAGTTCAAAAATGCATAAAACAAAACCTGTAATTCATTTATATGAACCATAAAATCCTTCCCATACCTATTTAATCCTTATAATTTCACTTTAAATCACTCAAGTTGTAGTGAGGGGGCCAAAAATGTAACTTTTTGGAATTGAACAAGCAACTTCTTGAGATCCAACTACCATTTATGCCTCTGGGACGTTTACTTGAGAATATATCAATTAGATCATATTTAGATGGTAAAATTACATGTTATCACATCACCACAATGTTCAAATCCACCCAAAAGTGCATTTTCACTATCATTTTGTAGCACAGAAACACTAATAACAAATGTTGTCAAAGTTTAAGGTATGGTTGCAGAATTGTTGTTTCGATGTTTCTTGAATAAAAAATGACACTGTCAACATGTCTGGGGGGGAGGATAACATATAATACTAGGTTTTTGGCCTCCCATCAGGCCCAGATGACAAACCAACTACCCATTTCATCCTCAAGACTGCCCTTCCCAATATAAGAAAAATGTAATTTTTTAACTTAAGTTAAAACACACATAAAATTAAACTTATAAGTCATTTCCATGAGCCGTTAGATCCTTCCCCTGCCTCTTTAATCCCTCTAATCACACCCTATATCACTCAATTGGAACCTTCGAGTGTTGGAAATATTGTCATTGATTTCAAAGGTCTAACAATATTGGTAACAAATACCCCATAGCATTTAATGTCTAAAGGTGTTTTTAATGTTCATATCTTGGCTAAAGTGTGTTAATATTAATTAAATATTAACAAATATATTTTTCATTTCATAGAGTCAAAATAGGGCCCATGAGGAAGTCAAAGAGTCACCAATAAAGACAAAAGAGGGAAAGGATGCATTTTCCCATGAAGGGTCACCTTGAGGAATTCAAATAGTCATAAGATAAAGACAAAAGAGAGAAAGGATTATTTTTCCATGAAGGGTCACCATGTGAATTTTCATATGAAATAATTTGAAGGGTCATGCTATAAACACCTAAATCTGGCCACTGATAACCTCCAATCAGGATTTTGGCCAATTTCCACTCAAAATGCATAATTTAGCCTAGAAACACTAAAACACGCTAAATGATTTAAAACTAACATATTCAAGTGTTGATTTTGGCCAGGGTATCCCTAAATGGGGCAATACAATTTATGGTCTAGCTAACTTTGATCGGTCCATTTTGAGTCAAAATGCCAAATTTACACCTGAGTGCTCTGGATTGCTCTTTCCTATTAAATTTTTTGCCAACCCATTAATGATTTTCTCAACCAACCCTCATTAATATTTATGGCTCATTGATCCCAAAAATTTAAATTGTGTGCGGATAGTAGAGTCTATAAAGTGTTTAAAGTCTATAAATTTTGAAATGTCTAGAAGGTTTGAGAGGAAATAAAATTGAATAAAAAGAGCTGGTGTAAGGAGTGTTAGGTTGTGGAGCTAAAAGCTTCAACCCTTTGCAAACTGAAGGAACAATGGTTGCTGAGATCCAGGAGCACCGACGTCGGTAGAGACCAGTGCAGAAGGCCACCGGCGACGGCAGGAAGTCGGCAGAACCAAACAAGCAGGGACCGACGTCGGTCTCCTGTGTGTTCCAAAACTGCTCGTTTCACGGACAGTTAGTTAAGTGAACAAAGAGTTTGCATGTTGAGACCAGTTAGAGTCTTGGGCTGCGAGGATAATTGTCTAAATTAAGAGTCTAAGTTATTGTTTAAGTCAGGGATCTATTTATAGACCCATTGGCATGTATTGTAATGTATGAGATAGAAAGGAAGAGTTCCTTCTAGTTGTAAGATCAGTGAGTTGCAGGTTGTTGCAAGCTCATAGGAGATCTACATGTAAGTTTGGTCTTTGAATTGCAGGTTGCAGGTTCATGAGAGATCAGCTTGAAGTGCTATAAAGTGCTTGGTGTATTGGCAGAGTTATTGACTGGTTGGTGAGGTGAACACCAATTCTGTGTGTGAAGGTTGTTGGGACCATTTTTTGTGTAGGAGAGTGTGTGTGAGAAGAATTACTGTACACTTGAGGTGTGGCGAACCTCTGTAAGGTGAAAGAGTGTGGCGGCTCTTTGATTGTATTCTTTTCTGTATAGTGTTAATACAAGATAGTGTATTGTCTCTCATATTCTGTGCTATTGGTGAATTCTAGTTACTTGTGTTTCTGGTTATTTCCGCATATTCAATTGCTTATACTTGGTAATCATACTGTGCTCTTTCTGAGGAGCAAGATCCTAACAGGTGGAATTAGAATAGGTGTGTTTGTTCTTGGATTTCCTCCACCCCCTAACAAGTGGTATCAGAGCTTTTGGTTGGGATACTAACAGATTGGTTTAGATCTGGGTAGTGTGTTTTGATTACAGGATACTCACAGGGTTTCTGTTTGAGTGGGAGTTGAGCAATGGCAGAAAACAGTCAGCTACGAATGGAAAAGTTTAATGGCAAGAACTACCAATTATGGAGGATGCAGATTGAGGACTATCTGTATCAGAACGATTTGTACTTACCGTTGGGTGGGGTTGCTAGCAAACCCTCAGATATGAAAGATGAAGAATGGGAGGTTCTTGATCGGAAGGCTCTGGGATCTATTAGATTGAGTCTTGAATCATCTGTGATTTCCAGCTTATCACAGTGTAAGACAACGGTGGAGTTGATGAAATCTTTGGCAAATTTGTATGAAAAACCCTCGGCTTCTAATAAGGTATTTCTTATGAAGCGTTTATTTAATTTGCAAATGTTGGAAGGTGGATCTGTTCATAGCCATCTTAGTGATTTCCATGGTTTGGTAAACCAGTTAAGTTCCGTCAATATTGTATTTGATGATGAAATTAGAGCTCTCTTAATCTTGTGTTCATTACCTGAAAGTTGGGAAGGTTTGGTAATGGCAGTTTCTAATACTGTGTCTCCTTCAAAAGTCTTAAAAGTGGATGATGTTGTGAGTGTGATCTTGAATGAAGAGATATGCAAGAAAAACACAGGTGAATCATCTGGAGATGCTTTGAGTGTTGAACGAAGAGGAAGGCCAAGAAAGAAGATAGAGCATGGGAGATCAAGGTCGAAGATGGGCAGGAGATCCAAGTCCAGGTATGGCAGAATAACCTGTTGGAAATGTGGAAAGCAAGGGCACTTAAAGAGAGATTGCAGATCGGCTAAAGATCTGCATGAAGGACATGGAGAAGAAGCAGATGTTGTGGATTACGTTGCACAGGATGCTCTGGTATGTTCTTTGGATAAAGTAGAATCTTGGGTATTAGATTCTGGTGCCTCTTTTCATGCATCCCCACATAGGGAATTTTTTCATGAGTATGTCCAGGGAGACTTTGGAGAAATTTGTGTAGGGGATGGTAATCCTTGTCAGATTGTTGGCAAAGGCAAAGTGAAGCTGAAATTGCAGACAGGTGACACATGGGTGTTAAAGGAGGTCATGCATGTCCCAGTTCTGAAGCGGAATTTGATTTCTGTTAGAAGTTTGGGTGAAGAGGGTTGCATAGTAACTCTCACAGCGGACTCTTGGAAGGTTACCAAGGGTACACTTGTTGTAGCTAGAGGTAAGAAAGTAGGTACGCTTTATCTATCTACTTGTTTTACTGATTCTCTTTCTGGGTTATCTACTTCAGCTGTAGATTCAGAGATGTGGCTTAATAGGCTTGGTCACATAGATAAGAAGGAGATGCTGGTTCTTGAGTCAAAGAGTATGCTTTCAAATTTGGAAGGCATGGATCGTGGTTTCTGTATGCAGAAGAAGAAGGTGAGGTTTCTTGAGGAATCCGATGTTAGTGACAAGAACAGGAAAGCCTTGGTTTTCAAGGAGAAAGTGACGGACAGAGTTCAACACAAGATGCAGAGGAATTCTGAGCAGAGCAAGGGTGATTTGGACAAGGGTTTGATCCAAAAGGAGCTCGCGGGAAAAAGTCAGGTCTCACAAGAAAAACACAGAGACCGATGTCGGCAGGAAAATCGGCGTCGGTGTCCAGACAGGGACCGACGTCGGCTATGTGCAGCCCGACGTCGGTGACTCAGGGCAGATAAGGACCGGCGTCGGCCAGGGGAAACCGACGTCGGCAGGGAGGCAGTCGCAGGGAACCGACATCGGTCGGCTGTAGACTGAGATGTGATCGGCATCGGTTACTGAGACGAATTTTGGGTGGACAGCTAGTTGTCATGGAGTCTCAAGCGCCCATAAGGAGGACTGAAGGTGTAAGTAAGTTCTTAAATTCGTCATTTCCCTTCTTTACACTACTTGTTGCTCACTTATGGTATAGAACCAGGAAGTTGTTGAAGAAGAAAAATAGGTAGATCCAGGAAACAATGGGAGCTTGGCATGGATGAGGATGTGATTCCTTGGAGGAAACCAAACAGGTGTTTTGGGTAGAGTTGCCAACTGGAAGTAAGCACTGAGAGACGAATGGATGTTCAGGATGAAGAAGAGCGGAAATGGATACGTGAGATGGAGGATCAGGGTATATGATCTTGTATTAGCTGCAGGGCAATGGAGGTTTGATCATTGTGTTTCTCTTTACCAAGTTGGATAATATTAGCTACATTATCCTATTTTCTGTATGATGTGCTTGTTGCAGGGTTACAATACAGGTATTGCTGAACTAAAGGTAAAGCTAGTTCAGGTGAGTGTTGGAGAATCTAGGAGCAGCAAGATTCTTTGGCATGAGTGTGTTCTAGAGACATGGAGGTCTTGTTGACTTTGTTTCAGGATGATTGTGTGAGACCGGTTAGCACGCCGATGGTTAGACAGTTCACAGAACATGCGTCTTGATTCACATAATGAGGTTGAGTGCATGGTATTACTAAACCTGAGTTTTCCCAAGCAGTTTGTCACAAGTTTGGAGTCAATCCGAGAAAGTAATACTGAAGGGCAGTTCATGGGATAGAAGGTTGCTATGCAGGGTCAAGTTCTTTTTCTACATGGTTGTAGATGCGGATGTGGCAGGTAATTTGGATGACAGATTTTTCACCATGGATTTTGTGGTGGTTGGTATTCAAGAGTGATCTTGAGGAGGGATACAAAGCCAAGGGAACAAACTAGACGGTGTACAGGTACAGATACAGGTTGCAGCTATTTATCTCCAAGTGGGAGATTGTTAGGTTGTGGAGCTAAAAGCTTCAACCCTTTGCAAACTGAAGGAACAATGGTTGCTGAGATCCAGGAGCAGGCGTCGACAGCAGGAACGTCGGCAGATGCAAAGGCCACCGGTGACGGCAGGAAGTCGGCCGACGTCGGCAGAACCAGAAAGCAGGGACCGACGTGGTCTCCTGTGTGTTCCAGAACTGCTCGTTTCACGGAAAGTTAGTTAAGTGAACAAAGAGTTTGCATGTTGAGACCAGTTAGAGTCTTGGGCTGCGAGGATAATTGTCTAAAAAGAGTCTAAGTTATTATTTAAGTCAGGGATCTAAATGTATTGTAATGTATGAGATAGAAAGGAAGAGTTCCTTCTAGTTGTAAGATCAGTGAGTTGCAGGTTGTTGCAAGCTCATAGGAGATCTACATGTAAGTTTGGTCTTTGAATTGCAGGTTGCAGGTTCATGAGAGATCAGCTTGAAGTGCTATAGAGTGCTTGGTGTACCGGCAGGGTTATTACTGACTGGTTGGTGAGGTGAACACCAATTCTGTGTGTGAGTTGGTTGTTGGGACCGTTTTTTGTGTAGGAGAGTGTGTGTGAGAAGAATTAATGTACACTTGAGGTGTGGCGAACCTCTGTAAGGTGAAAGAGTGTGGCGGCTCTTTGATTGTATTCTTTTCTGTATTGTTAATACAAGATAGTGTATTGTCTCTCATATTCTGTGCTATTGTGAATTCTAGTTACTTGTGTTTTTGGTTATTTCCACATATTCAATTGCTTATACTTGGTCTATACTGTGCTCTTTCTGAGGAGCAAGATACAGGTGGAATTAGAACAGGTGTGTTTGTTCTTGGATTTCCTCCACCCCCTAACAAGGAGTGTTTAGAAAGTGGTTCCATGAGTGACCATATGTTCTTATTCTTACAACTTTAGATTGACTTAGAAGTGAAATTTTTTATTGTTCTACACTCTAGGAAACTCAGGAATGTTTGGTCATGAAAATATAATATTGTCTTGAGGTGGTTTAGAAGTCATTTATATAAACATTATTCTCTAGGAAGACTAAGAAAACAAAATATTTAAAGCTTGGGAAGACTAAGAAAAAAAATATTAGACACTTAAAAGGGTTGAGATTATTTTCTCATGTAATATTGATTGAATGCCACAAAGAAAGTATAATATTACTAAGAAGACATATGCAATATCGAGGAAATTAAAGATATATTGGATATTTAAAAAAGTTTTAAAGGAGGGAATTGTTATGATTTATGTACATTAACAATAAAATTATATAAATAGAAGAATTTTTTAAAGTTTAATTTGAAATTACATGAATATCGAGGGTCAAATCAAAACTATTAATGTTGTCTTTGTATCTCTACTTGTTAACAATCTAAGACAAAACTATTAACATTTTTATTTACAAGTTTACTTGTCAAAGATTAAGCATCAAACAAACATTAATAGGTCATATTAATTTTAATCATAATTATATTTTGAGCAACATGATTGGGTGTTCTCCCTTCACACCTATAGGGCAACCTCGGGGATAAAAAACAATTGACATTTCTTTTTATGTGCTAAAATCATATTTTTCGTTGTTTTTTTTTTGTGTGTTTCACTTGGGGCCATATTGTGTATGTTTTTCCCTTGCACCCCTAAGGCAATCTTAGGAATTAAAAAAACCAATGTCTCCCATTTTATTTTTATATGAACAATGTGATATAGAATTGATCCCTATACACTTGACATAGTCTTTAGGTATCTTGTAATGTGGATTTCATAACCACAAACTAATCCACACTTGATGTTTTGACAGAGAATAAATATAAATGATAACTATTGTAAAGCTAAGAGAGATTCCCCATATAGGGTTATATCAAATGAGGAGGTCATACCTCAATACTCAAGTATCAGATAACATCCTTCAATAGACTTGGGTGGCATGTACCACTAGGTATTTAGGGGACACACCTATAGAGCCTTGTAAAGCCTAGATTAGGACCTCTCAGCCATAAACAACTCTTAGTGCTAAGTAAACAACATCTCTAAAGATTACTCACCATATACAGATGTAGAATGAGGGTTGGGAGACCAACCTAGTCACCACTTTATGTAAGTAGATCACTGTGCGATTCGTTGAGTTGCAAACCCTTATCATTTACATAGGCTTGTTTCTTGTTTGATCTTGTTTGTGTGTTGTTTAGTCCCCTACTATTTTTAAAATTAACACACTAAACCAAACAACATCCATAATATAAAATCAAACCACACATCAACATCCTACACCAACCTATCAAACATCAACATCCATTAATTCAAACACACCTTGGTGTCCCTTAATCCAAACATATATTGACCAACATTGCTTATGGGTAAATGCATGCAAATTGGGGGATAATTCTATGGATATTTTTGATAACATGATCACATTATTAAATAATGTGAAAGCATTATTTAATTAATATGATCACATTATTTAATTAACATGATCATGTTTATAATTAACGTGATCTTGTTATTTAAATTATGGATTGGTAATTATCGAACCATAACATGATCCCATTATTTAAATTATGGCTCAATAATTATAGAGCCATAACACGATTATGTTATTTTAAATAATAACATGATCATGTTATTATTGTTTTCAATAATATGATCATGTTAATAACATGATTACATTAGCTATGTAACCAAAAAAAAAAACTGAATAAAAAATTACTCATTTTATATTTGACCTTCCTTTGCTAACCTCACATTCTAAGATCACATTTTAGGTGAGACAGATAAAACCTTGCCATAATTCATCCCAAGAAGCCGCTAATCGATGATGTCACCATGTAGAAGAGGTAAGTACTAAAAATATACACTTGTTAACCCTAAATTTTAGTAATTTTTAGTAATTTACAATTTTTAACCCTAATTTTTAGTAATTTTAATAATTTTTATTTCTAATTTATTTATTTTGAATAGCTTGTCCCACTAACCCTCCTATTTTTCTACCTAATCCTCCACACAACCCTCTTGTTTCTCTACCTAATGCTCCATAGAACCCTCTTGTTCCTCCTCCTATCCTTCCACTTAAACCTCCTACAGTTCTATAAAATTGACAACATTGTGTGATACAAAATTGAAATTGAAAAACTAATTAGGAGAGTGAGGGATCCCACTTCCACCAACACCCATTGCACCCATATAGCCAATTCCCTGGAGACATTATTATGTCAAATTGACTCTATAATGAATCAAATTGACAGATGGGCTTCATATCAAGATAGTTTCAGGGCTTATTATGTTGACAAATTGTCAACACTTGAGGTCAAGAACAATGAAATATCAAAAGCCTCCATTTGTGCCTTATAATTAACCCTACCACCAATGCACCATTTTCTGATAACTACTAAACATTTTCTAATATATTGATACCAACATAATTTAATCACAGCCAATTTTTGAGACTGGTGGTGGATGGTGTTTGATTATCCATCATGTAACAACCATGAGGTCGCATTATATTTTTTGAATAAACTCTATTATAATTTTGTCCTCAATGACATTGTAAACAATTTTTATTATAGTGAGTTTCAGGGCCGAAGAAATGGCTCTATATAGGATTGATCGAGTGCAGGTCATGTGCCTAATTGGCCTACAAGGATCCATATCCAAAAGTCACTTGAGTTTGATATCCCCTCTATAGTGTAGTAGGTCATGTATATTGACACTCTACATGCTCTTAATTCACTTACTGAAACACTCATTCAACATATGAGTAGGCTCTCATAGACTGATGTTAGAGATATGCCACATAGTGTGCATACCTGACCCCACCCTTACAATTGTTATGGATCTATGTGCAATGGACCTTCTGATGATGATGGCACTAATGGTTCAGAGGTCTTAGATAATATTATTATGAGTGATGGGTTTTTGGCATTTACATTTGGTGTGCAGACTTCAGCTACTACATATATGTAGGAATATTTTATAAAAATGTCATGTTAAATTTAAGTAATATTTGAAAATTTAATTTAGATAAAAATTGATTTATATAGAAATTGAATAATATATATGTCATTTTTTATGTCCCAGGAGGTGACAGTGCCTTCATTGTCACAGTTGACATTTGCAGCATTTGATTTTATGCAACCATTATTTACATTTTTGGATCCAATTGTTGGCCCATTGACTACTGCATATGTCTCTATTAGGATGACACCTTTTATTTATACAAAGTTAAAATTTTAAGTTAATATTATGCTCCATGTACATTTAGTCTATGTATATTTGCCTTCTAAGTTTAAGTTAAATTTATCTATCAAGGATATTGATGCATAAGTTCTAATAAGCTCCCCTGATATGGATGGAAACACACACTTACCTCTACCAAATTCCCATCTCTGATCTTTTCTTATCCTTCTGTGTCTTTTGTCTTCAACCTTTTTATCTCTTTGATCACTTTGCATTTACTAGGTCTTTCTTGTTCACTCTTACCTACTCAATGGATATTAAGCTTCCTTGTATTCACTTAATCCTCCTTCTCTGCTTGAAGTTATTTTATTAATCAACTATCTCTACAATATTTCATTTTAACATCAACCTCCTTACTTTATACTCTATTTTTGTGTTCTCTCTCTTTATCTTTGCTCTGTTCTTTACAATCTTCTTATGTGTTTTCATAGGTCCGCATGCTACTTTAGTTTTGACTTTCCACAATACTCATAACATCATCTACCTACTCAATTACATCTCATTTAATGCATCCTACCATTCCACACAACCATCAAGCTTCAACTCTTCACTTAACTCTTCCTTCTTCTTTGACACCTTCCTTCTACTGGCGCTTTTTTGAGGTAAAACTCCTTGTTCTAAGTAAACTACAAAGCTCCCAACCAAAACAAACCCACATTTATATACCCCTTTACATCACATAGTTCTACAAAAACTTTCATAATTTAATTATCTTTGAAGAACACCTAACTCAACACCCCTCATAATTAATTAGGTCTCCTAGGCCTAATTCAATGCTACTGACTGTGAAATTGTACCATACGCACTCAAATAGACTTTAAACCTTCAAAATCCTCTTCATCATATATAGATATAGATTTCACAAAATTTAATGAATTTTCATTTATTAAATCACTTGTTATCTCATTTTCTAGTTTCAAACCCTAACTTGTGTTGTCTTAGTACTACACCTACTAGAGAGGATAATAAATGGGCTAGAATGACCTTTTAACCCTTATCAAATATTCTATTGCTTGAAATGGCTCTAACCCTACCCCACACATCTTCTTAAACTATTACTTTTCCTTTCTCAATGCTAGATCACTCCCAACATGTAGTTTTACAGATTTTATATACCCCTCAAACATGACTATGTCAAAAAATAGGATAGAATAAACCCTTGAGACCCTTTACCATAATTTGAGATAAATTCAAATAATCACACACATGGAAAAACACTATCCCACAACATTCACAATTCCTTACATCCTCAACTCTATTTCTAAGAACTCTATATTGTCTTCTCTTATGACTGTGCAAACTCAGAATTATTAATAATTAAGTTGTATATAGTCTTCCCATGTAATTTGCACTTTCTCAATATTACTAAGAATTTAAATGTGTTTACATTCATTTAATAGATATCCTCTATCCCTTAGTCACCTTTCAATCATTTATAATGACACTTTAAACTATGTTCTCCTCTTTCTAACTATGCGTGAAGATAGAGTATTGAAACTTGGGTTTCACCACTTTGAACCTGTAGACTACTGAATTGAATATTCTCTAACTAGAGATATGAACACCACATTATTTATCATAAACCTATAGTCACTTATTTAAATTTTAATCTTTCCAAAGAAGCTTTACAATTAAGGACAGAGTTTTTGATATGTCTCTTATTCCTTTTTTCTCCCTAACTTTGCCTTTTCAAAGTGTTACTATTATTTCCACCTCCTACTCTTCCACTCACACTTCTTATATGCATTACAATTATATTTTCATTATATGCATGTTTAAATATGTTTCCATATATATCTTGCTTTACATTGATAAAAACTTACCATATATATCTTTGATACTTTATAGAAAAGTAAGTGAGACCTTGTTTACATGAACAGTTGATGGCTCAAGAAGACACTCATCCATCACTACGAGCTGAGATAGACATAGGCATTATTGCTACAATGTCATTTTCATAGGCACTGACAAAGGTATATATTAACTTGTTATTTTGAATTGTAAAAATAGACTTGTTTTACTAATTTTACTACATACTTGGGGAAAATATAACTTTAATAAATATATTATGTACATAGGGTTATCCTATGACATATGATAGTCTCAGTCAGATGATTAGTAGATAAAATTATCATGTTTCTCCTATATTTCAAATACTTGTTTGAACAGATAAGCCTACCACTGACTTGTTTGAGCATCAAAAATAGATTGAGCAAGACCATAAGCTTGAAGTAAGTGCATGTTTAAATGAATTTTTATTATAGTTTAAAATTACTTTCTTAGCAGTTGGTTGAATGTATTTTATGTTAATTTTATAATAATACTTGTATTTGAATAGGTTCAATTGCAAGTACGCTGAGTGTAGGACCCACAGTCAAATTTTGGAGCAATCTAAGGAATTAAAGGGGTATCCATCTACTAGTAGGGCATCCCAGGGAGAGTCTTCTTCAAGGAAGTAAAAGAGAGGGAGGCTATTTGATAAATAGGATGTCTTATATGAGATGTGATTTTTTGTATGCCTATATGGTGATTTATGCATTTTTGGTATTGTATATGCATATATGACATTCACCCAACAATTGATACTATGTTGGTAGATGGAATTTTTTTTATGTCTATCATGGCAATCTATGTATTATTGACATGGTACACATGTGCCTATATTATATACCTATCATGGCAATCTATCTAATTTATATTCAGTTTTAATTTAAAATGTTATTGTATAGTGATATTTTGATCTTCCAAACTATTATCTATTGGATCTTGTATTTAATGTTGTACACAAATGAGGATTTAAAAATTATTATTTTCAATGCTATAAATCTTGGATCTCCCATATTTTTTTAAATTAAATTTTTTATTTGATTGTGTGTAGTGAAAATGACAAATGACACTCTTATCAATTTTACATTTGTCATCACCCATTTACAAATTTTCAATTTGATCATTAATAAAATTTGATTACACTTAAAAATCGTAAACAATATTGTACAAAATTATATAATGTAAAGACAAAATCATTCATAAATCTCTACAAATTTCTCACTCGGGTAACTATACCTATAAGTTTCTTGATCTTTCACCTTCACCTAGATCTAATGCCTTTTTGACTATCTTTTCTTGAAACTAGGAATACTACTTGTATGCCTTCTATGATTCTTGTTCCTTATATTTTCCCTCACCTATTGAGTAATCTCTATCAATACCTATTCTATGCTCAACTCCTTTTGGTGACCATGTACATGGTCTACTTCTTCATCTTTGTAGCTTTATATTTTATAAACTTACAAGATGTAATTCTTCCTAACCTTTATTATAATGTCTTTATTCTAATAAAAGGAAACCTTACTGACATGAAACAAAATATTCACTCATGAGACAATGATCCATTTTTGGCCAAACCCCTTTATCATCCCTAATACCACCTAATGCATAGTTTATTGTTCTATGTTTAATAAGGCTATGAAAGTAATTTTCATATGCTCTAAGATCATGAATAATTCCAACCTCCCTTATCCATTCTTTTTTTCAACTCGATTCAAAATCCACTTTCAAACAATCTTCTTTTAAAATAGTCAATTACTCATTAGATCTTCTCATAACTAGTCACCAATCTCTTCAATTTACTCTCCTTATTTTGAACAATATTATTTAATACACTTTGGATAGGTCTTATGAAAACTCAAGGATTTATTTAGGTGTCAAAAATTACAATAAATCAACCAACTATAGGTCTCTAAGAGATTGAGCTCTCATTCTCAAATTTTATCGTTTTAATTTTCTAGGTCTCTAGACATAGTTGTTGCTCCAATAGGTCAATTTATCAAAATAGAGTTTTTATCTCTTAAAAATTATATTTATAGTATTATTTTATAAATTATAACATGTTTTAACCCTTACTCAATTTTATAAAACTCAAACCAACCAAAAACTCATCTTACCTTATGTACAACTTTCTCAAAAATGGTCTTTTACAAATGTACATAAAAATAGTCCTGTGTACCTGCAATTACAAACCTATTATCAACCTAGTGATACTTGGAATAAGTTATAATATACATTACCTATATTATCACATATTTTTAGACCTTATTGTTTAATTTTTTGAGTTTTAGAAGTGTGTTTTACTCATGAAACACTTTGGATTTACTCAGAATTTTTCCACACTGAGAGCTTAGCAAAACTATTGTTCTGATACTTCCCAACCAAAAAATGACATTTAAAACACATCTGGGTGGGGGTGTATAATTTCTTGGCCTCCCATTAGGCTTGAGCAACAAACCACCACCCATTCTAGCCTTGAGAATGCCCTTCCTAATACAAGAAAAATGCAAAATTTTAGCCTAAGTTCAAACATGCATAAAATGAAACCTATAAGTCATTTATGTGAACCATTAGATCCCTCCCCTACCTATTAAATCGATCTAGTTATAACCTAGATAACTTAGTTTAACCTTTGAGAGCAATCCGTTGGACAAGTTGCAAGATGGGTCCAAAAATTCAACTTTTTGGCATTGAACAAGCAACTTCTTGAGCTCCAATTGCCATTTATGCCTCTAAGACCTCCACTTGAGAATATATCACTTCAATCATGTCCAAATAGGAAAATTACATGTTATCACACCACCACAATGTTCAAATCCATCTATAAGTGTATTTTTACTACTGTTCCAAAACATGGAAACACTGACAACAAATGTTGTCAAAGTTTAAGTTATGGTTGCAGAAATGTAGTTATTTCATCCCAGTTTCTGGAGACAAAAACATATCACATGCTAAATAAAATATACTATAATTCATGTTTAAAGTTTTATATTGCTTTGATTTTATTAGATGATGCAAATATGTTTCCTTTTATTAATCTAAAATACAACGATTTCTTTAGGAAATTATCACATCACCCTATATTAACCAATAGAAATAGAAAAACTAATTTATTTTTTATTTATTAAAATACAAATATTTAAAACTTAATGTTAAAATCAAAAAGTGCTCAGCTTTTATTGGTTGCATGTTTCCCTATACAAATTATTAGATTGAACTGATTATAATAGATCCCTACTATGTGGGGACTAACAAGCACTGAAGGTGAAAAACACTAATATGTAAAGGAAAACCCACTCTATAAACACAAAAAAGGGTGAAAGGTATGTGCATTCATTAAATGCAAATAAAATTTCAATGAATTTAAATTTTTATATTATAATATTGTCAAATTTTTAATTTATAAAACTAACACATGTGAAGGTGACATGTCCAATCTCTTGAATACAAAGGAAGACAAATATTAAATATGTGCATGTATGTGAAGGAAAATGGTTGTATAAATTAAATTCTAATTCTAAAAATCGATGAAAAATAATTTTTTAATTAAAAAATATATTTCTAAATATTATAGTTCATACTTAAATATATTAAAAATGGTACATTCTCATGATCAATACAAAAAATCATTATTTCTAATTTTTTCAAAATAATTCATATGATTAAAAAACTATTTCAACTAGTAAAATAAAAAATAATAATAATAGTTTTTTAAAAATGAAATATTTATGTTTCCAAAAGTTATATTCCAAACCGAACAAGGTACACATGTTGCATTGTGATTGAATAATGCAAAAACTTGTTTATTTTTGTGAGGACTATAGTACGTGACTTCATTAATGTAATAAACAATAGTCTATTGACAATTTTGATATAAATATTAGAGAAAGAATTATCAATAGTATTTTGAATTTAAATACTATTCATGAATATCAGTTGACTTAAAAAATAAAATTATTACTACCTTCTAAATTTTATAGATAGGATATATGCATAAAAAGGTGAACATAAACATTACAATTAAATCAAGTTGTTTACCATAAATCTATTAATAATGTTATAAATATCAATCTACTCAAAATTCTACTAAAAATATTAAATATAAATTTATTGAATATATTTTAAATTTAAATGTTATTTATGAATATTATTGAATGTGTAAAATAAAAACATTTATACCTTTTAAATTGCATACATAATTACAGCTATAGAAAGAGCCCAATGTAGACCTTAGTTAAAATTCAACAAAGTTGTTTTATGATGGTTCAATAGAGGAACATTTTAACGTGGCATCTATGTGGTGTCTTAGAGGGACCCCATTAGTTATAGTTGACTCAACACACATTTAATATATATTTATATTTTGGTGTGTTTAATTGATATGTTAATAACATTTTGAATTAATTTAAAGCAACAATTTTGAAATATATTAAAAATTATTGATCTTATATATGCTAGATATCTAACATCATTAAATATAGTATGTTTGATTAAGCCAGGAATTTCTATTGATATAGCAAGAGGGAATATTCACCTCATGATTTTTTAGATGTTCATTATTTTTGCTAGTAGTTTTCAAGAGTTCGACGTGTAGTAGTTTCAATCATAGTTGGATCCTCTAAATATAGTTAACCACTCATGTTTGCCTTTGGTTTGATAATTGTTCTTAGCTGGATCATATGAATTATGTGGATATTTTGGTAATGAAGACTGAGTCCCTTATTGTACTCTAGATCCAATTTGAGTCCTTTTGATGGGGAAATTTCAATGATCTGATGGAGAAATTTCAATGATCTGATGGAGAAATTTCAATGAAGACATAATGGTTTGAGTCCTTCTGATGGGGAAATTTCAATGATCTGATCTTAGATATCATATATCAACTATGCATCAGCAAGAACATGCACCAAAGATTTAGTAATAGGCTTTGATTCATTTTTACAAGTATTAGATGTCTTATCCTTAATATGCACAACCTCACCAATGTTATTTTCTATTATTTTCTCAAAGTTACTCTACCAACTGCTATCAATAATAATATTTTCCATGTCCATTTAATATATATTTTTTAGTGTTTATATTATATGTTTTTGTTACATTATTTTTGTTTGTTTGCTCATTCATTGTTTGTATTGAAAAGTGTATATAAGTGTGATGCATATTTATATTATTATATGTCTTCTAACAAAAGCCTCCCTTGCATATTGTTTGGCAATCTGAAAAGACCATGTTCTTGTTTTAAAACCTTTGAAGTTATCACTATCTGGAAAACCTATCGAAATATCCACTGACATTGCATACACAACTCGATCTATGTAAATTATTTGTAACAACTCATAATGAATATGAAATGTATTTGTCTCAAAAACATAATATTATATATTTTTTTGGAGAAAAACAATTGCAAAATATTTGTATTTTTTCATCAATATGTGTCCACATTAATAATTCCCTCTGGACAACCCAATTCAATCGCATTTGCTTTTATTTTCATGAGTATCCACTGTATTATTTTTTTAAACCTTTTTTTATCTTTTTTTTCAACGTTTTTTATCATTTTATTGATTTAATGTTTATTATTTTTTTAACTTATTTTTTTCTCACAACGAATAACATAGCAAACTATCATTATAGAATTAAAAACAACCATATAATAAAATACCAAATTCAAAACAACATAAATTTTCTATCAATCTCATTTGCTACAAAAAAAAAAGAAACTGTTCAACAAGATATTTACATTATCATTGTAGAATTAAAAAATGGCCAACGGCCATCATATTTACATAGTTATAAGATACCTACCTAGAGTTTTCTAGAACTTGAAAAAAGCCTTGGATGTCTATAGACCATGAGAATAAAACTAACATGTTTCAAAAAATTAAAATATCAATGCCCCTTTAAATTTAAAAAATAAAAACATCAAAAAACATTTCTCTATTGCTTTGTCTCAAAAAAAACAAAACCAAAAAGAAACAAAAATAAAATATGGTCACATTGATCACAACACACCCACTCCCCAATGTTGTCAGTCTCTCAGATCTCTCAGAGATGTTAGATTCCAGGAGAGCCTAATCGAATGAACAAGCATCACATTATTAGTTGTTATCACAATGAAGCCCCTAGACTTGCCAAAGATATCAAAGCTAGGAAGAGTGTGGCTGAATAAAGAGCTACCACATTGCCATTTATTAGTTTAGTCGATCCCTGAACCTGGTAGAGATGTCAGATCCAAGGAAAACCTATCCAAATGAAGACATCACACATTGCTATATGTCAGCCTAGCCTTTCCCCCACACCTGGTAGTGATGTCATAGTCAAGAAGACCATAGTAGATTCAAAAGGCACAACATCATCACTTTTTAGTGTGGTTAGTCCCCAGAGCTATCATAGATGTCAGGTCCTATAAGAGCTGGTCCAAATGAAAATGTGACATGTTGCCAATTATTAGTGTGGCAAGTCCCTAGACCTATTAAATATGTCAAATCCCAAGAGAACCTCGTCATATGAAAAAGCACTACATTGACTAATACATACATAAACTAGCTTCCATTGAAGGCAAAAAAACATAAATCACTTTTCTCATTCTTTCTTTGTCTATCATTTTCCTTTTTTTAAAATGAAAACCTAATCAACTATTCATAAAGTACTATACAAAGAACATAAACCACACGAAGTGTTGTTTTTTCTCCTTTTTTCTTTAAAAAATTAATAAAATAAGCATTTTTTTAAAATTTTAATCACACACAAAGCATAACTTAAGCACATGAATACCATCTTGACACATTGATTGATGAATGTATCAGATATGAAAACAATAAAATTTTGTTGTATCATATATATGAACATATATTTATATATTTTAAATATATTTATATAACTAGATTGTTACAAAAATAAATAACTTATTATATTTATAAACATATTACATACTATGTTTCATTAACAAAGACATTACAACCAAATTTAATCTTTTCTTCAGTATCAAGTCTCAAACAAAAACTTGCAACTGTTGAATCCATCTTTGCTAGTCTCATAGGCTCAAAACAAACTAGTACAAGGTCTAAGAAAGAGATGAGAACTAGCCAATACTCCCAAAAAAAAAAGCAGGGGAATAACGGTACATTAAAAAATAGATCATAAATAAATATTTCCCAATATAAGAAAATAGCATTCCTCAAGCTCAAAAATATTAGAAAGTGAAACTAATTCCAAACATTGCTTATGAGAACAACAGAAAACCTGACATGAAATTACTTAAAATCTGCCCAATCAACTTGACAACCTACTAAGAAGCCCCAATGAAAATGACACTTGCATTACCTCTGAAACTAGACCAACACCCTGAACTATACATAAAAAGAATGTTGATAATATTGGCAATTAAAAAGTCACAAAACCAACCATAGACAAGCACTTGAAACATTATAGAAAAAGTGCCCTCTTCTAGCTTTGAGCAAACACAGAGAGATTTGACAAGAATAAAACATAGCTAAAAAACCAAACCAATCAAAATTAAATTCTAAAAAATACAAATGTAAGATACTAAAAAAACCAACCATAGACAGGCACTTGAAACATTAAAGCAAAAATGCCCTCTTCTACCTGTGAGCAAACATATAGAGATTTGACAAGAATAAAACATAGATAAAAAACCAAACCAATAAAAATTGAATGCTCAGAAATACAAATGTAAAATACAAATTGAAGGCATGTTTCATTTAGGAATACTTTAAATATTTCATCTAATTGGTTTTAGAGCCATCTAACTTAGTTTTATATGGTTAACGTAATATAATTAGTTTTAAATTCATCTAAATTGGCATGTGGTGCATTCCCTATAATTTTAGTGGAGTTGTTCAATATAAGACATGTTTCCATTGAGATGAAATATGTTTCAAACATGTGTTGGGTAACTGAAACAGTCTGATGTAAGCTATAGGTTACTTTGATGGATGCAAAATGTCACTTAATTTTGCACATGCATCTTCTTGGGCTTCTTTGAGTTTATCCTTTGAAATACATTGTCATTGCATGTCACTATCACTACCCAACTTACCTTCAAATATTTCATTGCTTTCATGTTCTATATGTCCTTGTAAGGCGCTACTACTTTACTATTGCTCAAGCTCACTGTGAAACAATACTTCTCCTCCCTGAACAACTCATTTCAAAACCCTTTGAAGGAAGAGAAAACCTCATTTTCCATTATCACATCCACCAAGAAAATCATATTATTATTTATTAACACTTTGTGCACAAAGATTAGGTGGGGTTAGCGATCATGGGTTTTGAGTTAGGTATAATATCAATTTACACACTTTCAATTTACAAATTCTTGCTTTACCAAAACATAAATTTACATCCCTTTCTATATAACTTCTACCTTTGTGGCAAGTGTATGTTAAGTATAATTTGTGTCATAAGATTCTAATAAGAAATATCTAAAATATGTCATTATTATTTGTACATGCAAAAGTACTATAATAACCAAAAATTTAATTATATTATAATAGTGACATGTTATGGAGGTTTGTATGTGTATCTACCTAGGCTTCTTTAAGTCCATCCTGTAAAATGAACTATCATTATCGTTTACCATCACTGCCTAGTGCACGTTGAAATATATAATCATTTTTATGTTTTGTATGGCCTTTTCCTTTCATAGCAATTCGCCATTTCTCATACTCACTATGAAACAAAGAATATCCTCCTTAGAAAGTTCATGACCATATGGAAGAACACACAATTTCATTTTCCACCATCAGTTCCACAAAATATATGATATGAGGTAAGTGTCCGTAGGTTTCAAGCAAGATACAAGATAAGTGTCCATAAGTTTTAGGTGAAAATTACTTGAACCTTTAAGACAAGTGCTAGGTACTTCACATTTTAAAATAACAAACATGAAATATATTAAAAAGTATTGATTTTAAACACATATGTTAGATATCTAATAGTACTACATATAATATATCACAATATGGTTGATTATTTCACATTTTAAAATAACAAACTTGAAAAATATTAAAAAGTATTGATCTTAAACACATACTTGGATATCTAATAGTACTTGATATAATATATTATATTACAATATGGTTGATTACATGGATATCTAATAATAGTACTCGACATTCCAGAGGGAAATTGACTACTCTGCCCACTTGCTTCCCCATAGATTATAGAAAAAAGAGGGAAACACAAATTCAAACTAAAATTCCTAGCTCGACACAATGCTCATCTATCGATTGGACCCTATTCCCCTCCATTCAATCTTGAGCTTATTGCATCTGTGGAAGATGATGACTATTGCAAGAACTTCCAAGATTTGCCCCCTTCACGGTCTGAGACTATTCCCCCCTTTGGAATCTCAAGGAATCTCTAGGAGTAGTTCAGGGTGATGTCTTTGGTCTACAAAGGGAATTTATATCCTCTGACCTCATCAAATATGCTAGAGGCACTTTAGGAGATGGCCCTGTGTCTAACACTATTTCTCTAGCTCTAGATCCCTATTTCCAACCTACTCCTGTGCCTCCTCTAGATTGTACTATACTCCACATGTACTATATAATGAGGTGCTTCACATTTAATTGGTCAATAAAGTGAGCTCCTTTATGAAGATCGATGAGAATTTGTTGGAAGACAGCGTAATGAGGGTTTGTGTTCTTATTGAAATTTTCAAACCCCTGTCTCACTCAATTTTGCTATCTTATTCCAAAGGCAGATGGACTCAATACCTCAACTTTGAAGGCCTTTCATTTCATTACTTTCAGTGTAATCTATTGGGCCATAAGGTGGTTTCTTGTTCTTCAGTGATTCGTCCATTGCCCTGTTCTATCTCTCTTCAGGGTTGGCATAAGAAGGAGGGCCCTTCTGATCGAGCTTCCGGGGGTGCAACTAGGAAAATCCTACCCGTCCATTACCCTCGGTTTTAGATCCCACTACCCCAACCTCGTTTGCTTCCCCTTTGGTACTTAACTAGTGTCTTTCATTGGGGGGGCCTTTAATGACCCCTACTTCAATTGTTGGTTACCCTCCTTTTCACACTGGAAAGCTCAAATCTGATGTTGGTTCCACTGCTAAGAAGAAAGGTAGACAGTCAAAGGCAAAATACTCAGTGCGAAATAACTCTCAATAGTCGGTAAAAGACCTTCTCTCAAGGTGTGAGAGAAGATAGGGCCAACCCTGTCACTAAGGACCCTACCTTGTTGACTACCACCTGCTAGTTCTCTTTTGTTCTACTTGCTTATTGTATGTAAGTGGGTGAACTATTTATTTCATTTTTTTCCTATCTTTGGTCTTTCAGTTGATGTTTCACTGATGGATTTGTCGTAAGTTATTTCGTTGGCTTTATACTCTATGATCATATGAATTATGTGGATGTTTTGGTAAGGCGTTCCAAAACTTCCAAGAAACACAGACTGTAGAAATACCGATAACCTCTTCCACATTTGCTCATATTTCTATCGGGACTTTCTCCCTTCTTCCTCTTCTACCTCAACCTCTTTGGTTTATCTCCCCTCTCTTGATCCCCCTCTTTTCATGTCTCCCTATGCTGCCCCTGTTCCACCTTCTACTCACCTCCCTTCTTTCTATCTTGGAGTTATTTCGATTAGCTTCTCATGCAAAGCCCCAATCTTGGAGGTTTCAGATTCCTATATTGATGATTCGAAGGATGTTATGGGAAGTAAGGGTATTTTTCTCAAATGTGTGGGCTCACATCTCTTTGTTGAAGACCTATCCCTTTGGGCACAGTCTCATTAGAGGGATATCCCAACTCATTCCTTCTCCCGAATCAGTTTTGGCTTCTTCCTGGTTCCTTTCCATAATCATTTGGATAGTGACCTCATTTGGGCTTTTGTGTCCTAGTTTTTTCGCGACTTTAATTTGGTCTTGTGTCCATGGATGCGTTTCTTTGACCCAAGCTGCTCTTGTTGACATTTTCAAACCCCTATCTCACGCAGTTTTGCTATCTTCTTCCAAATGTAGGTGGACTCAATACCTCAACTTTGAAGGCCTTTCGTTTCATTGCTTTCAGTGTAATCTATTGGGCCATAAGGTGGTTGTTTGTTCTTTAGTGGTTCGTCCATTGTCATGTTCTATCTCTCTTCATGTTTGGCATAAGGAGGGCCCTTCCGATCGAGCTTCCACGTGGTGCAACCAAGAAGATCCTACCCCTCCATTACCCTCGTTTATAGAGCCCCCTACCCCAACCTTGTTTGCGTCCCCTTTGGTACCTAACCGGCGTCCTTCATCGAGGGGTCCTTTAGTGACCCCTACTTCAGTTGTTGGTTACCCTCCTTTGCGCCCTGGTAAGCTCAAATCTGATGTTGGTTCCGCTGCTAAGAAGAAAGGTAGACAATCAAAGGCGGAAGACTCGGTGCGAAATGACTCTCAATAGTCGGTAAAAGACCTTCTCTCAAGGTGTGAGAGAAGACAGGGCCAACCCTATAGCTGAGGACCCTACCTTGTTGACTACCACCCGCTAGTTCTCTTTTGTTTTACTTGCTTATTGTATGCAGGTGGGTGAACTATTTGTTTCATTCCTTTTCCTGTCTTTGGCCTTTCAGTTGATATTTCATTGATAGATTTGTCTTAAGTAATTTCATTGGCTTTATACTCTGTGATCGTATCAATCATGTGGATATTTTGATAATGAACACTGAGTCCCTTATTGTACCTTAAATCCAATACATTACTTCGACCAAAAACATTTACCTCTTCTAATAAAAAAGTTGTATTACTTATTACTCTATAATATAAGTTATATAATAATATATAAATAGTACAACGACATTTCAGTTTAATTTATTCAAACAATTGTACCCTCCGGTACTAGTCCCCTCTCCACCAATGGGCCCTTTTCACGATCTTAACGTCTTATCTCAGGAGTACGAACAAATCCACCATAGTCAACAACGCGTGTCATGTTTCTAGAAAAAATCCCCAGTCAATGACACCTTAGCTGTCTGAAAATAATGGGTACAGAACTGAACGCGCTTCAGACACTTTTTCCAGCGGTATATATATCGTGACACTCTCTTCAAAAGGCAACCTCAACACACTCCTCATCTCACCATTCCATAATACTCAATTAGTGTTAGTCAATGCCTGCTTGCACACATATTTCATTTTGCCCCACGAATATGGACAAATCCTGCAAACAACAGCGAATCCGCACTCCTCCACCACACAGTCACGGTGATAATAGCCACAACTTTAAAGGAATTCGGATGAGAAAATGGGGAAAATGGGTGTCGGAAGTGAGAATGCCCAATTCCAGAGCCAAAATTTGGCTGGGGTCTTACGACACCGCTGAGAAGGCAGCCCGTGCTTTCGACGCCGCCGTCTATTGTCTTCGCGGCCCCAATGCCAAATTCAATTTTCCCAATTCCATACCACACATTCCGTCTGCGTCTTCACTTTCCCGTCACCAGATTCAACTCGCCGCAGCCAAATACGCTCTTGGCGAAATCCCCTCAACCACCAACAATAACAACAGGGACTTGACCGAAAAGCACTCATCGCCGTCGACATCCTCCTTCCTGTCGGAAATGGAGGCGTCAAGTGACAGTCAAACGATGTCCGAGGAGCAGCTGGACTTCGCAATGTGGGAATCTTTGTGGGGAGATTCAGACGGCAATCAGCTCTTGAATTTGGATGAATTCCCGTTATTTGACGCAACGACATTGGAGCTGCCGTCACCAATAGAGGAGCAGGGGTCAGTCTTTTTCGACACACTGCAGCCGTGGAATTTTTAAGTTAAAGATGGCTTTACGCTAATGCGGACAACGCCTTTTCGACACAGCGCAGGGGTCCACGTTGGCAGGGAGGCAGGGAGGGAGTACCACGTGGACGTCTTAACGCCTAAAATCTTTTTGAAGCGGACTCATTTGTGCGATGAATTTTCTGAATCTGGATTAGTGTGACGTGTCTAATTCTGAGGCCTAGGACCCATTGTACCCCACGAGAATACGAGCTCGATGTTACTTACACATACTAACGAGACGATGAGGTTTTGTGGGAATTTGGACTTCAGTTTGCGGTCCTTTACATTTGTTGTGGCCTCTTTTTTGATTTATTACAAAATTCATACAAGATATTCTTTTAATTTTAAAAGAGAATATTTAAATTTTAGTTTTGGTATTTTTATAATTTTTATTTGAGTACATGGGTTTATTTTGATTTATTAGAGACTATCATGTCAAATAGGTTTAGTTTATGATGGATACAAAATTAAATAGGTTTATCACAATCTATTTTTAAATAGATGAATTAAAAAAGGTGGTCAACTATATGATTGTGTGTTTTTCTCAGATGTACTATTCAAAACATTTGTGCATGTAAAGTGAGATTCATCCATATGTCCAATATAATTATAATTGATCGTTTCATGATTCCATGGGACAGTGTATTTCGACTATGTCTTGGCATTTAACCACTAACCCTCATTGATACAATATTGTTCATTATATTAGAGGAAGTACTAGCCCATGCTCAAAAGGAAAGAGATAAGGAAAATCAATTTTTCAAAATAATTCAACACATTTAGTAGAAGGTTCATGAAATTTTACAAAAAACTGGTAATAAGCACAAGCAATGTCATGATTAACATTGCCTTCCCCATCAACATCAATTGAGTGAAAAAACTTTGATTGTCTATTTAGAAACAATGACTTAAGGGTCCAAACATAAATCTTAGAACTATGTGAATGAGCCATACACTACCTTCAAACAAGTGGGAAAAAATGTATTCAAGTTGAACTTTCCACCTTACCTTTGGTTGCATCCTTTGTTCAACATAGAATCAATCCACATATACTTTTTAACATTTTTGGACAAATCATATGTTGATGAGTAGTTGTGGATCATATAATTGAACCCAAATTGCATGATACTAGTGACTATTGATCATATTATTGATAGATTGGTCAGATAAATGAAACATTAATAGATCCCATTCTATTAGGCAATTGAGTCACTAAGATATTTGGTATACCAAAAACTCTTGGTCCAAAAACAAGAAGCGTTTCTGTCCATTTCTTCTCTAAGGAAAAAAGTGATTCAGAGAGCTATTTGGATAGCATAATCATTTTTAAAAAAAAACATAGATTTTTTTTTAGTTTTTTCTATTTTTCATTTTTTCACGCATTTCAGTACATAATTTATCGTTGAAAATTTATTCAAAATCTCATAATTTTTTTGAAGATATACGCTCAAAAATAAAAAGTAGTACACTTGATGAACTTTTCAACACATATTACAGTTTCAAATTCTGAACAATCGATTAGAAGATATGACCTTGACAAAGAGAAATACTAACATAGCAATAGCATCAATCAAGATTTAGTTATTTATCCACTTATTACCTTTCATTTCCACTTCTAAGGTGGATACATGTCATCTCGACATCAAGCAACCTTTCAATTCCTATTCAAACCCCTTGAAATTTATTGTTTTTAACATTTTTTTTAGTTTTTTCATTATATAATTATAAATTCAATATTGTGGAATGAAGAACTTATAGTTCAATGCTTACATTTCTACAAATATTTCTCTCTTTGTGTATTCTCTAATATGTAATAAAATATTGGTATTTTCTCAATTTTAGTTATACTTTTATAACACATTAATTTATATAGCTAATGTGTTGTCCACTGAGTTGCATATTTAATCTAAATTATTATCATTATTTATTTGGTTCATTTCTTTGATACAATTCATTATTATTGTCAAATTAAACTTTTTCAAAATAGCATGTTGTCCACTGGATTCTAATTAAAGTTTGAATTACTTACTTTTTGATATGATGTAAAAATGAATTAATTGAACTTTTAGACTTGAACTCATTATTCCAAAGTTTTGAACCTCGTAAGAAATAAGTATAGGACCTCTCAATTGTATCCAATACATAATGATAATTAAATTATTATTTTATGGAGGAACTTTATTCATATATATTTAAGACATTCTAAGATGATCTTATGAATAATATTATCTAATGACATTTCCCATTCTATATAAAATATAATCCATTGATTTCATATTTTCATTCTTTAACCTTTTTTCCCATTATCAAAGCTTTTAGAATCCCTTATGAATTGTTCTTATCTTTTAATTTTTACCATCTTGAAATGGCTTAAAAATGCACAAAATTAAAATTAAAACTAATAATAAATAAATAAACTATAAATATATTGGTTTCTTACCCCGACCATGATTAAAGACCATCAAGCTAGAATAAAAGAGGTGTGTTACGGCACAAGTACTTGTTGTATTTTGGGAAAATGCTTGGTGGTTACACAAATTTCCTCACCATCTATTACTATATAACAAGTGAAGCCACTCTTGAGGAACTCCGTGAACATTGTTCATGAGCTGAAAATCATAAAAAAATAAGTGTTCTAATTGGACAATAGTTATTGAATGATTCGCATTGGATCTTTGGAAATTTCACAAATTGAAATTTGTTTTCTGATCAAAGCATGCAGTGAAGACATTAAAATTAAGAATAAAAATTTCAATAAAAAGATTGGTGGTTGTTAATGTCACACATGTTGTAATGGTTTTATGTTCTTTCATATTTTTTTTATGTTCATTATATTTTTTTTTATAGGGTGATGGTGGCTAAGCTGAGAGAGCATCAAGTTATAGGGTGATCCAACAATTTAAAAGGAATACATTTATATTTTAAATTACAAGATAATTGATGGAGTAGTGATTCACATAATGATGACTAGTTCTCTTAATGTAGTGTACAATATAATCATGCATGTGAATTAAACATTTCAAACTCTTATTTATAAGAGGAGGACCTAACTATGAGTTTTCGCTGGCTATTTATTTTCTATGTAGGTGGGCAAACATAGCAGCTACTTTGCCTAGGGGAACAAACAATGAATTCTTATTGGAACTCATGTCTCAAGAAGAAGTTGGTCTGTAAACTTGATTTGTGCTACAAAATGGTTGATAGAACCTCCACAAAAATGTTGAAAGCATTGAGTGATTGTAATGCATCTGTAATGGATAAATCATTATATTAATATGATTTTATAATAACAAAAAGGTTGTAGAATCATATCCAAGTCTCTAGGTCTTGGATGACAGAAGTATTTATAACAACTTAAAAATTATAAGAACTAATGAAGATCTTCCTAATTTTGTGTCTTATTTATTTATTTATTTATTTTTTGGGTTTATTACTGTTTTATATAATTCCTTTATAATTATTAGAATCTAGAGGAAATTTTAGAATCACATTTTTTTATTTTTTAACATTTTGTAATTCAATGCATAACTATTTTAGGATGTAGTACGGTGTATGAGTGCTTAATATTTAATCTATTTTTCGGTACATGAAAAATTTAATATATATTGTTGGTTTTCTTTTAATTACGAAGATTATATGCTCAACTTTCCTTAGTAAATCAGCATTTTACACACACACACACACACACATCCCTGAACTATTGTACACAATCAACTAAAAAAATATTTTTAGAATTTGTAATTATACATAAAAAGTAATGTGTGTGTGTGTGTGTGTGTGTGTGTGTGTGTGTGTGTGTGTGTGTGTGTGTGTGTGTGAACAGTGATAGTGACACATACCAGAGAGGGAAAAATAATGCAATTAATTCCAAATTATAAATTATTTAAAATGCCAAATAATTACATCAATATCCAAATTTTTCAGCCAACCCTGTAGGAGGTCAAACATTCCAAAATTAAAACATTTCCCTTCGAAAAAAATATATCTCTATAAAAATAACAACTAATAAAATACATAATGTGCATCCCAAAGATAGCTTATTTGTGGCAAAATACTAAACAAACTTTTGGACAAAACACTAAACTAACATTTATATATGTACAATAGAGTAGATCATTAATGAAATCTGGAGGCATCAAATCTCTTATAAAATATGTTAAGAGTTAGTTTTAATTTTTAAAAAATTATATAAATCTATATTTTGTATATAAATAGTCATATTAACAAGCATTGTAAAACTTAAGTCAACGAGAAAAAATGCAGAATAACTATATACCTTGTATACATTTTTAAAAAGGCTCATTCCATCATTCAAATGAAGTAGGAGATGATATGTTTCAAATAGTGTATATTTAATTTGATGGGTCAGTTTTTATAGACAAAAACCTACATGAACATATATGACAAGAACCTTTAAATCTAGAATCTCCTAATTTATTTTAATATAAAAATTGAGAACTTTATTAAATCACATATGAAAATTTGAGACCACCAAAACTCACTGTAAGAAAATTTTACATTAACAAGAGCTTCACTATATACACATGTCAACAACAATATGAAATTTATATAAAAATAATAAAAAATATTGAATAAAATTTAAATTAAATTTATGATGACCTGAATAATATAAACATGGTTTTGTCAATAAAATAATAACTAACCAAGAGAATAGACCAAATATTTTTGAAACATTTGTTATGGCACCGTTCCTTCCTTAGCATTGCACCACACATTACACATCAGCGAATTGAACGTTGATGATAATATAAAGCAAATGTTATGGTAGCTATAAATAGCAAGTTATTGATGAATGTTGTTTTTATTGTCATTCAAAAACAAATGAAAAGAGTTTACAAGGCTTATAAGAAAGTGTTTTTGAGGTCCATTCTCTATACGATTATATTGTGTAAATAGATGGATATATATTTTCAATTTATTTATATTGTTGTTTTATGTAAGTGGAAAATTTTCCATTGCTTTGTATTAAAATAATACGATTTAATGTGTGGTGTACCATCTATTGACATAAATATTTTTTATACTAATTTTATAATAAATTTTGTGTTCTTATCTTTTATATTCTTAGTAATTTTAACATAACTATTTAGTGTACAATAATTAGGCACACAAATTTTTAGATAATATTATAATAATTAATTATAATATATATAAAATTAAAAATATTATATTATATTTTATTGTATAATATTTTGTCAACTCTGTCAAAAATATTAAATTATTATTATTTAATATTTCTTACCAAAAAAAATTGAAACAAAATCAATAATCATAAATTTTAAATAAAATTATCTATTTACAATGAAACCTATTTTCTTGAAATGAAAAATTACTTTCATTATAATGTAACATATACTTTTTAAACAATTACTAGTAACTAAATTTCTATCGATTAAATTAATTAGGAAATAGAAAACTCACAAAAATGAAATTTAAATAATTCATAAAAATAAAATAAATTTGTGGTTGACAAATTATCCAAACAATCTTTTAAGTTACGTCAACACGATGTGCCCTTTTGTAAAACTTTGTCCCCTTGTGGGTGAGACTTTAGGAGGTTCGTGGTCTATTTTCATATTTTAAACTAGGTATAAATGGGTACGTACATGGAAGGTAGTTATTTATGAGTAATCGACTTTCACATGTTAATTAACTCATGTTGATAATGCGGGGGCAATAGTCTTTCCATTGGGGATTATTTATTGGCTCCACATGAAAAGTGTGCTCGGAACATTCTTACCAACATGTGGGTTGCCTCGACTCGTGTAAGCATATATACTTTATTTTTATAATTAAATGTACCAAATATTAATTTTAACTAATATTTTTAGATGCTATTTAATATCAATTTTTTAAATATTTAATTAATTTAATTTAAAAATATAAATTGATGTGATATAAATGTGATCATTTTTGTTAATGGATAAATATTTTTGATCGAATATATAAATTGGTTTTAGAAAAGAATATAGAGGCTTAGTCTTTAGAAAATAAGAATTTTCAGAAGGGTAAAAAAGAAACAAACAAAGATGATTGGAACAAAAAAAAAATTAGCCACAAGAAAGAATCTTGAGTAGAGGTAGAAAAGGCTTCAAAAACCAAGCTATAACTCGACAACAAAACATCAACGACCCAAACAAGAGTAAATAGAGAAACAACAAAAAAAACATATCTAAGAGTAGCAAAATATTAGACTTGAGCAAAAACCAATCACCTCCCTCACCTAAAAAATATTCGAAAACCAATAGCCTCGCACTAAAGCTAATGGTTGTCATATATATGAATATGATCATCGAACATAAATATTTTTTAGTTGTGTTATGTTCGAGTCATATAACTCATGTAAAACACTACATGACATTAAAGTAGCCCAATCAATCTCAACTCTTGATTTTACTCGTGTGCAACCCTTCATAAATCACACATGAGTAGCCCTCTTCCCTTTAGTGAAACATGCAATGTAATTGTTACTTAGCATATTTTCACGATGTGCACGTAAAAAAAATAAGATCATGGAATGGTATATAATATTGTCAGAAAATAATAATAAAGAAATATACATATCACAAGGGTTGATGCTAGGTACAAGTTTCAATAGAATTTAATAACTCTTAAGTCCTTATCACTAAGTAAAAGAAGGTCAATTTATTCATGGACCGATACCTATGAATGTAAAGATTACTCCTAAGAATCTACACATTTCGTCCTTAAATCATAAAGAAAAATTGTGATTCGAATTTAACCTTTTTAATGGTTTTCATACTATACAACATTTAAGAGAACATAGAGGATGAATGAGCTCATTATACATGCAAGAATTATGGAAAGGTTTTATATAAAAATTTGTATATTAAAAATGAGTATTTAATAAATGAGTGAGACAAGAAACTAAAATTACATCTTTTAGATAGTTGGTTACATATTGATCCTTCAATGAATTAAACATAAAAAATTCATACTAATACAGTGTGAAGAGGAAGGCAATTACTTATTAAAATCATAATTCTTGAAGTTTGAAATGAAACTTAAAAACTTGTATACTTGCAACTTGGAAAAAAAATATTGTGGTGTTCAATGTCTTAAATTGGACAACTCTAAAAACCCAATATAAAGTAGAAGAACTTATATAATATGTATTGTTAGATAATCCAAGTTTTCAAAAGAACTTATATAATATGTATTGTTAGATAATCCAAGTTTTCATGTTTTTAAAATTACATGTTAGAGGATAAATTATATTGCATGTATTGATTATAAATGGTAATAAAAATTACATTTAAAATCATATAATGATAAATAATTTGTGGTAAATAAATACATTGAATCTGATTTGCATAAAGTCATAGACATTATAATTCTAAGTTTTGTTGTCTCATACTTATTATATCAAGTATATGAAAAATACTTAACATTAATTTATAATAAATAAATGTCAAATTTAATCTTATTGGTTTTGAAATAATTTATAAATTGAATAAGAACAATAATAACCATAAAAATCAAATATTTATGACATTAAATGTAGAAAGTTTAAAAAAAAATTACCCAAAAACAAAAACACCTACAAAATATGGCAAAAAATGTTACTTTCATCTTTATAAAATCTAAAAAAAATATATTAAAAAAATATTGAATATATAATTAAGAGTCAAAATATTAATTAAAATAATATATATATAATATATATATATATATATATATATATATATATATATATATACATATATAAATTATAATAATATATTTCCAAATCACATATGGAAAGATAAATATAAATAGTTTCCATCCCCTCCACCATCCACAAAATCAAAGATAATTTTTGGTCATTTAAAAAAAACACAACCTCCCATCCCAAAAACTCAAATAAATATAGATGATAGCATCATGTTGATATATTACATTAATTAGGGTCTACACTTGATTTCAAAATATGGTGTGTTATTTGTTTGTTGTTATTAGTAAGCATAGTTGTGCTTGTGGTGGAAAAAATTCTGTAAGGTTAGGAAAAGGTCATTTATATTCGGTTTATTGCAATAATAAAGTTCTTATCCATTAGGCACGAGACACTCTCCATCAAGAATATCTAATCTTCTAAGACCTAAAAAATATTTAGTGTGTTGCTTTGTCTAATACTAATCGACCGCACTTCCATGAAGCAATTGAGTGTTGATATAATGAGAATGAAAAACAATGTATTTATTTTTACATAATTTCTTTTTGTAAAACTACAATGGTTGTGGACATGTAACGACATTAAAAATTTATATTGAAAGGCAACACATATATTTTGTAATGGCAAGTAGCATACTTTATACATTACAGGGGTTAATGTCAATAGATAACATGTCATATTCTTTTCCAAAGGATAATTCCACCATCTATCTCGATTCAACATTTGAGTTCCTTGTAGAGATTGTGAAGGATTCTAATCTAATGAGGTCAAGATTTATTAGTTCTAAGCTTTCTTCCTCTTGTTCATGGTCTGGGCGTTGAGATAAGTAACTCTGCTACTTGACCAATTAAATGCTTATAATATTGGCTTTAAAATCTCAAGACTTTTTATTTATTTTCTTAATTTCAATTTTATTTTTATTATGATTGTATGTGACATAATAAAAAGGTGGTTCATATTGGTAAAGACATGTTCGAAAACATGCCCTATGTAGATGTCATATTCATGAGAGTACGTACATTAATACTCCACTTATGCAAGCCATGGCTATGCGTACACAAGACATAATAAATTCACAAAAGGCACTTGATTTCTCAAAAACATCTTTGATATCTGAAAATGAACAATAGATATTCCTCTCCTCTCCTGAAACCGTGACGATCTTCATTTTACATATATTTATATATATGTATATAACTATTACCCAGGGCACTCTTATAGCAAGCATATATCATTGTTTATAATGAAGGATGGCAAACCTCTCTCCCTATTTATATACGTAGAAGCCTCTGTAGACCATGGCAATGGCGATGCTGAGGCTGAAGCTGAAATTGCAGATCCACTCCCCCTTGGTCAAGGGAAATGCTAAATTAAGTGATGCATGATAGAGGTTGAATGCGAAACAGAAGCAGAAATAGAAATAGAAATAGAAGCAGAAGCAGAAGAAGCCATGTGGAATGAATCTGAGCCACCATCTCTCTCTTGAAACGGCTTTCTCCGTGTTAAACAAAGAAGATGATAGAGCCAGTTTTAGTGTTGAACTATTTTGTTTCAAATCCAACTATAGCCTATTCAATCCATGAGTTAAATTCCTTGATATTTTAAAGTTAAGTTTCTAGACTGTAAGTTTTTGTTCTAAATCCTCATCATGATCAATGTCAATGATGTAGCCTAATGTTTCGAGAGGATTGTTTTGTGTCTAAAGAATTTGAGGAGTTGATGGATCTCCTCGACCAATGAATGTCCTAATTCTTTGTTTTTTGCAACTGTTTCTAGATCATTTCAATGGCTTGGGAACACTAGGATTGATTTATAATTTCCTATGTTGATAGAAGTAGGCCTATATTAAGGTTCTGATAGCTTTTTGTACATATTTTCCTCTCTTCTTTATAGCCTGAGCATCTTGTAGAATCATTTTTATATCTTTTGCCATAATATCCACATTTTGTTCTAGCTTTTAAGAAAACCAATCTGTCAAGTTAGCTTTGGCTTATCCCCTAGACTGAGGTTTTGTGCCTTCTTTCCTTATGATGGATGATGCATTATCTACCCTCAATTATTTAGATTCTCCAAATAATTTGAAGAAGTTTGTGGTTCGAGGCCTTCTCCCTTTATTGTATCCTTTCTGACTAGAGGGAGTGCCATATTCATAAAATTAGGGGATAGGTACTCAGAGAGAGTGAAAAATAATATACAATCCTGCTATAGTTGTTGCAACTAATATAGGCCTTTCATCCACCTATGAATTTTTAACTGTTATCAAAATCTCCATGAATTATCGAGCTTGGTGTCCATGAAGCTCATCACGAAATTTGGATAAACTTCTAACTTAAAAAGTAAAAGTAAATAAGAAACCCAAACACCTTCATTTTTTATGTTGATATCTACTGAGTTTTTTCCAAAAAATTAAAGCCATTATCTTTATAGAACTTGGTACCTTGTAACCATGGTAGTCTCCAATCTTGGCAGACTCTAAAAACTAGCTCTGATTCCATAAAGTAAGCTCTATATAAATTGCGCATTCAGCAAGTAAATGTTTTCCAATGTTTTTATTGCTAATGACACTCGTTGATGAGCTGGTGTTTTTTCTCTTCTATCGAAGAGTTTTTCTTGGATAAATTTGTTGTGAAATAGCTATGTTCTTAGCAAAATGTCTAGTTTCCCTGGTGCTAAAATAGAGGTCTTGTTGGCATATTTTTTTGCTAAATTGAGTAACATATGCTTTAGAAACTATAACAGCAACCTAATTTTAAGTTAAGATCATAATCATGGATAACAAATACATGACATTAATTTTCTTAGATTTATATTTGTTATTGCTAATCTTTTCTTGCATTAACAGCTCCAATCTTAGTATTTATAAGTTAAAGGAACATTGACAATAACAAATATATAGTCAAATCCATTTCAAGCTACCTGTAATAATTGTAGCATCGTAGTTCAATCCATGCAACTTGCTCAAAATACAACTTTTAAATTTCTTTTATATCATCAATAGAGTTTATATGCATATACTCATCAACTTATTTACAATCTAAACCTAATGAAAAATGCAACCATATAATACACTCTCACGGGACTACCACTAAAGATAATGCTCCGTAGATTGATAGAAAGCTCACACAATGACTATGTCATAGACAAATCCAACACCATTTACCTATTGCAAGGAGTTTCATTACAAAGAAAATTCACTCTTATCAATGAAAAAGTTATTCTAGGGGCTGATCTAACAAGTCAAATCTCATTGTTTCACAAAAATTGTGTTTCAAAGTCCATCATCTTACTCCGCCTTAATTTGTTTGGCTGCATCTTAGTTCACATACCATCTAACCATTGCATATATTAAAATATATATGCTTTAACCAAGTTTTTTAACTTCGATTTTAAATATGTATTTTTCAAATTATAAAGCTCCTTCTCTCAAAAAAATTATTTTTTCAATACGGAGATGTTTCTATATAGTATGTTTTCATTCCACCATCTTAATTCTTCTTCTTCTTATAGCCAACCAATATCAGAATACGAAATTAGTTGTTATAACCTAACTTCCCAACACATGCTAAAGGAAATTCAGAATAATAAATAAATGCCACTGCCCAAAAAACAAAATTTTAGTAGAAAGTATATAAAAATCACAAAAATATTCTTACAACTCCAATTTCTTCTACTCATTCTATGAGCTCCTGCCAAGCAGCTTTATCACACTCGTCCATAATTAAAGCAATCAGTATCCTATCAGGATATTCTTTCTTCAATTGCCTAAACTCTTTCGACATAGTCTGTAATGGCCGGTCACTGATAAGCTCTATATTTTCCCATCCAATAACTTCTCCTTTGGCCGAGCCATTAGAACCTGCTCGTAGACGAGCATAATGCGGAGTCACATTGATGACTTTACTTGAATTTTCAAAAGTGGAAATTTATTATTCATGTAATACTCTTAACATCACAAAATAAAAGGTAGTTCTATCATGATGTACTTGGCATAAATGTATTTTTTTTTTTTCCATTTTTAAACTATAACACGTCTCCCACGTCTCACATTCCATCTTGATACACTTATCTCAAAACATGTATGGGAACGATGTTGTGTCCTTGCACCTCCGATTTTAATCGAGTTTTGACTCAATCATGTCTCCTCCAATGTTGTCCAAAACACCACCATTTTAAAATTAAATTAAAAATCCACCACCATTTTAAAATTAGATGAAAAATGTCAATGCCTCAGAAAGTTTTATTGTGCCACATCATTAGTCAATGCTTCTAATGCATAAGCTGGCGGTCAATTGTTTTTAGTGATTGATGAGTTTACATTCAGAGAAGAGGAAGCGCTTCAGACAATGCATAGTGGCCAAAGGAATGGAGGGGCTTTAAGGACCCAACAAAAAGCATCGCCATGAGCAAGGGCTTAAGGCCTTAAAAGGGATTAAAATGTTTTGAAGGGTCCAAGAAATAAAGTACTTATTCCATGGACGAAAATTACATATCTTTTCTCAAGCCGTATCAAACTAGAAAATCAAGTAGAAGATTGATAATGTCAAGAAGAAACAAGAGGCATTCTATGATTTGGAAGGAATATGGTCTAATTGGGGACTTGCATTTTCAATACAAGTGTTTGTTTGTTCTTTTTTTTTAAATGAAAGAATTTGGATATTTATATTTTATCTCGCTTAAAATTATGTTTTGTGATATCTTTTACAATCTATGGTTTCTCAATAACTTTTTTAATTAGTATTTATTTATATATCACACGGGTCTAGGACTCCAATACACTTTTGTCTTCTTTAAAAATTCAAAATATAACATTTAAAATAAAAAGTAGAAGTTATATCTCAAACCGAATAAGCCCCAGATGTTATATTGTGATTGAAGAATGTAAAAAGTTAAGTTTTTTTTTTCCCTTTTGCTTTAAATTTAAAATTATAATAAAAGTGTTTAATAAAAATATTAAATATATTTTAAATTAAAATGATATTTGAAAATATTAAATAACGTATAAATTTTTACCATTTAAATTTAATACAAAATGTAAATGTAAAAAGATCCTATAAATCTTAGTTGTAATTTAACAAAGTTGTTTACCATAAATTAATGATCCATCAATGCATTCATGTGGTTTTTAAAGATGTTATATTAGATTTTAATTTATTTTTAATATATTTAAATTAATATTATTTATTTTTAATGTAATTAATAAATATATTATTAATATTTTGAATTGATTTAAAATAATATATTTAAAATAAAATACAAAAAATTATCTTAAAATATATGTTAGATATTTAATAATTATAAATGTGATATGCTACAATATAATTGATTATTTCACATTATTATTATTGATTTTCATAAATTTAATAAATTTGTTAATAATATTTTGAATTAATGATCAATATACTAAAAAAATATTGATCTTTTTATATATTCAATAGATATATTAATAATTGATCTTTACAGAAAAAAGCTACGATGAAGACTACATACCCTTCTACCATTAGGGTTTACTTGAAAACCAATTGTTCGTTAGAAGAAACGATCAGAAAGGACTCGAAGATCCATCTACCACCATCCATAAGAAAAATGTTGAGGAAGGCGATCACGGGGGTTGTTAGAGACTATTTGGTGTAAGATCCTGATGCTATGGATCCTTCGTCCACCCCTATTAGGGATGTTTCACACACAGTAGGCCCTTATTTTATTCAAGTGGCTCCACAGGTGGAGAAGTCTAGAAAAAAATGGTTTTGCATCTGGGCACTATAAAGGATACACTAGTTGTATCTTTCAAGAAGGAGGCTCTTGAGGAGGTGCTTTGAAATGAGGAATGGTTTGCGTCTAGGGGTTTAGTGTGCAAATTTGATAGGTCCCCTCCTTCATCAATGTATCTCTGATTTGTGGTGACCTATTTGGGAAGACACCATGGAACTCTACCCTTGTACAAGAGGATTTTTCATTGTAGTCTTTGATAGTCTTGTTGATTATGATAAGATTGTTCAAGTCAAATCTTGGAGCTGGGATCAGCACCTCCTCTTTTTGAAACTTTGGTTCCCATATTTTAATCCTTTGGTTGAAAAGCTCTCCCTTAGGCCCATCTAGGTTTGGTTGTCGTATCTATCAAAAAAAAAATTGTTAATAATATTTTGAATTGATTTAAAATAACAAATTTAAAATATACTAAAAATTGTTGATCTTAAGTACATATGTTAGATATTTATTAATTATAAATATGATATTGATGTTATTATTATTAAGTATAAATTATAAGATTATTTGTCATTTTAATTTATTCAAATGATTTTAAAAAATTATAAATATGTTGTGTTATAATATGATTGATTATTTTGCGTTGATTATTGAATATAAATCGTAGAATAAAATATAAATTATATACCTACTTTTTTTATTATTATTCAAATAATTGTCCCCCTTACTGCTTGTCTCTTATCTTAGGGTCTGCACATGAACGTAAATGTATGCTCATAGCACCTTCGAACCCTCAAATATTTTTTCATAAGAATTTTCCTAATGTGTTTCCTACAAGTTGGGCTCCTCTATAACACGTAATTTTCAGCTATTATACTGTAAAGTTCGTACAATGATAGGATGTTTATATCCTATTAATATGCCACATTTTTTTAATAATTATTTTATATATAAAACATTATTTTATGATATAAGTTTTGGTTCAAGCTTCAGTTTATGTAATTGAATGACTGAAATTAAAATGATGATGTAAGCAGAGCATGACCTTGCACTACCTTTAATTTTCTTTCATGGGCTTCTCTTGGGTTTTCTATTAACATTCCTCAACTCACTAAACATGAAGTTAATAGAGTTATTCATGAAGATATCAATAAATCTTACTTGAAAGTTACACGGTTCAATCCCAAAGAGTCTTTGAAATCAAAGCTTCTCCATTATTTCTAATTTTAATCTTACTTTCACAATGATAGAAATCAAGTTTATGAATACATGATGAGGACATGGCCATCATGTTTAAGGATCCCTTTAGCTCAGTGTTGTGTTTGCTCTCATCAACTTCGAATAGAATCTAATCATAACCTCCCATAAAATGAAAATATATACCAATTATATTTTTTTAACTGAAAGTGAAAAATATTTTGTATTCAATTACACCATTTACTATAAAATTCGTGGAAGGTACCATCATTTTTTAAAAGATTGTCATAAATCTTTGGGCAATTTCATACAAAATAAGGACCGGAAAATATTTAATCTTATTTATTTGTGAAACATTTCAACTTTGACAAAAAAAAATATTAAAATTAATATCTTCACACACAAATAATTTTATGAATATTAATTCTTACTTTCAAAATAATAGATTTAAAAAATCTCAAAAAATTTCATACACAAAATTTTTAATACATATATAAAATAACACATATTTTTTTAATTTAAAAATTTTAAACCTTCAAATAATAAAATCATTATTTTTCATTAATATTATTTCTCTTCATTCTTTTTAAAAGATACTTTTGAGTACATCCTTATTATATTGAATTCACCCAAAATATTCTTCACAACAAATCATCTGCGCCGGCCCTCCACCATTAATAATCTAATCAAATCAAATCATCTGCGCGGGCCCTCCACCATTGGCGTCTTTCCCATATATTTTAAGTACACGTTTTAAAGATTTTTTCACAATCTTACATTTTATTGGACGGGTATGAACAAATCCCCCAAACTCAACGACGCGTGTCATGCTTCTCGAAACATTCCCGTCAATAATATTGGTAGAAAGAGTCAACGCGTTTCAGACACACTTCCGGCGGTATATATATTACACTCTCTTCTCAATGCACTCCTCATCTCACTCCTCCATAATTTGTGTTAGTCATTGACTGCCTGCGCACATCTTTCATTTTGCCCTACCAATATGGATAAATTCTGCAAACAACAGCGTACCCGCACTCCTCGACCACACAGTCACGGTGATAATAGCCGCAAATTTAAAGGTATTTGGATGAGAAAATGGGGAAGATGGGTGTCGGAAGTGAGAATGCCCAATTCCAGAGCCAAAATTTGGCTGGGGTCTTACAACACCGCTGAGCAGGCAGCCCGGGCTTTCGACGCCGTCGTCTATTGTCTTCGCGGACCCAACGCCAATTTCAATTTTCCCAATGCCATACCACTCATTCCGTCTGCGTCTTCACTTTCCCGTCACCAGATTCAGCTCGCCGCAGCCAAATACGCACTTGATCAAATCCCCTCAACCACCAAATATGACAACAGCGTCTTGACGGAAAAGCCCGCATCGCCGTCAACATTCTCCCTTCTGTCGGAAATGGAGGCATCAAGTGACAGTCAATCGATCTCCGAGAAGCTCGACTTTGAGTGGTGGGAATCTTGGTTTGGAGATTCAGACGGCAATCAGCTGTTGAATTTGGATGAATTCCCGTTATTTGACACAGCGACATTGGAGCAGGAGTCCGTGTTTTTCGACACACTGCAGTTGTGGAATTTTTAAGTTAAAATGGCTTTAACGTTAAAAATGTGAATCACACCCAAAAAACCAAATTCAAATGCAGAAAGCTACAAAATAAATAACTAGGAGGAATGGTGTTTTTATGTATGGTAAAATGGGGGAAATGATTCCCCTGATGGAGGTCTTCAAATACAAGGTGAAAAGTGAGAAAATGGAGAGGTCGAGGCCGAAGATTCATTGCATGGGTAAGTAGGGAAGAAAAATAAAGGAAAGGACTTCAATGTTATCAAATTGGGCTATCATCAAATTCTAGGCCACTTAGCCTCCACCTTTAAGGTATTTATAGTATGATTTTTTTTCTTATTTTTCATCACAAAATGTTTATTTGTTTCCTTCAAACTTTTAGTAGTTTTAGTGTTATTCAAGAGGTAGACATGACATATATTAAATTGTAAGGCTATTGATTATTATATTATTAATAAATGAAAAATAAATGTATTTATATGGCCATGTTTTATCAAAATTTGGATTAAAATTTGAATTAATTTTAATTAAGATAAATTGAATAGAATAAATCATAAGGTTGTAAATGAATTTTTAACAAGCAGAATGAAGGTTACAAACTAAATTCGACAAAGTGAAAATGATTGAAAGAAGATTAACTATAAATTAAAAAATCAACCATAGTTGTTTCTACCCTAGATATCACTATGTTGATGGATAGAAGGTGGAAATAGGAAAACATGAACAAAATATGTAAGTAGCCATAAGTGCAAATTAAAACTGCACAAGGACAAAATTTGCAAACTAAGGACAGGATTGACTACCACTATTATCCTATTTTTTGGTCTTGTATTTTACTGAAAAAATATGCATTTAGGGCACAATCAATTACGACAAATTAAGTTAGGTTTATATACATATATTTGATCTTCGAAAGTGTGTGAAAGACCTTCAAAAAACTTCTCCAAGGTTGAAACCCTAATATAACTAACAATGATTTAAAATCTATAAATAGAAAAAGGTAGAATGTAATTGATTTGAGATAACCCCAATCACCCCCATGATGACTAAATGATTTTTATGTGTCTAATACTCCTAGGAATGAACTAAAACACACATAGTTCTCCCAATTAAATTGCTTTGTGCAATTGTGCTCCTTTAACTATATGAATGCATCTATAAATTTATCAAATAATTGATCATGATTTACTTTGTGTTAAATTAAATAGGGTTTTGATTTCGCTGAGGACTACTTGTAGTGATCAAAGTTAGAATTAGGAAGAATATGGAACCTATGCTCAATGTGAAAAAGTGTAAGTATGTCTATTTATTAAAATTTCTAAGTTGTATAATAATTGACTTGAATGTGCCTTTATAGTAATTTAGAAGGGGAAACCACACACTAGGAATCCTAAAAATATAGATCAAAAATATAATAGAGGGTTTAAATTTAAAAACTAGTTGTTAGAGGACCGAAGGATAGGATCGACCCATATGGACAATTCCTATTGCTCCTATTGTCCTTATTTTTTAATTCTATCATTTAGAGAAACATAATAAATTTGGGTCTTAGATTGTCTATACATATGCATAACAATGTTTTTTAAAATCAGAACACTTATTTATATGACATATGGTGATTTATAATAAAAAGAGGTCCTTGTATGTATTTAGGATAGAATAAGGTGGGAAAATAGGTACTAATTAACTCCACAAGTTAATAAAAGTGAAAAAGAGAATAAACTAACATGATAAAGTATTTGTGACCAATTTTAGATGTCTATAGTTTCCCCCCTTTAGACTATAAATGAAATTACTAGATATTAAAGCAAAGATACACCTCATTGTGTAAGACACTTTTTTCTGAGCTAGTAATCCAATTGTGTATGGCACCATGTAGTCTTTGGTAAACCTTAAAAGACATGTATGAAGTAGTTAATTTATTATTTTGAAAATTGAAATTTGGAAAAGCTTGAATTTGAAATTTGAAAATGTTAGAATTTGAAAATTTATTGAACTTAAAAAGAGAGCAAGTGAGCAATACACTTATATGTGTGAAACTAGTGTTGATTTTATGACTTTGTTTGGAGATGACGCTTCCTCAAAGCTTTAAATAGATTGGTTCATTATCTAAAATAATGAAGACTTTGAGGGTGATTGATCCCTAAAATCAATTTTCATTTGTATAAAATAAATAATGCCCATTGATGGATCTAAAAAGCTCATTTTAACTTAGATGTTCTTTGTAATCCCAAGACATGAAAGGGGTTGAAATCCAAAATAGATTTACATTGCTATTGGAAATTAAACCTCTAAAATATGTGTTATGAAATTAAACTGAATCAACCATCATAGATGGATTTTAGATTCAATTACAACTTTATTCTTAAATTCATGATCAAAAGATAATGGAGAACATCCATGCTCCTACCATGTCCATATATATAAAATAATATTAAAAATTAAGGAATGAATCTATATCATGCCCTGTTGATAGTTGTAGAATTTGTAATCATTGTATAATGTAGCATATATGAAAATTATGTTAGAGTAGCAAAATTTGCATCATTTGAATTATGTATGTAAAATATGAGGTAGGGTTTATACAAATGTGTCAATGAAGTGCATAGTTAATAGCATGTAAAATTTGTATCTTATGTGTTAGTTAGTGCATGATATAGATCATGGTACTCATCAAACTTAACAATCCCAACAAGTATAAAATCACAATGTTATATAATAAAGCTAAGGGTCATATACAATAAATGTGTTTAGGTGTCACATAACAAGGGACATGTTCAACTTAAGCACACAAAAAAGCACCAAGGGCTAATAACTAATGATAGGTTCAAATGTCACACACCAAACAATATCTCATAGAGATGGTTAAAATAAATTTGCACACAAGGGTTGGATGTCAGATGTAATAGACAAAGAAGATCTAATCCACCATGTACATGTAATAGCATCAATAGAATTTAGAACTAGAAATGTAGTCTAAATCATGCACATGTAATGTGATCATATCTTAGAAAATAGCTTACCCATGTACATAATTTTAAACTAGAGATGTTATCAAGACATTTGTAATAGTATATAACTTAAAAAATTTAAGATTCATAGAATAATAACACTTTTACATATTATCACCTACATACAAGATGCCCCTAGTTTAGTAAGGCTACTAGGTAGATTTTAGTCTAACATCTTAGTCCCTATAAAAGTTTGTATGTCTTGAATAACACTCATGATTACTTATTAAATGCATGTGTGAAAGAAAGAGAGTATATTATCTACTAATTGTGAGATAAATAACATATATTTAAAATATATGTATAATCATGCTTAAAATCTAATTTTGAATGTTTTCTTTAAATTTTTGCATGATTTTTTTGTATTTTGAAATGATGTAACTAGAAATAATAGAAATAAGTCATAATCATGGTGTCAAAATTAGAATTAAGGAGAAAGATCTTAATATTCCATTGCATGCATCAATGTGGAATGTGCACTAGAAGTGATTGCACATCTATATATGATAAAATTTCCCCCACTTGAACTTTTATTAGCCCTTTGAATAATTTTTTAATCACTACTTATAGATGTATGTTTTTGAGGCCCAATATAGATAGATGAATGTGTAAACACATGATTAACACTAGCATACTTAAAATCACCTATATTCTAAGCTTTTCCATATCCACACTTATCAAATCAACCACCCCAATCACATTAACTCAGCAATCATACCAACTCATATCTAACCCACCAATTAATCATATACTTTCCATAATATACATACATAATAACCATAACACATATCATAACTAACATCATAAGCTTACTTGGACTCAAGGCCTACTTGACTCATATATTCAAATCCAATTATCCACTTTAGTCCAACCTAAACATCCATGTCATAAAATTCAACTTGATAAAATTAAATCAAATTCATCCAATCACTCAAGAGCTAGCCTAATCAAACCAATCCAACTTCCTCTAAGGTCACCTATGATCTAGTCAACCAATTAAACCAATCAAAGGTTATCAAATTATAAAACACATTTGTTAGCTAGTCAAATAGAGCTTCCATCAAAATTTTGGTTAATTATAAACCTTAATCAATCTAGTCAATCAAGTCTAGGGTTATATCCAAACAACCAAAAGTCACATTCAAAAGGATTGTCTTAACTCGTCATCAAGTCCAAATGTCAAATAAATAACAAGGGTGAGTATACCCTAATTGAATCCAAGTTTAGCTAGCTCACGTCTAAATAAGCTAAGCAAGGCAAATATCTCACATCATATTAATCCAAAGTCAGACTTGAATCAATCTAAATAAGACCTTCATCAAATAATGCAAAATATAAATTCATTTTGCTAATTTAATAGTCCAAAAATCATTTCCCTAATATTTTCATTAAATCTCCTTTACCATTCTATTAGGCCCAAAGAATCAAAACATCATTCCTTTCTCCCATATTGATCTATGGTTCCAAAAACAAATTTGGATATTTCCCTGATCAAATAATACATATTTGAAAACAAAGATACTATCCTTTTGTGGCTCCTAGAAATGGGGGACTTATTTCAATATTTGATCCCATAAAACTAACTTCCATCATAATCAAGAATAATCAAGTCTTTCCACATCCAACTTAGCCTACTCTTATCCCTCATGTTATCCAATCACAATAAAACTTTTTGTCTACTAGTTATAGCCTTGATCATGATCTCCCCTACTACACTAGTAAATAGAAACCTATCCTGTTAACCCTGTCCAACACCAATCTAACCCCTTAAAACATCAAACACCACCATAAAAATATGTTATGCCATCACTAAACCAAAGATAACCATCCAATAAAAATTCACTAATTCCACATCTAAACAAAGATTTTAACTTGATGAACCCTTGGAAACAATGTTTTACAAATTAATTAAAACAAATATGATCGTATACCTACACACCAAGACTTTTGATCCAAATATACCTCAGCCATATTAGTATAGGAAGGAAAATATTGTCAGTACCATAGAATCCAAGGGCATTATTTTAATAGATACCTCTCATTCAAAAAATATGTCCATGACCTAATCAACTATGGTGGCATTAAAATCAAAATAGAAACAAATAAATCCATGTATGAGAGTGGGTAGGAGGGGATATGCCAAGATTTATTTCTAGATCACAATCAAACTATTCCATTTCCAAATGAAGATCAAAACAATGAACCCATATTTGATAAATCCACCTCTGACGAGCCTCACTTTAATAACTTTTAATGACCATTCACTTATCCTTAAAGAGCCTATCATTGATGAGCCTACTTTTAGTCCACTTATCTTTGACAAAATTCTCTTCATTGATCCCATTCTTGGAATAGACCATCATTGACCAATATCCCATATTTTACCCATCATACAAAATCTCATGTTTTCATATATCCCTTCATCCCAAAACCTCCATCACCAAGCAAAAATTGAAGAAACTACTCGTGTAAAATGTAATCCAACATATTTTATTTATGACCACAGTATAAACATCAATTATCAACATAAAAAAAAAAATCAATATCATCAATATCAACATCAACATCAACAACACCATCATAATCAAAATCAAGATAAACACCCTATACTAGTAGCATCACAACATTAGCATCATCTATAAATCTAACATTGAAATTAGAATCAATATCAGATTTAATGTCATAATAATCATTAGTATCTCCATATAAATCAAGAGTGCATGGTATTGTATATGTACCTTCACCAAATTAGTAAAACAACCTTGGTGATCCTTTTGTGATTCTTGAGGAAGTTCTCACCAACATTGGAACAGGTCCTCCTAATAGCCTTTATGGGGATTATGTTGCCTCAATCCTTTCACTGATAAAACCAATCATTTTAATGATATCCCCTATTATTTTTATAGTTCTAATCCTTTCCATCATCTAGAATGTGAACCTCCCATAACAGTCGAATGGGATCAATAAAATCACACACCATCAATCTCCATCCATAGTGACACATCAATTTAAAAATCCATGGGGATCCAAAATGGTATCTAATAAGCAAAGAAAAATAAATAAATCATCCTTGATTCAATAAAAGATGAAATAATCATCCAAATTAAAAATCAACATCCCCTACTGAAAACCTCCTTAATGTGATAGTGGGTAATGTAAATCAAAAATCAAATTTCCTTAGTAAAAATCTCTTTGAGGTGCTATAGGATAATCATAATTGAATAATCCCAAAAATCAAGAATAATTTGTTGGTGAAAAATTCTTCAAGGAACCAATGGATTAAAAAAATAGCCCTGCATCATTTGATTAAGACATTGTTGAAATCAATATCAAATCAGTAGATGATCCAAAAATAATTCAAACTATAACTACTCTTAAGCCTAAGGAGTAGAAAGTCCTGTGTTCCTCTGGAGATAATTTTCAAAAGTATTTTAAACATCTAGAATCATGTCATGGAAAACACATCTAGAATTAGCAATGATGAATGTGATTGTTAGTCCTAATTTCTGGTCGTCCAACTATTTCACCTCCCTCCATGATCCTATCATCGATCTAAATCTTATACACTACCATCAAATTAGATCTTTAATCCAATCCTTATCACACGTCACCTCCTATGTGGCATTGTCTTTCATAGGTACTATGAGGGACACCTAGTTGAGATGTTAGGAGGATGTTGAATAAATAATCAATGAAGATCATAACAACATAAGTGGACCCCACATTGAAAACATGATCCTAGTAGTAAATATATCTAGATTAGGCATAGGATGAATACCATAAGGTGTCAACATCATGCATCTTGTATGCCTTTAATAAATTGAGATGCCATCAAGCCAAAAAAATCAAATCAAATAACTAAATAAATAAAATAAAAATCATTCATCCAATGTTGAAAACCAATTTTCTAACACCTTGGGAAAGTATCATGATGAAAACTCGTTTCTAATATCATGCATAATTTGGCATATCCACTAAGAAACATTTTGAAAACTATTCATTTGGTTTCTATGTGATGTGGTCCTTAGATATTCATGGTTCATTCCTCATTGTCCCTCATCTCCTTTGTGCATAATCTAAAACCTTTCATTGTTTCATCTTCTACCATTCCCCATCTAGTTGCTAGGCTTGGGTTTTCCATTTGCTAGTGACCCCTTTTTTACATACATATTCCAAAAGTCTCTAAAAATCAAAATATTCTAAAAAGACCAAAAAAATAATAAAAACCCAGAAAATCCAAAACAGTAGCAAATTTATAAAATATTATTATTTAGATAAATATATTAAAAAGAATCTTATCCCTAAGAAAGAAATTACCCCATGTATTTATGGCCAACTTAAAATTCACAAAGAAGGGGCTCCTATGAGGCCCATAGTTAATATTATAAGTTATCCTACATACCAGCGCTTAGCTTACCTTGCTAACAAATCAAAAGTTTTTTTGGGTAATAGTTATTCCTATGTTAAAGAGTCTTATTCTTTAATTGAATTTATTAAATAACAAAAAGGGAAAAATCAACGAACGGTGATTAGTTTTGATGTGGTTTCTCTCATCACTAAAATCTCAATTGATGAAGTTATTTAAATTATTAGAAGGATCACTTATAATGAGACAACAAATTTGGCAGAGTTTTGCCCAAGATCAATCTTATATATCTTTGATGGTGGGATATATGAATAGATAAAAATGAATAGTGATGGGTTCACCCTTATCACTAATAATTACAAACTTAGTTATGAAGGATTTTGAAAATAAAGCAATTGATACTTACCCATTAAAGCCATAATGGTGGAAAATGTTTGTTGATGACACTAATATTTATTGGGATCACAATAAAAATAAAATTGAAGATTTCCTAAAACACCTCAACAACATTTCAATGCATATCCAATTCACTTTGAAAACTGAGGAAAATAATGTTATTCCACTTTTGGATGTTTTTTAAGCAGAAAAGATAATGGTTATTTCTCACATGAAGTTTATAGGAATAAAAAACATGCACACCTCTACCTTAGATTTGATTCCCATCATCACCTTGCTAAAAAATCTAGTGTTATTAAAACCATTGCTACTAGAGCCATCCGAATTTTTGATGACAATCATTTGGAATAAGAGAAAAATTATCTCACAAAAATATTTAATAAAAAAGGTTAAAAAAATAGTCAAATTAATAAAGCTTTCCAAAATGCCAAAAACGAACCCCAATGAAAGAAAGTAACCAATAAAAGCGATAATAAAAAGAAAGATTTGTTGTCTCATATTTTAAAAAAAATTGACAAGATCTCAATGATTTTAAGCAAGAAATGGATTGATACATCACTATTTACATCTAATGTCCTAAAAATCAATCTTATATCCTCAAAAGATAGATTTGAACCAAAACTAAATAGTGAGGTTTACATGATTGAATTTTCTTGTGGAAAACCATAAATAGGAAAAATAATGAGATCAATCAAAACTAAGATTAAAAATCATGGGAAAGATATTAAATTTGATAGAGTCTACCAATCAACCTTAGTTGAATACACTCTAGCAACTAAGCATTCCATTTGTATTAATAAATCTAAAGCTCTGACTTTTGAGGATCACTATGTTATACAAGACATAAGAGAAGGTATAGAAATCATGGAACATGACAACAACCTAAATAGAGATAATGGTTGGCACATTCACAACACTTGGAAGCCCATCATTCAAAAGCTAGAAAATAAGCATTAATTATTAGTTATTATTTAAGGAAAAATAAAAAATTAAACATGTGGTCAAATTATTTTTAATATTAAAAATATTTTTGCTTGTTTTAAAACATTTACCTTTGGCCGACTCTCGGTTTAAATTTTCATAATTTTATATGTTTGGAGTATTATTAATTTTCATTAGTCTTATTTCATTTGCATCAGATTCATACTTTTTCTCCCTAATCAGGAATCTAGAAGTATACTGAAAATGTTAAAAATAAAACTATTAACAATGTGTAATCCAAATATATTTTATTTAAAATCCAAAACATCCAAGTAGTCTTGTCCTAATTCTTATGTAAAACCTATCCAAAATCTATATTCTTATCAAAAATCCATATCCTTATCCCCATCAAAATCAATATCCTTATCCAAAATCCATATCCCTTGTCCAATAAATCATTTCAGCTATCATTTAATCAAACTTTTTATCAAATCTAACCTCATGAAATATATCATATCCCAGGGAAAAATCAAACAAGGCACATCAAATTGTGATCCATTCAACCCATCCCATGGTTTTTCAAAAGGATAACAGACAAGACATTGGTTACCTTAAATCAATAAATCAAATTTTTATCATGTATATATCTTTTCCTAATCATCTATGTTTATCTGCTTATTTGTATCTATTCATTGAAGTGTATTTGATTAGGCATTTTTTTTTAATACATTTTTACATACTTTAACTTATATCATTTGTGCAGTAGCATACAACAAACATGCCAATTTGGTTCCCTATAAAAACCATGTATTACACTATGTGCTACTTGTACATATTTTATTTTGATTTTTTGTGTTAGTCTATTACATATTATGGTAATAAGGCATCATGGTTATACCTATATCATGATGCATATTTCTTAATGCTACATTAAATCATGATTGCTCAAAACTAAATGTCTTAAGACCATGATAACATAAACCCACATCCATAAACATCTTATCCTCATCAAATCATTTATCTTAGTGAGATTTGAACTTGGATAGGGCTTGAAACAACCAAACCCTTTTACCAAATTTCCCACATCAGATTGGTTATAATCTATAATATATTATTAATTATAATATATTGATATTAATTATTATTATTATATATTAAAATATTATTTATTATATATTATATAATAAATATAAACTATTATAATACTAAAACAAATAATTTTTTGGTAAAGATGTTCACATTTATTTTATATCTCGAAGTTTCAACTACTTTTAATATGTTAGTTTTAATAGAAATAGTAATGTGCATGGTGTGAATTAAAATAAAGTATTTTGGAGGCTAATTTATGGTTCAGTGCGATGAAGGTTGCATTTTTTTTTATTAAGGGTAAAGAGGGGTTTTGACTAGGGACCCCTAACCCTTGAATAGAGACAATCAGACAGGGCCTAAAAAGCCAAAAATACAACCTTTAGTTTGATACAAATAGAAATTTAAGCCAAAGGACTTCAACAAGCCCAAAAATAGCAAAAATACAAGCAATTGAGGCGTTTTGAGGCTCAAACCCTCAAACTTAAAAATGAAACAAGTTCCTTAATATAAAAATAAAAGGTCCAAGATCTTTAACAAACAAGATCAAACCTTTCAATCCTTGCCTCCACTTTCCACATACTTTCTACGTGGCCTTCCAAAATGGAGTAACATGTTGGATGACTGGGCCTCATCTTTTTTTATTCTTTCTTTGTAATTTTATCCATCTTCTATTATCCTTAAAATTTATTTTTTAAAAAAAAAAGTCATCAAACCCTCTTAATGGTTATACAAAATCAGGTCAAAATCATTGCTATCTAAGATGTTTCTTTTTTCACTTGAGGATGTGATGATCGGAACACTGACTTCTTCAAAAACATCTAAAATTTTACTAGCTTGAATAGATATTTAAGTTATATTCAAGAATTTCTCATCATTATTTTCTCCCACTACAATAGGCTACTCAAAAACAAGCTCTATATCATTCTCTTCTTCTACATTTGAGATATCTCTTACATCATACTCCAGACCATAGACTGTTAGAAGATCTAAAGAGGAATGTTTCCACCAAGTCAATTCAAATTTTCTTTTTACAAGAGAAAGACAATTTGAATATAAATGACTAATATTGAAACACCTACAACACCTAAATGATAGCCCTTTGTAGTCCAACAGTTGTCTCCATACTTGATCTTCTACTATCAGATCTATAGACGCTAAGAGATCAAGTGTTGTATCAATGAAGACTAAAATTGTATATTAGAATTGGACAATCCTTGTTGTTATATATGGAAAAGAAGTATTGTTACTGTATAAAGGTGCATAATATGTAAATAAAAATTATATAGTAAATGTGTATATTTCAAGTCACTAGCATTTTTTTGGATTTCATATATGTGTGTGTGTGAACATATTTATTTTTATATATAATAATGTAGTTGACAAAAAAAATTCAATAAAAAATAAAAATAAGATGAATAAGTTAAAACTAAATATATACTAATATTTTCTAATAATTATTTAAATTGAATAATAAATTTAGAATCAAAGATAAATTATTAAATTTTATTATTAAAATAGGAAGTAATAAGATTTTTTTTAAATACTATAAAATTTAGAAAGAACATAGTACTCATGTTTTAAGTGTGCTACATGTAGAATATATATTATTATATATCTTAAATCTTTAATAATCTAAAATAATTTGAATAAATTAAATCAATAATTTTTTTATAAAATTTAATTAAAGTATCAATATTAATATATAATTATTTTTATTGAAAAAAGTTATGTTATTAAAATTATTATATTAAAATATATATATTATTATATTTATATAGCCAATACCTTTTAAAATGCCAAAAAGTTGAATATTAAAAATTAATTATTTTTTTCTAAAATGAAGAAAAAAATCAACATTAAATTATAAATGTAAAATAAATTAGTCCAAAAATTGTATCAAAAAAATTATTAATATTTGAAAATTAAAATAAATCTAAAAAAAATAAGCCAAAAAATTTGGAAAAAGCATGAGCTATCTATTTGGTTTGTTCTAGACTATCATCCCACTTTTATTCCAGTGAAACATATTAATTAAAATATAAATAAAATAATTTTTAGTAAGTTGTATTAAATTTAATTAGTAAATTATATTACATAATTAAACAATTTGAATAAATCAAATAAAGATTTTTAAAAACTATTTAGAGTATCAATATTAATATATAAATAATATTTATTAAAAAAAAAATATTATTAAAATGATTATAATATTGAAAAATATATTTATATAGCCGATGCCTTCTAAAATACCAAAAATATGAATATTATAAATTAGTTAATTTTTTCCAAAAATGTAGAAATAAAATCAATATTAAATTATAAACAAAATAAATTGGTCCAAAAATTATATAATTAAAAAAATTCTTAGTAGTATTAAAAAATTAAAATAAAGTCAATTTTTTTTTAAAAGAGTAGGAGTTATCTATTTAGTTTTATTCCAGTGGAACATACTAGTTAGAATAAAAATAAAATAATTTTTAATATGTCATATTAAATTTAATTAGTAAATTATATAAATCAAATCAATAATTTAAAAAAAAATAGTTAAAGTATTAATATTAATACATAAATAATAGTTATTGAAAAATGTAAAATATATTGATAAATATCATTCTTGACACAAATCAAAATATATATTAGGTGCATCCGGAATGATATATATAAGTGTATTTTACATAAATTTATCTAAAATGTATATGCTAGTAACAATTGTCGCTGCATAAAATAAAGATAAATATTTATTAAACATGAAAAGAACATAATGTAAATATTTAATGAAATTATAAAAGGAGAAATAGAGAGCAACACTATATAAATATAAATGTGATGTTAAAATGAGAAATAGAAAACATCCAAGTATTAAACTAGTTATGATTATCAATTTATATTTTATGATGTGATAATTTATTTTTATTAACAATGATAATTTTATTGTTATGATTATTTATAAATGTAATGTGGTAAAATTTGTATATTAATAAATTAATTATGATTATCTTCATATAATCTATTTATTTACTGTGACAGGGAAATATTTTTTATAATATTTTTTTATTGTAATTTTATAGTTATAATTATTTATAAATATAATATGATAAAATATATGTATTAATTATAAGATATATTTTGAATGAAAAAAATGACAAGCGGAGGTAACAGAGGAGCAGTGGGGTTGGACAGGGTGATGGCAGCAAACAAGAGGATGAAGGTGGAGGTGCCAAGAAGCCTGAAATTCTCTAGATAGATTTGGTTAGTGGGGTTCCCACTTCCAAAGAGTTAAATAAGGAACCACTCCCCCATGGTTCTATGAAAATATGTTCTGCTAGAGATTCTAGATGAAGTAATTTGACGGTGTAGAGATCTTATACCAGAGCAGCCTGATTGACAAATTAATGGGTTTCAAAAATAATATTGATGTGGTGTGGGATTGGACCCATAGAATCTGGAATCTAAAGGGCCAGGGGGAGACTATGGGCCATTTCTAATAGTTTTCTCATGATTACCTTTACAAGCCAAGAAGACTATTTCAACATTCTTCAAAAAAAGGACCCTGGATTTTGGGTAAGGCATGTCTAGTTTTTCAAAAATGGAAGTATGGTTTTAATTCTCTCAAGGAGACCTGGAATGTTGTTCCTCTTTGGATCAGACTTCCAGCCCTTCTGATGGAATTCTAGAATGACAATGTTTTAATAGGGATTGCAAAATCTTTTGGAGTACTGGTAAAATAGATTCTGTTACAAAAGACAAAAGAAGGCTTACATTTGAAATATTTTATGTGTATGTGACCTTAAATAAGGATCTTCATAATTCTATTCAATTGAAATATAAAAATCGTATTTGGACTCAAAACATTGTGTATGAACAAGCCAATGAAATATGTTTCAGAAGTTGTGTTTTTAGGCACAAATGCACAACATATAAGGTTGAGGAACAACCTAACAAGGAAAAGGATCAAAAAGACAACACAGATAGGTTTGAGGACCCAAAAATTGTGTTGTCACTTAGGAAAGAAGATGCAGAACCTCAAAAAAAAGCAGATTTGGGGGAACGTGATAATTCGAAAATGGTTAAGTCCTTAGGTGAAATGGTCCTAATTCTTGCAGCTGCTTCTAGGCCTGAACTCCATAGATCACCTATTAAAAATGACCTGGCCAAGGAGCATTCATTCCAAAAAATAGTAAAGGAGGCCCTGGTCGATGATAGTATGAAGATTGGTCTGTCAGAGGACTATTCGAATAGTAATATTCACAGAAGTAAAAAGGAGGCTTTAAATCTGATGAGTCAGGAAGAGAAAATCCCTGGCAGTTTTGGGAGTCATAGATCTATCTTGTTTCAAGATAACACTGGGTCGTCCCTCATATAAACAGATCCCTTTGTCGAATGCAGAGTAAGTCTAGATAGTGCAATAGATTTATTAAAAAACTTTAGGCATTTTGGAAGGAACGGTTCACTGGATTTGCATACACCTAGAAAGAGTTGCAGAAATAGCCTCAAGAAACTAAGATGACATCCATTTCGAAATCTGTTAGCTAATTCTATGGAAGCTTTCGGCTCCATGGTGGTATACAGGACCCTTGGGCTTCCTGCTAGCTTGCATTAATGTTCACTACTAATGAGCCATTGTTGGGCCTGGTTGTTTTCTGTTCTTTGATAGCTGGCAGGGTGACATGGATGTTTTTAAATTTCAAATTAATGTTTTTACTGTTGTATTTAACCCTTAGCCATCATTTCAATTTAATGACTATTGTTTTGCCTTTATACGGTTTGATCGTTGGCTACTTTTTTAGGCTTCGAGTTGGATATCTTTTAAAGATTTGCGTGTCATGGGGGACATCTTCGCTTTTTTATCCTTTGGATCTGGTTCTTTTCACCTTATAGCTTTAGTGATTTGGGCCTCATTTTTCTTGTTGTGCTTTGTTTGGTTTCGGTTTCTATTGGGGACCTCGTTAGGTTTTCTCTTCTTTATTTATTTTTTGAGATTTGTACTTTTTATATTTACGCTGGTTCTTTTGAGATTTGGGCATCTTTCTCTTTCGACTTAGGTTGGTTTCCAATTTAACTAAAATTGGTTGGTTCATTTTTTTTGACAGGTACTCTTTTGACTACCTAGTTTATTGTTCCTTCTTTTTTCCATTGTTTTTAAGGGGAGCGCTGGACCTCCTAATGTTGTTTGTTTTTGTTCCTCCTTTACTTGGACCCTTCTAATCTTTCATTGTATCTACATTTTTCGGTTGGGTTTTCTTTATACTCTTGGTTAGTTGTTTCCAATTAGGGCGTGACTCAGACCTCCGAATGTATCTTTTGACTATATCCTCTTTGTTCTCTTGGTAAGTTATTGGTAAAATAATGAGGGAAATCCTTTTTTTTTTTTTCTCTTCTTTACTTTTTATTTTTGTCACTCTATTTTATGCCACTCTAAAAACACGTACGTATGTGATTATTAAAATGATTATAATATTAAAACATATATCTTACTATATTTATATAGTCGATGCTTTTTAAAATGACCCAAAAAAAGAATACTACAAATAAATTATTTTTTTTCAAAAATGAAGAGACTAAATCAACATTAAATTATAAATAAAATAAATTGGTTCAAATTTTGTATGAATAAAATAATTCTTAGTAATATTAAAAAATTATTCATGATGGGGGATTGAATATTATTCATTCTCTTTAAATCATGGAAGTAGAATCTAGATCTATGTGCAATAATGTGATTATAATATTTTATAATTTATTTATGTTTGTGTATAGTGTCACTCAATGGCCTTGGAATTACTTGTAGTGAACCCATTGTGTGTTTCCATCTTATGTTATGGGTTGTGTACATTATAGTATAGTGACACTCAAAAACCTTCACATCATTTCTATAAAACCTATCATGGTTCCACCTTTTTTATATTATTACATTGGGTCTAATCCTCATTACTAAGAGCTATAATATGCATCTTTCCAAGTCAAGGGTTTGATTAGTTATTCAAAATTGGGACTTGATCACTCTCTATTCACCACTAGTTCAAATTATCAAAGTGCTTCAACAAGAGGAAATAATTATTCATCATTAGTTACATGTTATAGGGCAATCTAATTTCATATCCATACAAGTGTTTTCCTTCCTTTCTCTCCTCTCAACTTTTCAACTTTTCAATTTTAAAATTTCAGATTTTTAAAATTTTAAATATGGACAAACGACAACTTCATGTGTTGTTATATGGTTTTCTAAATTAGAGTGTCTTGAAAAATAGGAATATCTTCTAAAATAAAAAGTGTGTTGTACACATTTAGGTTCAGTTCATTCTCATTTACTCTAGTAATTTCATTAGTAGAATAAAATGGGGGACATTGTAGACACATAAATATGGTCATAGGTACTTGACAATAACAATTCTTGGCACATCCTAAACCATATAAATTGTACCCAAATACAAGACTCTTATTCATCATTCCTTTAAACCATTTTTATATATGTAAGATCGACCCTTTATTTTTTATCATTGCTACATATAATTTTTTTAAGTCAAATGCTCAAAACTACTCATATCATCCTCAGGGTATCTATGGATAAGGATAATTCTCCCTAAATTTATGGGACAAGTTTGCTTTAGGAAGACAAAAATTCTATTGCATGACTATCCACCCAGAGTGGTGGCTTCTCGCACCATATAACAACTAATTTCAAATTTTCAAAATAACCTCTTGGGTCTTCCCATGTGAACTTCACAAGGTCAACTAGAGGAAATTGTCAAAATACTTTTTCTATAAATACACATCAAAGGTCATTGATTATCCCCATTTTCTATCAATTGGTTTTTATCTTACACACTATTTCACATTCAAAAAATATGCTTGATTCTTTATAAATTAAAGATCACTCACAAATCCATCCACAATCCAAGTCTAGAGCATCTCAATGCAAATCAAGATCCATCATTGTCAAGTATCAAAGCCATTTTCTAGTTGTATACATAAAATCGAGGATAAAAATTGCACAATCACTATAGGTGAGAGAAATACGTGGACTTGATTTCATTCCTTGAAGAATTGGATACTTAGGCATTTAGTCAATCATCAAGGAGGTGATTAAGGTTAGCTTAGCCCATTACACTCCCTCTCCTTTTTTTTGAGGTTTCAAGATTTCAAGGTGGCCTTGGGATCTAAAATAAAAATAATGAAAATGGTGAATTATGTGTGGAATAATATGAATCATAATATCCTAGCATACTTAGTAGACATAAGCATAGAAGGTGTAATAATAATATTTTCATCACAATCAAAGTAGATAAATATGTTGTCAATAGACCCAAACTGATTGAAATATTTTCAAAATATAACAATCCTATCCAAGAATATTCTTAGTTTTTGCATCTAATCTTTCATTGTCAAAGTTATGTTTTTATTTCTTTTTCTATCAATTATAGTCATAATAAACTAAGACAGGTCCAAATTCAATGAAAGCAAGTTCCTTGCACTATAGTATAGAAATAACAATCCTATCTAGGAATATTTTTAGATTATGTTCCTAATCCTAAACATGCATAGTCACATTTTTTTAATTTTCACTTTTAGATATTTGAAATAGTTTTGGGAGGAGATCAAGGCTACATAATTGACATAGTGTAATTAGTGGATACGTGTGAGAATCACACTATTTTTTCTTCTAATATATGCTAAATACAATTGAAATAAATTGGACATCCTTTGTATAGACTGATTACCATAAAGTCACTGACACATCAATTTTAGATTGAAGAATGTAAGTCACCCTCTGTGCAATCACCAACCATGTCTAAGGTAGATTTATTATATAATATATGTGCAACAACTATGGATTACATAGAGCCTCCTATGGAAGGTACCTTACCTTAGATAGCATAAACTTCAGGAAGTGGTGACTCAGATATGCATATGATGAATTGGGTCAAGAAAGATCACAAGGTGCACCCTATGCGAATGATGTTTACCACCAAATGATAACTAACTTAATACTTCACAACTAAGGATCATGCAAATTGAAGCAAGCATGTTTTTAGATACGAACCATTATCAAATTATATTGGCTATTATTTCAAAAAAGATAGTATATGGAGTTGTATATACATAAGTACATAAACACACATATGTTTTGTGCAAGATGTCAAAACTTAGTACAGGGTGCATGTTTACAGATACACTTTGGCATCACTTCTGACTACTTGGTATGTGCATCAGGATCACATGTGATAAACTAAACTTTAGGCACATATTTGATGAGACTTTATCTAAATGTTTATTTTTGAATATAAAAATACTATAGTACATGGTGATATATATAAATTGAAAATGTTTTTATGTCATGAGTGAGTGGAAGACCTAAGTATTGTGATAGAATCATCATTGCAACAAGAAGTAACTCATAATTTGACTACACTACATAAAACTGCAAGGTCAATAAAAAGAAAGAACAATTTATTATCTAACCTTGGAATAAGATTATAGATGAGTTGATAGGGTCTAGCAAAGTGATGAGGATATAGACCTGAATGTATTCTATGAATAGAAATGAGAAGTTGAGCCACCAAAAGCTCAAATCATAAAACACACTAAGGATGGAAATATGCAAAATTTACATATCTCAAAATAGAAAGGGCAGAGAACTATGTAAAAATCCATTCCTAGTGGATCAAATAAGATATATTAAGCATTACTGAAGTATGTTTTTGAGAATATTCGAACATAGTCTATACTAAAGCTTACAACTTTGGGAAATTACTAGATCTAGAATGAAATTTTAAAAGGATTACAAATATTAAGGGATTATTAGGGTGTTTTTTCCACTGAGTTCATAAAGGTGAAAGGAGTAAATCCATCATTGGGGGAGATGCACATTGAACTCAAAATGTGCATAAAACATGTCAAAAATCACCCATATAGATTGAATCATGAAATGAAGTTAAAGGTGAAGGTTGATCTAGATCATATATAAGAAGTAAGTATAATTTATCTAGTTGAAAAGGCATATTGGGTCATTCCCATGGTTTTGTATTCTAAAAAATTAGGGGATATCATGGTATGTGGGGATTACCATGTATTGAATGATGTTTCTATCAATGATCCATTTCCTATACCCTTCACTGATGAGGTTCTGGATTCAATCATAGGTCATGAAGTATAATTCTTCATAGATAGATAAAGTATAAATGTTTCCAAATTTTTGTTCAAATTTAGGGAGAAGATTGTTTGTGAGTATGCAAGGACCATACACAGGGCTATATGGTTAGATGGACATTTCAAGATAAGCAAGGATACATTCTCACTTGGTTTGATTATTTTAGTAGCTGGTTTTGATTAAAATTACACATTCAAGCTCCAAATGGAAGTTCAATCATAGTATTACAACTCATCACAAGTTTCCATATTCATGTATATATAATTCGTACATATACCTGATAGTAAAGAGCAATAATAGAAAATATTAAGGGAGTACCATTTCTATATTAGCGATGACTGATCACACTATTCAGAGTATGTGCAAAGGTTGTTTTTAAAAGTTATATGACATTACTTTAAATCAACATTAAATTTTATTAGACAATTTCACATTTTAATTCAAAAATGCATGGATGTTTTATTGGTTGAGCAGGATGAACGTCACCACTGGTGTAGAATATATTTGGAGTTTCACTGAGGCTGGTCATAGAAAAGGGAAGCATGACATTGTTGGAGCATGTGTAAAAAGAGATATTAAAAGGGAAGAGTTGAAATTTGAAGAGATTATTCATTTGACAAATGAAAAAACTATGGTTGAATGGTGTAATGAGAACATGTGTCATGGTGCTCAACCAAATTCTAATATTTGTAGAGATTTCTGGTTAATAGAGGAAAAACACTTGGAAAAGTATGAGGATTGTATGAATTTAATGGGTTCAAGTGACCTCCACTCATTTTGTATCTTAAATGCAAAATCTTGGATTGTTCATACGAGACACGTGGCATATTTTGAAGACAAAAGAGGGAAAGGATGCATTTTCCCATGAATGTTCACCTTGAGGAATTCAAAGAGTCATAGGATAAAGACAAAAAAGGGAAATGATGCATTTTCCCATGAAAGGTCGCCATGTGACTTTTCATATGAAAGAATTTGAAGGGTCATGCAAGTTTGGCACCATTTTCTATGTGAAGTGAAAGGTCTTAAAGGGTGAATGCCAAAGGTCATTTGGAAGGCTATAAAAGGAGGCTTGGGAAGCCATTTTGATGTATGGAAGTGAATGATTTTATCTAGCTAAGAAGAGAAGAAGAGAGCATAGAAAAGAGAAGAGATATAGTAGTGTGCTATCATTTGTTGAGAAAGCAACATTGAGAAATAGTGGTGTTTTATACACAAAAGGGGTTAGTGCTCTTGTGAGTTGGTGCTTACAAATCATTGTTGTGTTGGTGCTCAACAAAGGGGTTGGTGCTCCTACAAGTTGGTGCTTGCAAAATTTGTAAACTTGAGTTCGTGCTCATTTATACACTTGAGATTGTTCTCCATGGTTTTTCCCACTTTGGGTTTCCACATAAAATCTGCTCTCTCTCTCTCTCTCTCTCTCTCTCTCTCTCTCTCATGTGGTACATGTTATTGTTTCAATTTTATTGCATATCTTGAATGTATGATTAAGTGGTTAAATCAAAAGGAATTTTATAAGTAAAAGATATATCCCATGCTTAACATCGAGAGTAATATATTGGACAAGTTGCAGTAAGGGGTTCAAAAATGCAACTTTTTGGCATTGAAAAAAAAACTTCTTGAGCTCCAACTTCCATTTCTGCCTCTGGGACCTCCACCTGAGAATCTATCACTTTAATCACATCCAACCTGATATTCTCTTAGCTTTAAGAATATATATAATTCTCTACTAATTATGGCAATCACATGAAAGTGGAAGCCTATCTATCACCACTAACCTACAAAAAATTATTAGTAAGTAATTAAAAATGAAATTCATATGTACTACCTAGAAAATAAAATACATTTGGTAAAACTGATTACATCTACATTTGCAAAATCAACAGACCTACATATTTCAATCCAACGAACCACTAGGATCTACTCTAACCTTGATAGTATTAAGAATAGATTCATGGTCTGACTCCCAAACTTTCCATAGTTTTTATTGTAGAAAAGTAGGTGATTTGATCATGGGCCTAGTCATATGCTTATATAGCTACCTAGGTTGGATTTAGGCTTGTTCCAATTGGTCATAAGCCTTAACTAATTACATGGAGCTCAACATTTGACACTCGACTATGCTTGCATCAATTTACATAAGGTGTAAGCCTTATGTTCTCACCTGAAGCATAGTGGAAAAGGGATTGGGGTCTGTGCTGGGCTAGTTGTGCCATGGCAAAAATCTATCCTTCAAGGACTTTAGTTAGGATAATTATGGTTGTGCATTCATGGGTGCAAGCCTTGTATTTTCTAGGATCAATGGCATTCAAGAGCTTGAGAAGCAACTGGGTATCTAGATGGGGGACTTAGACATAGGTATCCACTTAGTCATGGGTATCATTGTGAGGTGTAAGGTCTTACCCATACTTAAAACATTTCCTATATTGGGTATAGGAATCTTCATGGGTAACAGGCATGGCATAGATGAATAGGTTAAAATCATGCGAGAGATTAACATACATACGATAGAATAAAGCATTCAATCCATTAAACATTTTCATAAAGCTTTCATCATTAATAGAGTTTAACATATATATATATATATATATATATATATATATATATATATATATATAAGAGTTAATAGAAACTAAATGTATGCTTGACTTAAGCTTCTAAAGGCCTAGAGGCTCATAGGCAAGTTTGGTCATTACAATGGGGAGCATCAAAGGCATCCCAAACTAACTTCTAACTCTAATGGTCAACATCTAGAATCAATTCACTAAGGATTTTCTACTCTCATGCATCACCTTCTTCTACTAATTGGACTTCACTTCCTTTTAAAGAGCTTCAGAGCATCTTAAGATCATGGGGAATAGAACATGCTGATTACTAAGATGGCATTAGAGGTACCCATTTTACCATCTCCAATATGTTTTATTTAATGAGAAATAGTTATCCCATGTGCCCACTTCCCAATGATGATTTATCCAAAAAGGAGTTGTTATCCACTTGCCAGTTGGTGCCACTAGATGATAAAATAACAATCATGGAAAGTGATTGCCTCACACCTAAGTAACCTCTGTGTTAGAATGCATCATATATTTAGATAGATTTGGAGCCTAACATTACCCCATACAAAAATGTTAATTAATTCTTGAAATATCCTTCCAATACCTTAGGTGCACAAAACTTGGGCACACACTCCTTTATTTCTGCCCTAAAGTCCTCAAAACCTTGAATTACTAGCTTGATTTCTTCTATGGTGTTATCTACTTTAGTGGAGGTGGCATTAAGGGTGAACATGTCTATTTTCTCCAATTATCTCCTAAAGGATTTCAACCTTTCATTTACCTTGGCTACGCCTCCATCAAGGATCTCTCCTTACTCATAACCCTTCATTTTCAATGCGTGAAAGATTTCTTCCAAGTCTTGCTCCTGGGTTTTGATCTAGGTGCTCAAAGTGTTGACATGTGCCAATATCAGAGTGTGCTTAGCACTACTCATTGTGTATGCCTATGTCATTAGTACATCCTTCTCCCTTTTTACCTTTTTTATGCATGTGTCAATAATCAATGCCTGGGTGGAGAAGTTGCAAAAGATTGCATCGGTGACTTTTGTGCCCTCTTCCAGCTTTGCAAAGAGGTCTTCCACCTCTTAAAATTTCACAACAATCTCTTGTTTAATACTGACATAAGGTTCCTCTTCTTCTTCTATCTTGGATCTCACCTTTAACCTTGGGAGCATCTACTCTACTAGTGCACACACTTTATCATCCTCTAAAAAAATTGAAGTTTCAATGACATCCAAGAGATGGCTTGGCTTCTTCCATGCATTTGGCTAGTTGCTTCAATTTGAATCTGATGGCCTTATTCTTTTCTTCATCTTCTAGTATGATCCTCTTCTAGCTCAAGGCTCTAACATCATTGATGATGTTCTTGTGTGATACTTTGGAAGCCACTCAAAGGAGGGCATTAGTTGACCTTACTGGATTTATTGCATGGGGGTTGGTGAGAAGATATTTTTTCCCTTCCTCTTGTTAGTTTATGTTGAGGACCACCTTTTGTAGTACTTCAAATTGAGGTTCATCCATATAACTATTGAAGGTAAAGGATAGTTGTTGACACATCAATTTCATGGTAGATCTTGTGGGCATATACTCCATCATATATTAGTCTTGATCAATGAACCCTTTTTATGCCTTTTCTCACAGGCTCAACTGAACTTCCTCTTCTTAGATGACTAATGCCATCTATTTTGATTCCTCTTCATCAGAGATAGAACTTTATTTTATGTTTTCACTTGATGTGTCTTGTTTCTCTAGCAGGGGTTCTTCATTGGAATTTCCCCCTTTTTCTACTTCTTCCTTCTCTTTGGTGCTTGCTTTTCCCTCCTTTTTTTATTGAATTTCAACTACACTCTTTATTTATTTTTATAAGGTGGCAGTATTACCTTCCTTGTCTCCAGGTGCCCCTTCACTACTTGGGTGTGTCTGTGGTGTGGTTTCCTCCTTTGTGATAGTGGGGGTGCTAGGCACCTCTTTTGCTTTATCCTTTATGGGTTTATCACTTATGGCAACCCTCTCTTCTTCTTTTTCTCTCATGTCCTTCTCTTATCAACCTTCTTTCTCTTCATCTTCTTTTTCTTTACTAGCACTAATCATCTTCTCCTCCTTCAACCCTTATCTCCTTGGCCTCGACCTTATTGATCTTTGTCAGGGTCATGCCCTTTACCTTCATGGCCTCCCTTATTTGATGCAACTCTAGAATTGCTTCTGTATGGTCCTTATTGATTCCCATTTCTATCCATTGGCACCTCTTTTCCTCTTTATATTATGTAGGTTTCATCATGGGTTCTAAAGTTGGGGTGCTTGATGGTCCTACTTCCTCAAGCATGACAACAATGTTGCCTTGGAGAGCTTCATAAATTTCAGCTACACTGGGCTATTCCTCTATCTCTTATTCTTAGATGATATAAACCCTCATCCCTCCTTCTTCTTCTTGCACCCATTATGCCTCTACTCCTTTTTATATCTCCATTTCAGCCAAGGTTGTTTGGTCATTGCTACTAGCCCCTTAGACTTATTATTTTTCTTCTCCCTCAGCTTGGGAGAGGTAATTCCTAGTGTGAACACCATGTGCTTCTTATTTCTTGCCAAGGGGGTAGCTTCATATTTAGAAGTGATCTTCAAATTAAGGTGCTCTTGTATTTCTTCTAAGGTTTCTCCATGCTTCTTTTGAGGGGATTTGCTTATTGTCATTGGTGTCTCTAGCACCACCTCTCCGTATTCAAACTAAAGGGGAGGTCATCATATTTGTCTATGCTTGCACCCTTCTTCCTTGGATTCATCTCATAGAAGAGCCTATAGATGTGTCCAAGGATGACTTCTCTTCCAAGGGGAAATA